>JAUIRK010000916.1:37500-637500 GCA_030549495.1 Nectonema munidae
TTCTAGAGTATTTTGTACTAAGAATCCCAGATTTAATTGCAATTCTGTACATGTTAGACTCATCTCGATTAAGAATAACTTCAAGGATATTTCTTGGGTCTCCTCTACCTCTGTCAACTTTAGGAATTGGAACAGCGACATTATCCCCAACTTCTTCTTTCAAATAAACACCAGAGCGTTTCACCATTCTTTCAGCCCTTGTGACTCGTATGCTTTTTTTGCTGGTGAATTATATCTTGAAGCCGCAAATTAAGAGTTGTTTCATTGACTGAGTTTTGTGAAGGTGATAGTTCATTGAGGTTATAAGAGGATGAGGGCGACTCATTCAAAATCAGAGTTGATTCAGGCTCATTAGTTGTAAAAGCTTCTGATGTAGGTTCAATGACGGGAAAGAGCAGAGGATTTTCATGAAAACTTGGTTCAGTTGTATTTATGGTTGACGCTTGATTTATTGCAAGAAGATCATCTTCAGATTGTAATCTTTCAAGAATTTCGCCTGATAAACTAGAAGAAGTCAATCCAACTTTAGGATTCTCTCCAAACATTGCTTTATAAGGCGTCATTTTGATACCAGCATGATAAGCACAGTTCTTTTGTTGTTGAACTCCTTCTGTAGCCCGCGCCGCTTTTTTGGGACCCACATTTAAAATGCGGGTATGGTTGTTCGTATCAAATTTCAGGTGGGGTTGGCGAACGCAGGTTATCCGTGAAAAAGTTCTCAAGGGGCGGGACTTTGGGTTTTGGGTTTTTCAATCAGTATAATAGCAGGTTAGTGATAGTTAGCAAAACAGAAAGATAAGTAATAAATAGAAGTAATAGAAAGCTAAATGCAATGCAGTTTTGAAACAAAAAGATCATATTTTCCTGCAAAGAAAACAAATAGAAGCACGCAATTTTTTTAAATTTCGGACGATTTTGCTGTTTCAACTGCGGGTTTGGATAGTACAGTAGAATAGTTTAGGGCGGGCTAGGCGGGGCTGGGTGGGAGGCAAAATTTCAATAGTTGAAGGGCGGGATAGGTACAAACAAGTAAAATACGGGTACGGTCCGGATGCGGACAAACTTTTTCGACCCTCGGAGGGATCTAAACACATACACATATACGTTAGAGTTATGCGCCGGGAGGGTAAGCGGCGCAAGGAGGCCGAACGGTGCGGGTTTTGTAGAACCCGCATTCGAGATGCGGGCGTTGTTTTTAAAGTAGCGCAGGCGGATGTGGATTGTCTGTAAAAAATTGGGCGGGCGGGGCAGATGTGAGTTCCCCAATCAATATGAAATCGGGTTGGTGAGAATTCGCAAGATGGAAAGATCAGTATGCAACAGAAGTAATAGATAGTAAAATGTAATGCCAAAAGTTTCGAAAAAAATATCATATTGTCTTGTAAAAATGAAATAGGGAAAGAGCGACTTCTCTCAATTTTGGATGATCTTGCTGTTTTAGCTGCTGGTTTGCATAGTACGGTAGAATAGTTGCGAGGGGGAGGGGGTGGGTGCGACAAAATTCAAACATTTGATTGGTGGGTGGGTACAGACTTGTTGAACGATGGTGCAGCGCGGTGCAGACTGACAATGACAATGTTCGGGTTGGGGCGGGTGAAGACAAATTTTCTGGCCCGCTCAGGGCTCTAATATGCATACACACACATAAAAACACACACACTCATTCACAGAATCACATGTGCAAAAACTAAGACATACTTTTCTTCATACATACATCAACAAAAAACGTACAAAACAAACAAAAAAAACTAGTGAGAAAAAAGTTAAAAATACTTGTAATTATCATCCATTTTTTTCTTAGTCATGTTGTAAATATGAGTGATCAGTTCTTGCGAAAAAAACAAGGAAAACGCCTCAAGTGGTCGTGTCACATGTTTAGCAACGCCTTTTGTTCCTGAAGGATTTCTGGACAAATTTCTTATGTTTCTTGTTTTGGGCCTTCCAGCCTTTTTAAGTGAAGGGTCCCATGAGTACAAAGTTCCATCAGGAGCTTGAAGATTTTCATCATATTCAAGATCGCTGCTCTCAGAGCTTGAAAGGGAATAAGATGAATTCAAACTTGAAGAGTATTCTGTACTTGAGACCGAGGAAGTTTCAGAGAGAGATGAACTATCCATTAGAAGTAGGAAAGAAACAGAAACAAGAATACGCAACAAAGAAAAATTGCAATAAGAACTATTGTTGATGAAGTTCCAGAATAACCTTGAAAACGAGGCTCACAGTTTTATCGTTTTTCAACATGCTGACGTAATACATAGGAAAAAATACAACAACCATAAATAAGGATCATGACGAAATAACATTGGAAGCCATGCTCACACCTTTATTGATTTGCAACATGCTTGACGTAATGCATACGATAGATGGTTGGAATGAGGATCGACATATGCGAGTACACAGCGAAAAATTTCTTTCGCTAATCATACATATGTTAGAGATAAAGATAATCGGTAAATATGTCTACATTCATTCATTTTGATTATAATAAAGAATGATGATATGGAGTTTTGAGCATTTTTTTCAAAAGTGGAGTAAAAATCCGGTGGACGTCTTTAGTGTTATACTCAATATAGGGCGTCATGCGAAGGTAAGCAAATGTTCGCAACGAACCTTCAATGTCATCATCAAATTTAGTTGAAGGCAAAAGGCTTTACCCGTTTGAAGTGTAACTTAGCAGCAAAATTAGTAAAAAGTTAACCCTAATTATTAATTAAAGTTTTAACTTTTCTTAAGTGAATTATTAAAAAAAATGTATTTCTAAATAAACTTCAATGATAAAAAAACTAGCAAGATAACTCGAAGTCCTTAAAATGACTGCAACTCAGTCAAATTTACTATTTTTAATCTCGTAAAAATGTATATGTTTAAAATGTATATGTTACAGGGAAATTGCGAAATTAGGGATTTCATGAGACACCTAAAATTTTTAGTAACTTTATGAAATTACTGTTTCACTTAGGGATTTCTTAAATTACCTAAAATTTTCAGGGATTCCGCGTATTTACTGAAAACAAAGGCGTTTTATTACACTAGTTTACTGAATACAATAGTAATGTGTGAGAATATAAACAAGCCTCTCGATTTTTCACACCTATCTCTAAACATGTTTATTAAAACTAAGAGCAAACTATGAGCATAAATTAGCACTTATTTCCGCTATTATATTTATTGTTAAGTCTTTTTTAATCTATTTACACTTTCTTTATGTCAAATAAGAAGTAGATCATTATCTTTATTAAAATAATAACTTTTTCAAACGTTTTTTAAAAATAATTTCTTATAATAAAGATACTATTAATTAGTTTTGTTCCTACTATCAGTTACTGATTTTAAAGGTTAAACAAAAAGATCAATTCCGCAGCTAAAGGAAGATTAGTCAAAGAGATGAGATGTCACCCATGCTCGCTTCAAAATGGGAAAAAGTTGAATTTGTTTTGCCCGTAAAATCTACTGAATATATCGTGATTCTGTATCAAAGATGAATTGAGCATGATCGCCTGCCGGCTTGCTGAATTTATTAATTTTCCCAATCTAGCTTTTAGTTGATGAACAAAAAGGAGACTTAACCGAATCTTTTCTAAGGGCCCGACTATTATGAATGGGATCTGTCAATCTTTTATCATGATTTGAGTTGTTTGTTATGCGATATAAATTTATTAATGAATAAAAAAGTTGTTTTATTGGTTTGCGTGAAATACCGGCAATAACATTTCATGGAAAAACGAATCCCTTAACAATTCGTAGAGCGTTCAGATGCTTTGGCTTCTTCTTTGCTTGAATACGATCGTATGCAGACAAATATAGTTTGACATATTAACACTCTAGTCTTTCACGGTAGGCATAGAGACACGTGTCACGTTTTGCGATTATATCTGTAGTCCTAACTTCCTCGCACAATATTAAACGTTGCAAAATTATGCTTTGTTTGCTTTGTAACATGGTAGGTGACGCAGTCTAGACTGGATCTTCATGCGCCTTATAAATGGGAATTTTATTACAACTTTAGACAACCCTGCTTAAGGATTTCTTCTCTGCATCGAAGTCAAATCATCAAAATGAAAATAGAAGCAAGGGACACTTGTTTACTTTGGAAACTCTACGCCTGGTGAGAGAACGTGCTTTGCGTGTATAAAAGAAAGGATGAAAACTGCCCATTTCATCATACAAAGTCTTCATTCACGCCAGATATTCCTGCCACCACTCTCTTGCAAAATGCTAAGCTCAAAAGTATGTCTTTCTTCTTTCAAACTATTTTGTTTCAATTTTCCCATTTTTGTTCGTGATGTGTTAGAAGCAATCAAAATTCAAACTTGTCATATTGTAATAACTTTACGTGTAATAACCAGGGCGAACAAAAAAATGACCTTATTTTACAAAAAAAATATGACTTTTCGAAACTGAAAATATGACTTTTAGTAACAAAATATGACCTAAAAACTTTTTTCCATCATAATAGCTATTTTTGTAATGAAATAAGATTTATTAGTGAAAAAATAAATCATTCACAATTATAATAGTAAATCATGTAATTGTAAATATTTTCAGCATTAAAATTTCTATCCTTCTGGAGTAGCTTTTTAAGCTTTGAAAATGATCTCTCCACTTCTGAAGTTGAAGCTGGACACTTTTGTAGATAAAAACGCCTCTCGGTGCTGATATTTTCATTTTCCATTTTCATGATCTTATCGATCTGACTTTCATTTTCTCGTTTATCCAAATATGAATGAATCCCCAATGAATTTTGATTAAAGGTTAAATTTTTCAGAGCATCGCTAGCATCTTCAATTGTGAAGGTCAATCTGTGAATCTAAGGCTGGTAAGGTTGTAGTTATATGATTGAGGAAAATGTAACAGATGCTTTGTTTCACAACTGTTTAATATCACTAGAAGGTTAGGTGGATATTATCGACATTTACTCATCGTCATGCATACTCTTGCAGCAAAATATAATGAGAAACATTATGGCAGCAAGAGAGCTAATATGATTTTGCCATGTATTCATTTCTCTGCTGCAACACACACTAGCTTTGTCGTATCCTCCTCCGATATTTGATTATATTTTGTTACTATATGAGTGCTGGAGTAGTAATTTAAGTTGATGATAAAGCTTGTGTATGTATGTAATATGTAACATAGAAATGAAACTTCACATTACACATATTCCCTGCTCTCGCTTGCTACCACCATGTGTTCCCTTACTGCCGCCATCATGATAAAGATGGTGCATGTATGGAACTTGAAATGAAACTTTACATTACACAAAATCACTGCCTTCGCTTGCTGCCATCATGTGTTTAATATAGTTAGTCGCAAAAAAACGAGTATGATGCACAATTCTAGTAAGCAAATTATAACAAAACACCATACGCTCATGGCCTATTTATTAACTAAATTAAAAATGTAACAAAACGAAAAACTTTATGTTCTTAAGTCAAAAATATGACTTTTATGACTTTGTCTTAAAAATATGACTTTTTATGACCTATAAAAATGCAGATAATTACTCCTGGAAGCCTAATTCATTAAGATTTTTTGTCAAATTTGATTTTCCATCATGAATAACGAATATGGCTTTAATAACTTTTGATCGCCCTGGTAATAACTTTAAATGGCTATCGCAGTAAAAAATGCGTAAATTCGCATAAATTCTTAAGTTTTAACGAAAGCATCAAGTATTATGGATGAAAGGTAGGAATAAGTCATCTATCTAATATCGATTTATCTTGACAGGTATCAATCAGGGGCGCACATCCAGGGGGCGACCGCCCCCCCCCCCCAATAATTTTATATAAGTAAGAGTCATAGATAGTATAGGAGAACCAGAAATTAAATTTAAAACAGAAACGTTAACTATAACTTAAATAATAAAATTAACTCTATGACAAAAACAATCTAGCACTAACACTAATAATATTCGTGCAAAATCATTGCTTGTTCTTCCTCACCACCTTTCACTATAATTTTTGTGAAGAGGTTTCAAGCATAGGCGCGTTCTCTCTTTTTACGGCGGGAGAGTCACCATTAGTCCTACAGAGCCGCCAACATAAATATATAAAGCAAACTATTAAAAAAAGATAAGCAAATAACAATACTTTATTGGAGGTGTGACGCTGTGACGCTGTGACACTACAAATGTTCATAATTATAAAGGCACTGTTATATTACCTATTAATATCTATGTTTTTTGGATGAGTGACGCTTCGTGACACTGATTTATCCTATACTTCCTATACTTTATTGGAGGTGTGACGCTGTTACGCTGTGACACTACAAATGTTCACAATTATAAAGGCACTGCTATATTACCTAATACTATCTATGTTTTTTGGATGAGTGACGCTGCGTGACACTGATTTATCCTATACTTCCTATACTTTATTGGAGGTGTGACGCTGTGACGCTGTGACACTACAAATGTTCACAGTTATAAAGGCACTGCTATATTACCTATTACTATCTATGTTTTTTGGATGAGTGACGCTGCGTGACACTGATTTATCCTATACTTCCTATACTTTATTGGAGGTGTGACGCTGTGACACTACAAATGTTCACAATTATAAAGGCACTGCTATATTACCTAATACAATCTATGTTTTTTGGATGAGTGACGCTGCGTGACACTGATTTATCCTATACTTCCTATACTTTATTGGAGGTGTGACGCTGTGACACTACAAATGTTCACAATTATAAAGGCACTGCTATATTACCTATTACTATCTATGTTTTTTGGATGAGTGACGCTGCGTGACACTGATTTATCCTATACTTCCTATACTTTATTGGAGGTGTGACGCTGTGACACTACAAATGTTCACAATTATAAAGGCACTGCTATATTACCTAATACTATCTATGTTTTTTGGATGAGTGACGCTGCGTGACACTGATTTATCCTATACTTCCTATACTTTATTGGAGGTGTGACGCTGTGACGCTACAAATGTTCACAATTATAAAGGCATTGCTATATTACCTAATACTATCTATGTTTTTTCGATGAGTGACGCTCCGTGACACTGATTTATCCTATACTTCCTATACTTTATTGGAGGTGTGACGCTGTGACACTGCAAGTATTTAGAATTATACAAGCAATAACGTATCCTGCAATTGTCAGTGTAGGAATTGACATTTAATGATCGAATGAAATGTTTTTAAATATATTGACGTCAAATCAAATCAATTGAAACTAATGTGAAATTATATTATTAACTGCATAAATGACAGTTTTTAAACTAATCAATTAACTTGAAAATCGTTATTGACTAGTGCATAATTTTTATAGTGACAAACTTTGACACATATCCCATTCCAAAATGCTATACTTTAATATTGTGACATCAAGACACCTTTCCAAATTTATGTAAAACAAAAATTCGTCGCTAGAGTGCAAGCTCTCGTATTTCATTCAAGCCCTCTTCTCTTGTTAAGCTCTCCTATCTCATTCAGCTTTCTTCTCTCCAGTGACGTAGCTAGGCTGGGGCATGAGGGGCCGTGCCCACACTCCTATGTACCGCATGGTGCCCCATGCATCTTATGCGATATCAGTTTTTGAAAATTTCTCCAATGAAAGGGTCAAGAATGTATAAATAATGTTGCGCAAGTTTTTTGTTTTAAAATTGTGCCCTTCTATCAACTTTTTTTTGACTACACCACTGCTTCTGTCTAATTTGCATTTAGAGTTTAATTAAAATAGTTTTCAATCGTTACAATTTTATATCAATGAATATTGTTAGACTCGCGCTAAGAACTTTTTCAACAAAAGTCACTTAATCTTTATCACTACGTTTGCTACATTTTGTAACATTTGAAAACTTTAATTTTTTCAAGTCAAGAAATTTTTTTCAATACTTATTTTGGAATGAATATTTTGACTATCTATTCAGTTTAAAAGCAAGAATACCATATTTGCTTAATATTTGAGCAGAGATATTTTTATAATGTTCGATTCGACTAATTCGATATTCACGATTCGAAGTAACACTGTACATAATCAAATCACTTTTTTTAAGAAAATTTGTTGATTATTATAATAAAAATATAATATCGAAACAAAATGTTTCAGTTGTTAAAAATGTACTTGATCTATTTATGACAGCAGTAAGAATTTTATTTGTAGACAGAAATATTCAAAAAAACGCAATGATTTTCTTTTCTCGTATACTTTGATTTATGTTAGTTTGGTCCTCGGACATTTCGCCCCATTATTTTCATAAGACAGTTCGCCTCATTATTTTCATAAGACATTTTGTTTCATGGACAATTCGCCCCGTTATTTTCATAAGACATTTTGTCTCATGGACAATTCTAAAAAATTAAGAGATAAATTGATTGATTTGAAATAATTTAATAGAGATAAAATAAACAAGAATATAAATTTTTTTAATAATTTTACACATATAATAAGCAAAGATGGATGATACTAATAGCCTATGAGACAATTTGTCAGGGGGCGAAATATCTGTCGACCGTTATTTAAATAATTTTTTAATTATAAGGGCTAGCTACTTTAACGTTGGCTTTTGCTGCTTATAAAAACTTGAAAATATTAAATAAACTCTCATTCTTTATGCCTCCTATTATTTTGAAATTATTCTGAGAACAGACGGTTCCATTTTAAAATAGTGAAAATTGCTTTATTAGTTTATTTTGTTTCCTTTCTCTCTTATGTTAATTATGTAGCAAATTTTTTAATTTTGAGTGGTGCAGTGGATGTATTTTCATTGACCAGGCACTGATGTACCGCTTATGTCAAACTATGAACAAATTTGTATCGATGAGGAATCGAATCCAGAGGCTTCCGTGCTATGTCCATCATCTCAACCAACCTGCCATGCCACCCATAGATTATGCTGTAGGGGATACGTCAAATTAGTTTTCAAAAAACTTAAGTTATGCTGTAAAATTTTTTAGTTTTTGTTGAAGCTCTATAACTTTTTCTGATAGACTTTTTTTCCTTAAAAGTTATTATAAAAGGCAAATTATTATTGCAAAGTTATTTTACTTTTTGTAGCTTGTATAATGAAATAATGCGATCTTAATTTTTTGTTTTATTTTTGTTTGCACAATTATAACTTCGTTTTATACCCTTGCCCCTGAATCAATCACATTTTTTCATATAAACATCACAGATTGTCTAGTAGACTCTTTGCCTTTAGACTACATTCACTGATATAAAACTATCCAACCTTCAGTTATTTGTTTTCTCTATGAATCAAATATCCTTTCATCAATTCCTGTAATGTGCCTGGTAGACTACTTCATTTTTCAAATGAAAAACCCTATTCCACCCCCTAACATTTTTGGATTTTTTTAAACTAGTGTATATTCGATGGTTGTAGGTAAAAATGCCCCCAATTAAAAAGTAGGAAAAAATGCCCCCTAATTTTTGATTTTCAGGATTTTATATAATTATATAAATATTTTTATTTGGTACCGTTTTGAAAGGCTAAATTCCTAAAATTTCTTAATCTATAGGGTTTTTTCTTTATAAAGTTCTTGAAAACAATAGCAAAGGTGCATATTTGTGGGAATGTGTTCTTAAAATCAGTTAAAATACAAATTATATTTAGAAAGTGTTCTGATACACACAAAGTCCAAAAATATTTGCTGTTTTATAAAAAAAAATTTTGTATTTAAAAAATTGTCGTATGCTGAGTTTTTTAGTTTATTTTAATTAAATTTTAAATGTTTTAAATGAAAAGTTAACTTTTTTTTTTACAAAAAATCTTTATTTGACATATCTTTTTTAAAAATTTTAATTAATAATTTTTTGAAATTTTTTGTGTTGGGGCATTTTTTCCTAATTTAAATTGGGGCATTTTTACTGGGGGCATTTTTTCCTAATTTTTAATTGGGGCATTTTTTCTTACTTTTTAATTGGGGCATTTTTTCCTACTTTTTAATTGGGGGCATTTTTTCCGGGGGCATTTTTTCTGCGCACTATATTCGATATGCAAATTTAATTAAAATATTTTCGCTGGAAGTATAGTATTTAAATTCACTAATTTTGTAAAAAAAAATATAATGTAGTCTTATAAATTTAGGACTTTAGGGTATGCGCTGAATACACTCTATTTTAAAGGATATTTGGTCTCCCGTGGTATTTCCAGACCACTAATTTTGAAAATTGCAAGAAAAAAATTTCGCCCCCCCAATAATTTTGAGGATGTGCGCCCCTGGTATCAATCAATATTTCCTAAGTATATGAAGATGTTCAACGTCAGCGAATTATTGAAATGAGAAGATTTATCGATGTTTATAAATCATAATTAACTTATAGTTACTTTTTTTTTATCACTTTTCATTTCCAAGCAAGGCTTTCCCCATACAATTCTCACTTTTTTCAACTGTATTGTGACACCATTACAAATTTTGTATCCCATTTCATCTCACAAATTTGACCTCAAGAAGAATTTCTTTGAATCTTAGGCTCTGCATACCGTATCAAAAGTGATTATTATGTTTGAATGATCAATTTTTTCCATAAATGTCATTGTTGTATATAAAATTCTTATATTTTTGTATTCTATAATCTTTTTCTTCTTATTATTATTTCTTGGGTTATTTCAAAGCAGTTTTTCGCCTGATCCATCACGCTAATATTTGAAAGTTTTTTTCAAAACTATATTTTATGACGCGCTTTTTTTTACTCAATCTTATACTTAAATAAATACTGCCACTATGATTAATACCACGACTACTAAATATTTAGACATTTGAAATAAAAATGTTATCAAAATATCATAAAAAATTCATTTGATTAAGTTAAGCCGATAGAATTAGATATAACAAGTTAAAATTATTCATTTTTAGGTTTTTGTTCTGCTTTCACTTGTTCTGTTTTTTGAAAGTATGTTTTTTCTCTTTTTATGCAATGATAACATAAAAATGCTTAACTTGTGCTAATCCCCACTTGTTTTCATTCCTAGGACCTATGGAGGCAGGTATACGATTTTTTATCAACTTGAAGAGATAGATCTCAAAAAATATTAAAATTGAAATATATCCATCCATATCTTCAACCTGTATACTACGATGGTTTCTATTCCATGTACAAATGACTAGGGAGACATTTGTTCAACTTTCTGTTCATATTTTGTTAGATGTAAGATTTGATATACCTCATTCGGGGAGACGATATTAGAAAATTAAATTTTAAATAATATATTTGTCAAATAATATTAAAGAATCGAAAAATATTCTTTAAAATTATGAAACTTTTTTTCATATTTTGCTACCTCCCGTTACTTTTAGTTTCGTATATGCATAATTTGATAAAAATTATTGGAGACTAGGTCTATCTTTCTATTCTAAAAGTAACGGAAGCCTACGATATATTTAAAAAGAATTAATATTATTTGATTTTTTCATTTTATCAATTTCAGAGGCAAAAAAGTATTTTAAAAAATTCAAATTTAAAATATTTATACATTCTCGTATTCAGTATAATATTACCTTTAAAATGAGAAATTAAAATCGAAAATTAGATAAATTTAAAAATTTTTGGAAATTTTATAACAAAAAAATTGAAAAAAAAAATGAAATTATTCATTTTACACGCTAAAATATACTGAAAAATAGCAAAATTGTCTATATCCTTCCAAGGCTTATAAAAATTTTTAAAAATTTTTTCAAAAACGAAACGAAATGCAAAATGGAGGTAAAAGGACGCTCTTTAAGATAGGCATGGTTTAAAATGTTTTTAAAAATTCTTGCATAAAGTTTTCTTTCAAAATTAAAATTTGTAAATTTTAACAAAATTTTTTTTAAAATTATTAAAATCAAAAATATATATAAAATTTTTTTTAAATTTTAAAATAAAATGTAAGCGAGTATGAATAAGTAAATGTAAAAATTAGAAAAAAAAATTTATTTTAATTAAAAAAATCGCGTTAAAAATGTCAACATTTTCTGGACAAAAACTTTTTTTTAAAAAATTTTATGACATTTTTCCAATTTTTTTTAGAAAATATTTTATTTATAAGTGTACTTTAATCCATTGGAAAAATTAAAAAAAAATTGTTGCATTTCCTGGAAAAAAAATTTTGGGTGAAATTTTTAGTTCAAGTTTGGGTCTATGAAATTAATTTGAAGTCATTTCACCTACACCACATGAAAGACTAACGAAATAAAGTAAATTAACATTTTATACCCTCAAAAAATCTTACTTTGGAATAGAAACCACCGTAGTATGCAGATTGGATTGAAGTTGAATACCCGCGTTCAACCGTACATGTATGAGAATATTTATTACATAATAAAGAAGTGTTTCCTAACACTTCATACAGAAAAATATTTCTTCAATATTTGTGTGAGCGAACGTGTGAGAACCGAAAATTAAAATTACGTCATTTTCTCAAAGTAAAAAATTTTATTATTATTAACCATTCTTTATTTTTTTAAGATGGAATGCAGATTTTTGTTAAAACATTAACTGGTAAGACAATAACTCTTGAAGTTGAGCCAAGTGATACAATTGAAAATGTCAAGGCAAAAATTCTTGATAAAGAAGGTATTCCTGTTGATCAACAACGCTTGATTTTTGCTGGAAAACAACTTGAAGATGGAAGGACGTTGAAGGATTATCATGTTCAAAAAGAGTCATCGTTCCATTTAGTTCTTAGACTACGCGGTGGCGCTAAAGGATAAAGCGAATGGAAAAATTTTAAAATGTTCTAATTTTCTTCTTTCTTTTTTGTGCTACATTTTTTCAAAAAATAAATTTTCTCCTGATTTTCATTTATTTTTTTTTCGAAAAGGATTCCTATTAAATGATTCGATCGCTTATACATCAGCAGTATTAATCAGTTCACTTTTTTGATTCATCTCCGCTTCCAATTGCATCAATGGCAGAGAAAAAAGAGAAGAATAAATTTAATATATAGTAAGTAAATTAAGTATGCATAAGAAAGCATATTAGTCAGCATAAAATTTAATTGTCAATCTTTTTCCTTTGCCATTTGTTGTTTCAGTAATAACTCTGATGACATGAACAAGGGATTTATGGTCATAAATAAGGAAACACTTTCAAAATGGCGACTTTCAAGTTGGCATTGGAAAACATAATGAGCAATTAAAACATTCAAAATTTATAGGAGGAAAGGCAAGGCGATATGAGTCTGTGTATCCATCGAGATGTCTATTCACCTTTTTATATACAGTAAAACCTTGGCTTAGGGACACCTCAAAAATAAGGATAATTCATTGAGGACCGATTTTTAAATAATGGTTTATATATGAAAATATCCCTCAATATTAGGGACAACCTCAATATTTCGAATTAATTAAGGACACTTTTATACTGTATTATTGACAAAAACCGTGCTATAAGGACAACTTTTGCCTTTAAAACCTACTTGTATCAAATTTGTTGTTGTTTATTGAGTACGATGCAACAGTTCAGCTAACAAAATAAAGAAAAGTATGCATAATAATCTTTTGACTGTTTGTTGACCCTTATAATATGAAATTAATTGAGTAAACATGGCTGTGCAAGATTCGATAAACAAGTTTACATTTCACCATTGTAGGATGTTTGTGCAAAGCTTTTATATCTTCATTCTTCTCTTCATGCAGATTGCGGCTACTTTGCTATGCATGTCTCTTCCGACTTCATTTTTTGCATAATAATGTTCAACCGCGTATGAAAAAATGGTTATGCAAGATTAATAACAAGTTTATACTGTTTGAAAATCTTTTTATGGAAAGGTAATTTTTGCAAAGATTTCGGCTTCATTCGTCTCTTTATTTAGATGGTTGCTTTGTTATAAATTGCTGTTTGTATATCACTTTTCAGAATTTTATATTGAATAAAAGGGACATCACTGCTTCTATTTTTTCTTATAAAAACTAGCATTTTTTAATATTCCGTGTTCGCGATGCCTCATATAAAAAGAAAAGAAAATGAATTGCCTTTGGAAAAAACTCCAAGTAATCAGGTCTTTTAATTCAGGTAAAAACAGCTTGCGCGGCCTTGCTTATGAATCTGGTTGTAGTAAAAACCAAATCAGTTCAATATTAAATAATCAAAATGAAATTGAAGCTCAAAACGTCAACAATGTTAATAATAATAATAATAGAAAAAGAAATTGAAGAAGAACTATAGTGTTGGATTGTCATGCAAGAAACATGAATGTACCCGTGACAGGACCTCTGTTGCGAGGGCAAGCGCGAAAAATTGCGAAGCTAAAAATGTTACTTCATTCAAAGCTTCAAATGGTTGGCTTCATAATTTAAAAGTTTTTCGCAATCTACATTGTGCATGATCTCTGGTGAAAGAGGAGGCGTTAGAGACGCTACACTTTCCAACTTCAAGTCTTTTTAATCAGTATGTAATGAGATGTTTTTAGCATATCACTTTTTATAGAATTTTTAAAACATTTTATTTTATGTTAAAAAGTCACCAAGTTTAATACCAGTACCATTATTTCCCTCCGAAAGGGGTAAATATAAAGTTGATTTTTCAGGTCATTATTTCCTTGCGCAAACTCAACTCTAACTTTTTATCCAATTAAAATGCTTCCTTTTAGTTACTTTATTGTAACTAACTCATAAATTCTTTCCTTCAGAATCTATTTACATAATCTTGTTAAAAGTTTGGTCATGTTAAAAAATCTAGCTATGTTTACTCACTTTGTTTATGTCTGTTTTTTCAAACTTTTTTTGAGTTTCATCTCTAAATAATTATTTTATTGTCTACAACTTTTATTTCATAAAGTAGCTATAGACTCTTATTTATAATGCTTTTCCTATCGAGACATCGTGTGCTTTAGCTCCATTTTAACTATGCAAACGCAGTAGAGCCTTTTTCATTTGCTTCCGCGATATCAAAATGTCATTTTTTTAAATCTCATAACGCTTCATACTTTCGCATTTCTTCCATTAACTTTGATTAGGGTTGAGAATTTGTGTGTTTTATAACTGTTTTTTAATTTGGTTGAAGAAAAAATTGATAATCCTCATTATTATAATTACAATAATAATAATTATCAATTCTTTCCCAGTCTAATGCATTAGTTATGTTGCATTCAATTTATGGATCCATTTTCTTGTTTGAAAATATATTGAAAAACTTCAAACGAATACTTCTGTAACTAGGATTCACGTAATTGGAAACACAATTTTGGAAAACGTGGTTCCACCATTTGGAAATCGTTTTTTATGATATTTAAAAATTTCACAAAAAAATACCTAAAAAATTTGCGTTTTGTCTTTCATAAACTACTGCATGCAACCATAATGGTAGAAAAGTTTATCAATGATAAATTTAGCGTTGTTGTTTTTTACGATTGTAGAAAACTGCATTTAAATATGATAGAGCAGTAAAAGATATCTGTATAAAGCAGGGTTAGAGACTTTTTGTGCGGCCCTTTGGGCGCTATACATTTTGGGGCCGTTCCTTTGGGCGTGGGAATTTTAGGCGCTAAAATAATAATAAAGTAAAAATTGTTTCATCATCACCATTTTTGACTATTTAAATAACACCCACTCCCTACTAAAATCAAACATTTTTAAAATTAAAAAAAAAGGAATGAAGCCTGATTCAATCGATCTAGCAAAATTAGTAATTCTTATCATTTTAAATTCTGATTGCAAAATAACCAAATTCAACTTAAAATTTAGTTTTATTTAAAAAGATAAGCAAGTTTTTTTTATTTCTTCACAATTGTCATTTTAATCTTTTTAACCTTGTATTCAACCTTTGAAAAAACTTTTTTTTTAGATAGAATTTTGTTATAAAATTCGATACAATTCAAATCACAAAAAACAGTGAAGAAACCAAAAAAAATTCTCCAAATTTAAATAAAAGAACTTTTTGTTTTTAGCATTGAAAATATTCTCTAATTAGTAGGATTTCAAAACTTCAAACATTAAGAGATATCTCTCAATGGTGGTCAACAAAGACAGGAATCATGTACTTTTATGTTGAAGAAACTTCGTGTACTAAATATGTGCAAATTGACAAATATTTTAACTCAGTTACGCCTAGTCTGTGTAGTGTAAATTTTTACAACTAAACTTTCTACTTCAATGTGAAGAGTATCAACTGCAGTCTAAAACTATTATTCTGAATAAAATGAGTTTCAAAACTGATGCCAATATTTCTACCTATTTCTTTCTTTGATTTGCTGAAAACATTATTTTAACCTTTTCTTCTTACACCACCAAAAAAGCACGATTTTTTGTTATAAATTATGCCTTTTTAAAATAGCCATAATCGAATGTATTATTATGCAAAAGTTTCGCCAAAAACATAGTGAAAATCCGAAGTTTTAAATGTTCTGAACTATTTTAATGACAACCAAAAGTAGCTTCTTAAGCGAAAAATTTTAAATTGGGATTTTGTTTAACTGATTTTAAACTACATTCATGCCTTTCAGAGTTTATAGCACATTTTATATCAGAATTACGATAATGAGAAGCCGAGAGCGCAGTAGAACATTGAAATCATTATCATTTTTGTCTTCAAGCTTTTTTAAAAAAGACCTTCTAATTCAAGATTTAAGGATAAGGATTGGAGTATAAATTGCAAAGTATAACTATATTTAGATTCATAGTTCCATTTTATATAACAATATTGATATATTTCCTTTCATTTTAAAAAAGAAACGGAATCAAATAAACCAAAAAAAACCATTAACAATGGTGTCAAAAATTATGATGAATTAAATACATAGAACTTTCTAGCGTTAAAAATTATTTTAATAATAACTCAGAAAATTCATTTATTGTTTTAGAAATTAAATTTGCAAATAAAAATTATTCAAACCGGGACATTTTGAATTTTAAAAGGGACAGCTGAGAAATTTGGGACTGTGCCCGTGAAACCAGGACGTATGAGAATCCTAGGTATAAGCCAAAAAGTGAACCTATAAAACTAATCAAGTAGACATAATTAGAGATTAATTATAAACATGAAAAAAATTTTATTCAAAAAATTGAAGTTAAAAATATTATTCATTCAGAGCATATCTGTTGAGAAAACATTTTATAGTTTATTTATTTGTATTTAAGATATTAGTATTTTGATAGAAAATGATGTAAGTATTAATGAAAATGAAAATATAGAAGGCTAATAATGTTGAACATAATTTTTCGAAGATGCTAAATAAGGATAAATTCCCAATTCTAAATTAATTTCCTATATATTTAAATCATAATTTGCTTCAACATACCTTTGTGAATCTTTTTCTCATTTGAACATAAATAAATCTAAACTAAGATTCCTTAGTTTACTAATTAAATTAGAATGTCTTGATTTTCAAAGACATTCTCAAAGCTTGAATAATGCTTAACAACAGCTTTATCAAAATACACACATCAATTCGATTAAAGAAATACCAAGCTCATTTTCTTCAATTGAAGTGAACAGGTTTTAAATTTGTTTATTGTATTTATTTTTTCATTTCTATGTGTATAAATGATGAGGTGTGCGTTTGGCTGAGGCGTGTCTATAGATGCGTAAGTGCCTTTTTTTGGATCAGTAAGTTTTTTATGGGTACTTACTATATCAAAAAAAAATTTAAGATATACTGTGCCCTCCAAGATCTTAAAATATTCTTCCCGTTCTTACTATGGGAAAGGTTGAGAATCCCTGTTTAAAGTATTCAATAGAATTTAGACTCATAAATCTATGAACTATTAGGCTAAGTCTTTTATCTACATCTCAAAACTTCTTCAAATGGAAGTTCATACCTTAACCCTATCAGTGACGGGAGCGGCCATTTTAGCCCCAACTTAAAATTCGATTGTAAAAAATTGGCTAAATTATATGCCCTCAAACTTTTTGTCTTTTCCTAAAATCGTTAGCTGCATCTTTTGATACCATTTTCATGGTACAGTTATCCCTCGTTATTCGCGGTTTTTTTATTCGCGGTTTTGAGTATTCGCGGTTTTTCATTACTTGAAAAAAAATTTAATTTAAATAAATTTCTTTTAAGAAATACTTTCTATTTATTTTTTTATCCAATTTTTAAAAAATGTTTCCAAAGAGGAAAGAAGTAATGAAAAAAGTGGCGAAAAGAAGCAAAAAAGTGATGACTCTCAAGGAAAAAGTAAATATTTTAGACAAGCTTAGAAGTGGGACAAGTTATGCAGCTTGCGGACGTGAATTTAAAGTAAACGAGTCCACAATAAGGTCGATTAAAAAGTCCGAGAAGTTGATAAGAAATGCGGTTGCTACTTGTCTTCCAGCAACTGCAAAAGTGTCTCAACATCTAAGAGATTTTTCTTATCCAAATGGAAAAGGGAAGATTTAAACAGAAAATGCATCCCTACGAACAGCGAATATATAAGAGAAAAAGCAACTAAGCTATATGAATTTTAAAATGCAAATGCAGAAAGTTCTTCCTTTAAAGCGAGTAAAAGTTTGTTTAAAAACTTTAAAAAAAGATATTCACTTCACAATCTCAAGTTAACGGGTGAAACTGCCTCAGCTGATCATGCAGTAGCCGAAAAATATTTAAAAGAGTTTGAAAAAATTGTGAGAGAAAAAAATTATTTGCCCGAACAAGTATTAAATGCAGACGAGACGGGTCTTTTTTGGAAGAAAATGCCTAGTAGAACATATTTATCTAAACAAGAAAGACAGACTCCAGGCTTTAAAGTGGTAAAAGATAGAGTTTCCTTGCTTTTATGTGGTAACGCTGATGGTCATATGATTAAATCTTTGTTCTTGTACAAAGCAAAACGTCCACGTTGTTTTAAAGGAAAGAATATGAACGCGTTGCCCTTATTTTATCGATATAACAAAAAGGCCTGGATGACATCGATACTAATGACAGACTGGTTTCATAAGTGTTTTATTCCAGAAGTAGAAAAATATTTGCAACAAAAAGGGCTAGAGTTCAAAATGCTGTTGCTACTTGATAACCATCCTGCGCATTCCAAGATCCAGGTAGAATTTCTCCCTCCAAACACTACTTCGTTACTTCAGCCAATGGATCAAGGTGTAATTGCCGTGCTTCAAAGTATATCAAAAGAAAGTTTACTATCATGCTAAAAAACATAGATGAAGGTGAAGATCTCCTTTCATGGTGGCAAAACTATAACTTAGCACTTTATTTAAAGATTCTAAAAGAAAGTCTCGACGAACTGAGTGAAAGATGCATAAACTCATCTTGGAAGAAGCGTTGGCCTCAGCTGTTAAAAATTTCACTGATTTTCTAAAACCCGACTCAGATATTTCTGAGATTGAAACTTTAGCAAGACGTTTTGGTGGAGAAGGATTTGATGACATGGGAGAAGAAGAAATTCGTGAAGAATTACTAAGAGAAAGAGTAGAAGAATTGACTAATGAAGAATTAAATGATAAACGCAGAAGAAGTGGAAGAAGAAAACGATCAGACACAAGAAGAATCAGCTCCAGAAACATGGACTTTGGAGAAATTGGGTGAAATAAAGAGAGCTCGGAAACAGCTTGAATCACTAATTTTCCAATATGACCATTCTCTAGAAAGATCTTTTTTGCCAAACCCAAATTTGAAGAAGGCATCTCTCCTTATATGGAGATAATGAAAGAATTGAAAAGGGAACACTCACAGATTCCAATCACAATGTTTATGAAAGAAACTTCTAGAAGTGAGATGCTCTTCAATGAGTCAGTTCCAGTTTCTCTTGCGCGCCAGTCTTCAACTTCTGAATTTTTGAATTGGAGAAAAAGATTTTTAAGTTTTTTGAATATTTTTATTGGTTTTGAATTTTTCAATAAATGTTTTTGTCACTTATTTTTCAAGTTAGTTTTTATGATTATATGAAAATTTCATAATAGCAATGGAGAATAAAAACTGAGTAACATGTTTGAAAACATGAAAAACTTTAATCAAGAAGTCAAGTGAAAGCACACTAGTGTTAGATATAGTGGTGAAGCCGTGTAAATTTATTAAAAATATCAAAAAATTGTAATCGCGGGGATTTTGAGAACGTAACCCCCGCGAATAACGAGGGACAACTGTAGTTGAATGACCCTCTCATGTCAAAAACTGTCAATAAAATCAAATCTATATTTTTTACAACAAAATTTTTATATTATATAATGTTTATAACTTATAACTTAGTCTTAGTGTTAATATTAGATACACTCTTGAAAATTTTTAATCAATATTGGAACACATAACACTTTATATACATATTTTTCCAATAAACATTCCAACTTTTTAGTAAATGTCAAACAAAAATTTGATTTAGAAATAAAATCTTTGACAGATATGCCCATTGAGGTGAAATAATTATAACAAATATAAAAAATTGGACACTTTATTGTTGATTTTTGCTGACTAGTTTCAGAGTATAAACTCCTTTTTCAAAGCAAATATATAAATAATAAAATAATGAGAATGAGATGTAAAGGTAATGAGGATGTTGGGGATAAACAATCTTTGTGTTAAGGAGGTGATGACGTTGAGGATTAGCAATCTTTGCGTTAAGGAGATACAAACCATACATAACTAAGATTAAGAGCAATATAACAAAGGAGAAAGTGTATAGTAACATAAGATTATTATATAACACACGCGCGTAAAATAAAAACAATAAGAAAACACACATAATGTATAGAAGTATAAGATAAAGATTAATATCAGAGGTCTGGCAAGACCTCCGGGGAAACAACTTGCCAGACTTATCCGAGGTCTGGCAAGACCTCCGGGGAGATAACTTGCCAGAACTTGCCAGCAAAAACGCGTAATGCAACATGTGTTCTTTCTTCGCATAGTTATTCGCTAAAATCAATAACAAGCGTGTTAGAATCAATAATGTGATTTATTCTTCGCACACTGTCGGTATAAATATAACGAATGCCCTTCGTTAAAAATTAGAAAGGTTGTATCTAAACTAAATAAAAGTAGACTACGATTATCCAACAAAACTCGTAGATTCAATCGACATTTTTCACTTGAAAAATAATTTAAAATTTATTAGAAAAACATTATACTACTGACCCATAAAATGTAGAAAATAAATATTAATTTTCGACAGTTTTATTTAACTTTGACATTTTAAAATGTTAAAATCATATTCTACATTTGTGAATATAAAATATTGAAAAAATAATACATAAACTCATCACGTTAATTATTGGTATTTTTTTAAACTAGATAAAAGTTTACTGACCTCACATAAAAGCGGATTTTGGAAAAATAAAAATATATTTATTTGTAAAACCTTGCCTATTTTACCCACAAAGAGTATAGCTTCAAATCTTGTACATTCGATCAACATTTTTCATTTCAAATATAGTTTAAAATTTATTAGAAAAACATTATACTGACCTATACTACTGACCCATAAAAAGTAAAAAATATATATTAATTTTCGACAGTTTTCTTTAACTATGACTTTTTTAAATGTAAAAAACCATATTTTACCTTTGTGAATATAAAATATTGAAAAAATAGTATATAAATTAGGGACGTTAATTATTATTGGTATTTTTTGAAACTAGATAATACTTGACTGACCTCACATAAAAGCAGATTTTTGAAAAATGAAAATATATTTATTTGTATAACCTAGCCTATGTTAACCACAAAGAGTATACCTTTCCAATGATATCATTTTCATTAAAAATTTTTTTTAAAATCTTCACATTATGCTTCACTCAAAAGGTGGTCCATCATTTTTTGAAAAATTTAGACCAAATTTTTCGAAGTAAAGTCCATTTATTAAAATTTTTTAAAACTTTTGCAAAAATAAATTATTCTAGAGTATGTAGCAAACGATAAGCTTTCTAATGATATATATATCATGAAAAAGAATATTGAAAAACAGTTTAATTTTTTCTGCAAATCAAACAAGTAAAAATTTTCAAAAAGTATTATTATTATATATTACATAAACATTTCAACCAATCATATAGTTTTTATGAAATAAAACTGCAATTTCAAAGTTAAGTTTTTTGAACTTTTAGGTAGAATTTTTGAAATATGGCTTTCAATATGTATGTAAAATATTTTTTGAATATTTTTATTTTAAGTATATTTTTTAGCATTTTACGATTTACACATTTAAATATATAATAAGGCTGGCAAGTTGTCTCCCTGGAGGTCTTGCTAGACCTCTGATATCATAATTATTCACATTCATTAAAATTTTAAATAAAATTATTTTTTTTATACCAAATCGACGATGCCGATCTTTTCTTAACTTACTTTTCACTATTAAGGTGAGAAAGTGTCGCTCAAATTTACGGTTTTCGCCTGAAAATTGTGTCCAAAAATAATATTCAAATTTTGAATATTTTTATAATAATCAATTATGCTGATTTCATCACCTTACTCAATTTTTGCAATTAGGGTGTTAAAATGTCTAAAAGTAAAAATCAATTTTGCTGTTTACATCTCAAATTTTTCTCAAAGTATTCGAATTTTAAATAAAATTATTTTTTATACGAAATCGAACATGCTGAATTAATTTCTCGACTCAGTTTTCGCTATTGAGGCGGGAAAATTTATGAAAATCTCAATAAAATTTGTGGTTTACCCCTGAAAATTATATGCATGAACATTAATCAAATTAAAAAAACACATTTTTATACTAAATCAAGCATGCCAATTTAAATTCCGAGGTTATTTTTTAAAATTTGGTTTTTAAAATGTCTAAAAGTGTCAATCAATTTTGTGGTTCACATCTGGAAGTCCATGAATATTAATTAAATTTTAAACTAAATATATTTTTTATAATCTACGATTCTAATTTTGTTTTTCAGCTCAGTTTTAGCAACTATGATTTTGAAATGTCTAAAAGTATTTGCAGTTTACGTGCGAGAAAGTGTCTCTAAAATATTTATTCACATTTTAAATAAAATATTTTTTTAAATAAATCGAACATGCAGATTTTATTTCGCGACTCATTTTTTCAATTTGAGTGTGAAAATTTAAGTAATATTTGCGGTTGACAGCAAAAATTATTTCCTAGAATATTATTTATATTCTCAATTAGATATATTTTTTATACTAGATCTCCATTTTTTAACTCAGTTTTTGTAATTAGAATGTGAAAATGTCAATCAAATATGTTAGATTCGCCTGAAAATTTACTTTAAAAAAATTTATTCACATTTTAAGTAAAATATTTTTTAAACTAAATTGGCCATGCTGATACCATTTTTTGTCCAAGTTTTTACCATTACTGTGAAAAAATGTATCAAAGTAGAAATAGAATTGGCGTTTTATGCCTGAAAATTATCTCATAAACATACTTCCATATTTTAAATAAAATATATTTTTTATTCTTTATTCTTTTATTACGATGTTCCCTTCATTTCGGGACTTACTTCCTTCGGTACTCTATTTTCTCTAAAAACTTAAGTTATAAAATTCACTTTTGATTTAAAATTTAAAATAATTTTTTAATGTTGGTATTAAAATCTACTTATGAGATTTTCAAAAAAACATCTTGAATGTAAAGAAGAAGCTTCTACATTATGAATCAAAAATCTTTAAACCTTTATCTTATTAGTTATTATTTTAATCATCAATTTACAAAAAAAGTTATCTAAAAATTTTCAAATTAGTTAGATTTTGACAGTTAGAGATCAATATGTAAAGATATAGTTTTTCTCAAAAAATTTTTTAAATGTTTATCAAATTTGACAATTTTTTTCCTTTGGTCTGAATATTTTAGAGGTGAAAATGTTTTTGTAATTGAAAAAAGAGGATTATAAATGGATTCACCAAGAACAGGAATTTTAAAAAAGGAATGGTTAGCAAATATTCACAGTGATATTTGTTCATAACCACTGAAATACAACTCATGATATTGATTAAAAAAAGACAGCATCAACAAAGGAATTCTTTTGAATAGAAAGCAATGAAATCGTTTAAATTCTAAGCTAAATAAATCTCTGAAAAGCTTTTTTCAAACATAGATTGTACAAAATAAATTTGTGGTATAAGTAGAGCTACCAAGGTAGGATCAGTTTAGAATTAAGAGCAAAATTAGATCCAATATAAAGTATAAGAAAATAAAGTAGACTATAAGCTGAGAGCGTATTTGTAAGCAAACCAATATAGATCGGATTGAGATTTAGAGTTCATAACTCCATCTTTTTAGTAAACTAAGGGAAGGATAAAATAAAGAACAAGAATCAAAACAAGAAGGGTCAAAAGTGGTCGGTTTAGTTAGATTAGCAACCAGATATATTTTTCACCATGTAATTTTACAACAATTTTTATCAAAATTTTATTGCTAGATTTATTATTTATCATTAAATATATTATAATATATCCATAGGCTTATTATTAGAAAATTTTTGTAAAAATTTTTTTTTTGTAAATTTTTATGAGAATTGGCCGTTTATCTTAAATCATCTCGGGTGGGTTTGATTAGAAATTTGGTGCTATTCCTATTTATGAGATCGATAAAATGATTATTATATCAAGAAAGAAATTATTTTATCGGTTGTGATTAAATATATAAAAGTCAATGTAGTGTTGAACTAAGTAAATATACAACCATTTTAACGACATTGAAATGTAGTATTCATTACATATGACAAAAATAATGTCATGAATAAATAGAGAAATGTCGATTTGCTAAATGGGACGAAAATTATTCAAAATTATGAAGAAATATCTGACCACAAATTAACCAAAGTTAAACAGTATCCGCAATTTAAATCTTGAGTGACAAAAGTATTTTCAGAATCAAATTGAGCATGTTAGATTTGGTTTGTATGGATAAGTTAATTTTAATATAAAGAGAGAAAGTTTTGCCAATTAAGTCACCTGTAGAAGAAGTGAATTAATAATCAAAAGTTGATTTATTAAATAAATTAAGACAATATTAATCCACAAAATGTTTCTATTTTCAAGTTTATATATTTGGCATTGATTGATTTTCATGAAAAATAAATGACACCAACAGATACAAAATCAATTATTTTGAGGGTTGACGTGAGATTTGGTAAAAAAATTTAATTGTTTAAAAAAAGGGGAGGGAGGACTAAAATAACCCCCGCCGTCACTGAGGAAATGAAAATAGCCTCTCATGACTAGGTTTAATAGTCTTTTATAATATGTAGTTCTTCCTTATTCTACTTTAGGTACTAAATCTATCATTTTTCACAGAGTATGATACCGCATGCGAAGTTCAAATTTTAAACATCCATATGCAGCTTCTGCGTGATTATTTGTAACATCTTCGTTTAAAATTCTATGATCGAATTTTCGGTATAAAAAAATAGAGCTTCTTTTTCCATTTCCTCTTTTATTTTGCCGACCAACATATGATCAAACTAATTTTGTAATTTCTAAAGTACTTTTGGAATTTCGAGAGCTAAAGCATTCAACAACTTATAAATATTATTCAAATGTACAAAAAATATCATTAATTATTTTGCTCTAAAAGCAAAATGTGTATTAGTGTTATATAAAAGGTTAAGTCTAGCTTAGCCAAATGGTTTTGCAAATTTTACGAAAAAATAACCTTTAAAATAAGAATATCAGGGAACATTTATTTAACAGCACTGTTAATAGCTTATTAAAAATCACAAATGATTTTCAAATGTATCTTTTTTTCTTTCAATAATTTTAACATTTTTATGTATGTAGTACGTTCTTTCTTAGACAGAATAGCATACAGAATTGGATGAACTCCCAAATATTTTTTAATTTAATTTACCAAAACTTGAAAAAAGACTCGGAGATATATTAAGACATTAGCATAGAACATATCACAATTCGCCAAGTGTTTAAGCCAGCCTTGTCTTCCAAAAATCAAATTTCGGTTGAAACTTTATTCGTTCAATATAAAATTTTTTTTATCAATTCCTAGTTGAAGATATTATTTTTCCTAGAATTCTGGTAAAAGTTATACTTGTGAGTAGATTAGGAAGAATAATATCAAAATAGCACGTTTTCTTCCTAATCTTTTGTTGCAGCTTTTATGTTTTAGATATTTGTATAGTTTTCCATCTCTTGTTTCGTCAAACACATAAAGAAAACCATTATCAATAAATTTTTTTACAAAGTTTAAATTGTATAACATATAAAAATCTGGTGCTGAAGGTGGCCCATTAAATTAGTGATAAAATAAAGAGGTAGAAACTCTTTGCCTCAACCTACATCGTTTTCTCCCGCATATGTTTGAAAAAGCCAACTGTCGGCAAAAATTTACATTTTTAAAATTTGTGCTCAATAAATTATTTATCTTAGTGTGCACCTCTTTATTGTATAACATAGATATAAATAGAAAGAATTGTGTAGGAATAAAAATGATGTTTGCACAGTGCCCGCGCTACCTATATAATTTTGGGGCACATGCCACCTAGGGTGTCCACCCCGGGATTCCTCGTCCTCGAGTCCCCGGGGAATCGTGAAATTTCAAAATCCTCGTCCTCGAAAAAAATTTTTAAATTTCCTCGGGGAATTTTTGAAAAAAAATTTTTGTCGAATCCGACGACAAAAATATCGAAGTAACGGAGAAGAAAGATGAACATTAATCGTTAGCAACCAAAAAACAGAGAAGAAAAACGTTAAGGAGGAATTGGACGAATTTCTGAAGATTAATGAAAATGAAGAACGTGAAACTAAAAGCAAGATTTCAAGCATAGAGGAAATAATGAAAAAAACATTTGACCTTTATTTAGAAACAAATAGGAGGCCCGAAGTTTTAGAAACTTTATTCAAAAATTTAAAGAGCATAAAACCAACTTATGTGGATGCCGAAAGAGTGTTTTCGTCAATGGGTTATTTTTCTACAAAAATAAGAAACCAGTTGAATGATGAAACTTTGAACGCTCTAATTTTTCTTAGATATTTTTTTAAAACATAAATCTTTTATGCATTTAAATTTTTTTCAATAAAAATCTTATATGAGACTTTTAAATTTTCTTTTCTAAACAGTTTTTACTGTAAAAAAATCGCTTTTTCTTCCCCAGGGAAATTTTCAAAAATTACGAGGTCCTCGTTCCCCGGGGAATAAAAAAAGACCTTAAAGTGGACACACTAGTGCCACCCTCCTGTATTAATCTTTGCCCCCCCCCCTTAAAATTTTTGGTTTTGCCTCATGCACTTTTTAAAGGAAAAATAAATAAACAAAAATTGTACAGAATAATCTTATATAAATGCTGGTGTATGTGTATGTATAATATGAGATTTCTATAGGTTTTTATACAGAAGTACTTTATGCTTTTCAGCAAAGTAATATAGGATATAAAGTAATTATGAAAATTGTGCTTTTTAATCACATATGCCCCTGCATAGCTTATGAGAGAAAAAGAAAAAAAGACAAAAATCTACTCATTCTTCAATCATTGTCAAATGTGGCTCCAGAAGTATTCTCTTTCTATTTTTCTCTAACATGATTTTTTGAGAGATATCGGATGCATGCCTAATACATATACATACTATATATAATGAAAGACAACACAGAGCAAAATAATCTTGAAAACTGTCTTTTTATATCACATATGCTAGTACGTAGATTATGGGAGAGAGAGAAAAAAGAGACAGCGATATCTGCACTCCTCAATCAATGTCAATCAATTGCAAAATTTTTTGCAAATCTGTTTCTTTGCCCCATTTCAGCCCCCCTTAAAATTTAGCTTTAGCGCGGGCACTGTGTTTGCATTTCTTTACTTAAATTATAATCTAAAAGATAAGAACTGTAGATTATATGTGTTGATATCAAATAAAACCTAATTAGGAAAGTATCAATTTTTACTTAGATGAACATTCCATATTCAAGCCCTTCGTCTTATATAAGCCCTATTTAATAGGCTTATACTATAAAATAAGGATTGCTTTTAATCAGAACTATTGAGATCATAATAACTTTTTATTTGGAAATTTCAAACTTATTAAAGTAAAAGACTTATTTCATCTTAGAGCAGCTGTTTTTTTTTAATTTGACCAGACAATTAAACGAACAAATTTATTAATTACAAGTCCAAAATAATATACAATACAAGAAACTCCCATTGTTATACACTTAAATGTTCAAATATATCTAAAAAAACATATGACTTTTTTTTAAAGCTATATCTTTTTATTTGAAGATTTACACTTGTACTTGTACCTTATACTTTGAGCCTCAATTGCTGTTATGGTGTACCTCTCAGCTTAACAGTTGAAGGTGAGGAGTTCCATCCCAAGACTTCCAATTCTTAAAAACAAAATTACAAAAACTGTGATAAACTATCTCAAGTGTAATGCGAGCATATAGCCTTATGGCTGAAAGTGCTTTGATATCCATTCAACCAACCAAGAGAAAATCTATTAACGGCCGTTTCTGGCTTTTGATTTTCTTAAATTGATAATTTTGCATGTGCATTATAATTTTTTTAACTTTTTTTGCTGTTATTTTTTTTTTATTTTTCATATTAAATTTTTTCTAACTAATTATTACAATCACTGACTGATTACTTAAAATGGCGTGTAGTTGAAGTAAATTTTAAAAACGACAATTTATAAATTACACATTATTGGCCAAATATATACCTCAAATTAAAGAAACGTTGCTAATTGTATACAAAAAATTTTGTAATCTCTCTCTTATAAATAAAATTTTAGAGACTGAGTTTTAAATTTTCTAATGTTATTAAATTTACTTTAGACTCGCATTAATGGGTTTTTTTTTTAGCTTTACGCATTATGTAATTAAGATATTTGGTACATAATTTGGTCATTTCATACTCAAAAGTTAAAAAAAAGTGCGTGTGAAACGTCGAAAATTACTAAATTTCTTTACGAAATGTTCTGCACTGGTTTTCTTTATATTGAAGTCCAGTTAAAAAAATATAAATTTATTCAAATTAATTTTTACATACTACCTTTATCTTAATTTTTTAAATATGAATTATAACTAGTGTTTCAATTTTATTTCTTATAGTTCTACCTTAAATAGTAAGGATTTTCCGAGTCAACTAGTAGTGGCAAGAGATTTAATACTTTTGATGTATAAACTATAAATTTTCAAGGGCGGCGCGTTCGGAAAACCTCCACTTCCCTCTTTCCTTTCTTTTTCATTATTTTTTTACATATTCTAAGAATCTACAGTAATCGCAGTACACAGTATTACATCTTTCCAATTTATTATTGTCTTCATGACAATTTATCAATACATTTCTATATCACATTATTATGTATCTTAATGAAAAATTTTCTCCATCCGTAATGATTATAATAGATATACTCTTATTTACATGATACACACTCAAAATAATAGGAAAAAAACGCAGGTATAGCCGAAATTTAGACAATAAAATAATGTTTACGTTATGTTTCAAAACAAAGTAATTCTTTCTAAAATTACCATCAAAGGAGGAGCTTCACGTTTAGGGTCACGGTAGGCTCATGTCAACAGCATCAGCTGCAGAAACTTTGGAAGGTTATATTTACTGCAGACATCGGCTAGATCGGCAGCTTACCGCAGATTCAACGACCGATATTTTTTAAAGTTTCAGTCAGTTGTTTTGTGTTGATAAATGCGTTGTAGTTAGTATTTATTTGTTACAAATCTTTTAATTCACTTACATTTTCATTTTTCAAAAAGTTAATATTCTTTAGTAAATATATCATCAAGTCAAACAGACAATGACATCAAAAGTGAGAATGTGGCTGCAGAATGTGATGGTAGAAAATGAGCCTGAAAAAGATGTGGACGCAGAAAATGAGCATGGGAAAGATGTGGACGCAGAAAGTGAGTTTCAGAAAGAAGCTGCTGCTGTAGAAAGTAAACTGAAGAAAAGTGTGGCTGCAGCCCTCAAACCTTTGAGCCACAGAGAAACACTCAACTGTAGAGTTTGTGAGAAGCAAATCAAACGCAAAAACTACAACATTCACTTAGAAAGATTGCATCCACAGAAAACAGCAAAGATTTGCGGGGAAAAGAACAATCACAATCACTAACTTTTTCAGTATAAAGGGAAATAGCTCTTCAAATGTCGCTACTGAATCAGGAGAAACAATTGACCTTTCCGTGGGTGATGATTGAATTGAAGAGACACAACCAACTAAATCTTTTGGTGATAATTTAAATGTCAGATCCATTCCTAAAGATAAAAATATAACTGAATCTTTAAATGTCTCAAATATTCCACAAGAAAGTGCCTCATGCTATATGCAAGAAGGAAATAAGTCTTCTTTCGGACAGGATACAGGAGTTGCGCCAAATTATCTCGAAGACATTTCTCTAAAAGTGTCTCGCTTAAAATTACAAAAGATTTGGAGAACTTTGTTTCAGAGACAAAAGTTGAAAACACGCCACCTTCATCTAAAGAAACTTCTCTTGGAGATAATACTTTTATAATGACAAATGCACCTAATTCTGAACCTGATGAAGTTGATTACAAACAAAGTTTAAAAGAGTCACTGATTAAATGCAGAAATGTCAATGATCTCATTGAAACATTTTGTTTGCAATATAATGAAACAGATGGCATACTAATTTGTGACGAATGCATACCGGATCCCGAGAGAGAAACTTTTAATTCTAAAGTTAGTCGCAGTGGCGTCTTTTGGTATAATTAGTATGAAAATACTGATTCGAATGTGCCCCTCTGTAGCCTTTCAGAATCTTAAAAAGCATGTTTTGGATCATCTAATAGGCCCTAAACACATAGAAGCATCCAAACACAATCAAGAAAATTATCAAGCAGAAAAATCCACCAACACTGAAATTGATATCGGAATGAGAATCGCAAGAACTTGCTACTATCTGTATCAAAAAGCTAGACCATTTAGTGACTGAATCTCTTTTACTCATACAACATTTGAACAACATTCAAATAGGAAATATAAACCATTCAAACAACTTTGTTAGAAAGTTTCTCATTTTTGTTGCGGAAATTGTCAGAGAACTCAAGATCGATTTTTTCACGACAAGACTCATTCAAACGGGATTTCGGCCAGCTTTGGCATTTATGGCAGATTTCGCCACTTTTCGGCTAAAATGTCGAAACTTCATGGCGACTCTCACATGCGTCCCTGATTCTCCAGACAGACTAATTCAAGTTGTTTACCTCGGAGAGCCAGTCATTGGACCCCGAAAAGGAAAAAATTTGGCAGAGCAAATTAAAACTGAACTGGACGAGCATGGAGTGGTTTCCAGTCAAGTAGAGAGCGATGTCTATTACGGAGCTTTCTTGCATTATCATGTGCCGGAATATCTGGATGAGCTCAATGAAATTGAAGAGGAGGGAGACATATATCATGCTTATGATCCCATGCACAAAAGTGCTTTAGAAGACGGCCATATAGGAAAAATGAAAGGATTTGAGTATACAGTGGAGATTACCAACACAGTTTGTGAGACACTCAAGAAGTTTCGAACTGATAAAAAACATTATTTGCTCCAGCAAATCTGCGATCGTCTAGAAGGACGCATGTCCCATCTGGCCACATTACCTGAGACAAGAATGGCCAATCGAAGATAGTTGCCCTGGAGGAGAAATGTAATGGCACTTCCAAAGAACGCAACAATTCCGATTCTTGTGCTGTCTTGAGGGGAAATATTATTAACAAACAATTTATAATGAGAACAACTGGGGCTTGTGACGTTTACGTAGTGTATGGAACCATTGCGAATGTTTTTCAAACTGTAGACATGCTTCAATGGGAAAAATTTGATGTTTTCATGAAACTTATAAACATTCTTCTCTCACTATAAAGCAGTCTAACTGCCCTGGCGGCCAAGTGCAGGATCAGCTTCCCCCGCAAGGTTTCATAGATGAGGATGAAGTTATGGAGTCTTTGAGTGAGACAGATCAAGATGCAATTCAAAGTCCGAGTACTGACGGGAATTCCACTTATGATGAAAACGACCAAGACGACGTAAATGATGATGAAAGAGATAACAATTCAGATCAACAAAGTCATTATGAAGACGATCTGAACAGTAGTGATGATGAAGAAGAAACTAAGGATGAAGAAACCGCTCTAGATGAGTTGCTTGTGGATCAATTTTTTGAAAGAATTTGTAATCTTGATCGAAAAAGTAAGAAAGAAGGAAGGAAAGCGCAATCTAAGGAGAACACAGATCCTAGAACGGGATGCTTCTGAAAGAATTATCATGCTTGTCTTGATGAGTTAAAAAATGACAAATATCATGGTTTGTCTTTCCATGATGATCAGGAAGATCTGGAGGATACAATTTTGGACAGAACTAGAGCAGGGGCGCACATCCGAGGGGGGGGGGCGAAAATGACCTTCGCCATATATGAATAATGTTTCAGTTGTTAAAAATGTACTTGATCTATTTATGTCAGCTGTCAGAATTTTATTTGTACACAGAAATAGTCAAAAAAAAAACGCTATGATTTTCTTATTCTCGTATACTATGATTTTTATGATTTATGTTAGTTTAAATGGTTTATTTATGATTTTGTGTTCCTAGACCTAAATAATTTAATGAAAAGTGATTAAACTGCATTTTTTCTATACCATTCCTTATTTTCTATACATTTCCTTATAAAATGTAAAAATTACAAGCGTTACCAAATCACCCTATAAGGGTTTAACTACTTCAACGTTGGCTTTTGCTGCTTATAAAAACCTGAAAATATCAAATAAACTATCTTATTTTTTATGCCTCCTATTATATTGAAATTATTCTGAGAACAGACATTTTCATTTTAAAATAGTGAAAATTGCTTTATTAGTTTATTTTGTCTCCTTTCTCTCTTATTTTAATTATGTAGCAAATTTTTCAATTTTGAGTAAAAGGTAAAGGAACTGTGGGTAAGCTTTCATTGACAATGCACTGGTGTACCGCTTATGTCAAAATATGAACAAATTGGTATCGATGATGAATCGAATCCATAGGCTGCCGTGCTGAGTCCATCATCTCAACTAACCTGCCATGCCACTTATAGAGTATGCTGTAGGGCAGCGTTTTTCAAACTTTTTTTACTGCGACCCATAGCAAGAAACAGTTTGCATCGCGACCCATAATACTTAGGTGTAAAAAGACAAACTCTGATCACTAGGTTCATTTATTCAGCCACGACAATTTATATAGGTATTTTTTTTATGATCTGCACATTGTTTCATTTATTTGTATGAATAAAATATTAATACTTTTTGATTTTCTTCACTTTGCTCTCTCTTGATTTCCTTTCTTTTTTGTCACGACCCTTTTTTTTACGCGACCCAATGAAGGGTCGGATCCCACAGTTTGAAAAACGCTGCTGTAGGCTCAGGGTTTTTCAAACTGTGGGTCGCGACCCTTCACTGGGTCGCGTGAAAAATAAAATGGGTCGTGACAAAAAAGAAAGGACATATAAATAGTCGATGTTGAATAAATGAACGTAGTGATGAGAGTTTGTCTTATTATACCTAAGTATTATGGGTCGCGATGCAAACTGTGGTTCTTGCTATGGGTCGCAGTAAGAAAAGTTTGAAAAACGCTGCGTAGGGGATATGCCAAATTAGTTTACAAAAATCTTAATTTATGCTGTAAAATTTTTTAGTTTTTGTTGAAGCTCTATAAATTTTTCTGATAGACTTTTTTCCTTAAAAGTTATAAAAGGCAAATCATTGCAAAATGCTAAAAGTTATTTTACTTTTTGTAGCTTGCACCAATTTAGCTTTTAAACTATTTTTGAATGATGCTGAGAAAAGTGAAGTAATGTAATCTTAATTTATTGTTTGGTTTTTGTTTGCACAATTTTCTCTTTATTTTATACCCTTTTTTGAGAGTCTAACTAACTTACACTTATTCTTATACACAAAAATTCTAATACCAAGTTTTCTAACTTTAGTTCTGTTTTTCATTTTTTAGGTAGAAGGAACAACTGAAAATTAATGAATGATTTTTTTCATTCAATAAAATTCCCAATTTTTTTATTGTTAATTGATATCTTTACCCCTTTTTCTACACATAATTTAGAGATGGTGCGCATCTATTTGAAGCGAGAAAGAAGGAGCTATATATAAGTCCTCATTCATTGTTGACGTTAACTTTAATAGGGTGCGAATTAAAGTTTACATTAAGCTTAATTAAGAATGAAATAGAATAGACAAGAGAGGAGTAGGATTTCAAAAAAATTTGTTGTCTTTTTTGGAAGACGCTTGAAAGAAGCTAATTTCAAGGATGTGCGCACCTGAATCAATCCTATTTTTTTATATAAACATCGCAGGGTGTCTAGTAGACTTTTCTCTGTCAATCAAATATCCTTTTATCAATTCCTGTAATGTGCCTGGTAGACTACTTCATTTTCAAATGAAAAGCCTATTCCACCCCCCCCCCCCCAAATAATTTTGGATTTTTTTAAATTAGTGTATATGCGATATGCAAATTTAATTAAAATATTTTCGCTGGAAGTATAGTATTTGAATTTCACCAATTTTGTAAAAAATTATAAAGTAGTCTTATAAATTTAGGTACGCGCTGAATACACTTTATTTTAAAGGATTGCTTGAATATTTGGTCTCCTGTAGTATTTCCAGACCACTAATTTTGAAAATTGCAAAAAAAATTCGCCCCCCTCCCAATAATTTTGAGGATGTGCGCCCCTGAACTTGAGATCAACAAGCGTCGAATAAAAGGAGGAGAGAAGTTGATATTTTTGAGGATACAGAAGATCTCTTGAAACAATTTGCAAAGAAACTGCTTGAAAATCTCGAAAATAATACATTCTCTTGAAAGGATAAAGCTGTCATTGAGAATTTAAGAATTATAATCAATTTTTCTGACTTAAAAAATCAAATTGAAGAGAGAGGATCTACTTTGGTAGCTGCTGAAACTGCTTCGAAATACATTTCTGCAGTTAGAGCACACCAGTGAAAAATGTTAAATCCATTTCAGATGAACAACTTCTTTATCAGTACAAGGGTTTTGTAAGTCGGCTAGATAAAGTCCAAACTGAGAATGATGATGATAGCAAGTAATTGATCAAAGCTTTTCTGTCAACAAAAAAGAAACTTTATGAAGGTATTGAAATGATTATGCACATCTCAACTGTCGCAGCAGTCAAAATATCTACAGAGTCAGTACTTGAATCCAATGTCAGTGCTTTTGAGCGACATTTCCACAAAGGAAGACCAGTGAAAGAAGAAACGATGGAGAAGGTAATGGAAGTCGCAATGAATGGTCCTGTTCTTGTTGACGCTGACAAGCTGCTTAAGAAAGCCATGAACAAGTACTGGAAAGGAAAACGCTGGCATTTTGTCAAGAAATCTGATGTTCGAAATTTCTTCAAAAACTCTTTGGTTATCAATAGTCTTAAGAAAGATCGCTCAAAGTTGCCCTTCATGAATCTTTTGAATAAGTGATGTAGAGATATCTTTCAAACTTAGATATATGTGTTGAAATAACGATCTAAAAGTACATATTTAGTATTCACATATTTTATATAGCTCATGCGGTGATATTTGACTCAGGGGCGCACCGCCCCCCCTCAATGCATCTTATGCGATATCAGTTTTTGAAAATTTCTCCAATGAAAGTTGTGCCCCCCTCCCTCCCAAATCAACTTTTTCTGGCTACACCACTGCTTCTGTCTAATTTGCATTTAGAGTTAAATTAAAATAGTTTTCAATCGTTACAATTTTATATCAATGAATATTGTTAGACTCGCGCTAAGAATTTTTTTTCAACAAAAGTCACTTAATCTTTATCACTACGTTTGTTACATTTTGTAATATTTGAAAACTTTAATTTTTTCATGTCAAGAAATTTTTTTAATAGCTATTTGGAAATGAATATTTTTACTAGCTATTCAGTTTTTTAGTGGATCATCAACATGTGTTTGCTCAAAAATACTACAAAGAGGAGACACTGTGATAAACATTGCTTACTTATTGTGTGCATATTGAAGCAATGGATTATTATTATATAGCTCTCACACATCGTCTGTAAAATATGACCGATAGGAATTTCAGAGCAGCTTGGCATGATGTTTGATTTATTCGAAAGTCTGCATTCCTTCTTTTATCATTATCATGTATTCGAATGATCATTACATTCTATAATGCGATCATCATACATGTTTTATAAACAAGCAGCAACTCTTACTTATAGAAAATTATTCGGGGGGCAAAGGTCATTTTCGCCCCGGATGTGCGCCCCTGAAATAAACTTGTGTTAGAATATTTTACGATATTTAACCGTATAAATGAATCTAGCCCCTTGCCATACTCTAAGTACATGATTTGATAGGGGGTCACACTGGTCTAAATGAAGCCTGAACTATAAGAAAATGTGAACATTTATATATTTCAACAGAGTTCCTGGGAGGGGGGGTCAAAATAAATCGCAAGGGAAGAGCACATGCTTAACATCACCCTATCGACGGTTCTGAATAAATGTATTTTCGTTTTTTTTATGATAATAAATGGCAATTTAAAAATTAAAAAAATTTCTATACAATGTTAATATCAGGGGAGCACATCCTCAAAATTATTGGGGGCGAATTTTTTTTTGCAATTTTCAAAATTACTGATCTGGAAATACCGCATGAGACCAAATATTCAAGCAATCCTTTTTTTGTCACTTTAAACTTTAACTTTTTTCATTTTCGACTACTTTATATTTTTTTTTACAAAATTGATGAAATTTAAATACTATACTTCCAGCGAAAATATAAATATTTTAATTAAATTGGCATACTACACTAGTTTAAAAAATCCAAAATTGTTGGGGGGGGGGGGGGGGCGAATAGGCTTTTCATTTGAAAATGAAGTAGTCTATCAGACACACTACAGGAATTGATCAAAGGATATTTGATTGATAGAGAAAACAACTGAAAACAAAAACTGAAAGTTGAAGAGTTTTATATGGGTGAATGTAGTCTGAAGGAAAAAATATACTAGACACCCTGCGATGTTTATATGAAAAAAATATGATTGATTCAGGGGCGCACATTCTTGAAATTATTGGAAAGGGCGGACTTTCAAGCATCTTCCATAAAAGACAACAAATTTTTCTGAATTCCTACTCCTCTCTTATCTATTCTATTTTATTCTTAATTAAGCGTAATGTAAACTTTAATCCCCGCCCTATTAAGCTTAAAGTCAACAATTAATGAGGACTTATATATAGCTCCTTCTTTCTCACTTCAAATAGAAGCGCACCATCTTCCAATTATGTGGAGAAAAGGGGTAAAGATATCAATTAACAAAAAAAAATTGAAAATTTTATTGAATGAAAAAAAATCATTAATTTTCAGTTGTTCAATTTCTTCTTCTTAAAAAATGAAAAAATATTTTATTGAGAAAAATAAATAAAAAAAACTTCCAAATTACATAAATTTTCTGAGGTAATATCATCAAAAATGTAAAACAGAATTAAAGTTAGAAAACTTGGTATCTCCCACATATCCTCACAAACTAGAGCTTCAACAAAAACTAAAAAAATTTACAGCATAACTTAAGTTTTTTGAAAAGTAATTAGACGTATCCCCTACAGCAGAGGTTCCCAACCTGGGGTTCGCGAACCCTTGGGGGTTCGTTTCACTTTTTTCAAGGGGTACTTTATAAAAATATCTGAAAAGTTTTTTTTTAATTTTTAACTGCTATATTAGTGTGAAAAATCAAGGTAAAAAACTAAAAAAATTATTAGGGGATCGCCTAAGTCTGAAAATTTTCAAGGGGTACTTGGTGAAAAAAAGGTTGGGAACCTCTGCCCTACAGCATACTCTATGGGTGGCATGGCAGGTTGGTTGAGATGATGGACTTAGCACGGAAGCCTCTGGATTCGATTTCTCATCGATACCAATTTGTTCATAGTTTGACATACGCGGTACATCAGTGCCTTGTCAATGAAAACACACCCACGATACTTTTACCTTACCTTTTACTCAAAATTGAAAAATTAGCTACATAAGCATAAGAGAGAAAGGAGACAAAATAAACTAATAAAGCAATTTTCACTATTTTAAAATGAAACTGTCTGTTCTCAGAATCATTTCAAAATAACAGGAGGCATAAAAAACGAGATAGTTTATCGGCACTTTATTTGATATTTTCAAGTTTTTATAAGCAGCAAAAGCCAACGTTGAAGTAGCTAACCCTTATAGGGTGATTTGGTAATGCTTCTATTTTTTACATTTTGTAAGGAATCATAGTATACAAAAAAATTGTAGTTTAATGAATTTTCATAAAATTATTTAAGTCTAAGAACACAAAATCATAGTATACGAGAACAAGATAATCATTGCGTTTTTTTACTATTTCTGTCTACAAATAAAATTCTGACAGCTGTCATTAATAGATCAAGTACATTTTTAACAACTGAAACATTTTGTTTCGATATTACATTTTTATTATATAATCAACACATTTTCTTAAAAAAATAATTTAATTAATTATGTACAGTTTTACTTACAAAATTTAACAATCGAACATTATAAAAAATATCTCTGCTCAGATATTAAACATATAGAGTAAACTGAATAGCTAGTCAAAATATTCATTCTCAAATAGCTATTGAAAAATTAAAGTTTTCAAATGTTACAAAATGTAACAAACGTACTGATAAAGATTAAAAGTGACCTTTGTTGAAAAAAAAATTTAACGCGAGTCTGACAATATTCATTGATACAAAATTGTAAAGATTGAAAACTATTTTACTCTCATTTAAAAACAAACAAATTTTCATTTTTGCAAAATGTTTGGTGTATTGATGGAACTAAATTTTTACCAAAAATCTCAGTGATTAATTTGAATAGCTGAACCTTGGTATCATGAAAAAAGGTTCTGAAAATATTGAACTTATATTCCGCTAAAAATAGTTTTTAATGAGATAAAATAGAATTATTTTTAATTTAACTCTAAATACAAATTAGAGAGAAGAGAGCTGAATGAGATAGGAGAGCTTAAACAAGAGAAGAGATCTTGAATGAGAAAAGAGAGATTGAGTTTTAGCAGAGAAAAACAGAGAAGGAGACAGAAAGAGAAATAGAATCACTGTGACAGAAGAAGATGAGAAAAACTAGTGGATCACCAACATGTGTTTACTCAAAAATACTACAAGGAAACCCTGTGATAAACATTGCTTACTTATCGTGTGCATATTGAAACAATGGATTATTATTATTATATAGCTCTCACATCGTTTGGAAAATATTTTTGATAGGAATTTCAGAGCAGCTTGGCATGATGTTTGACTCGAAAGTCTGCATTCCCTCTTTTATTCTTTTATCTTACATTATCATGTATTCGAATGATGATTACATCCTATAATGCGATCTTCATACGTGTTTTATAAACAAGCACTAAAAATCTATATGTATTAAAACGCATTATTAATTTATTTATTAATTGCTAGGACAAGGACAGCAACTATTTCTAGAGCTCTAAAGAAGAGGCTTTTTAAATGGGTAGTCGTCTTCCAATGCTGAACAAAAATACATTTTTGCTTGAACTGTGTTAAAGCTGAGTTTTTGGCTGAACGCCGAAAGCCTTTCTCTCCATAAAGCTATATGTTAAAAACAAAATTGTTCTTTTACAAATAAATAGACTAATTTTTACACTCGACCACGTTTAAATCTCTTGGTTATGGAGATGGGAGACGGGTCCCCCATTGTGCATAACGAGTTCAAATCCAGCCCATTCACGCACAAAATTTTATACATTCCATTATTTTTTTCTGATAAATTATTAAATTTTTAACACTGATTGAGTTAAAACTCTTGAATATGGAATGAGACATCAGTAAGGATCAGTATAATATTTAGTTTAATATTTCTTATTTTCAAAAAGTTGTGTAAAATTAATATTTACATTTGTAGATGAAAATGCAAAAATACAGTTACCGTCTTTTTTATGCAAAAAATTTCTATCAGTTTCCACAAAAAATAAATGTTTATTATCTTTTTTATGTTTTAGTACAAACATGTCATCGTTGCCCTTTTTCACAAAAATTAAGAAGATGAAAGGAATTATTTTCGCTAGAATTAGAAAATAGTCCGTACTTTTTTGATGTGAGGTTATTTATCAATCGTTTTGCAATAATTGGTTTGAATTCAATAAAAGATTGAGAATAACTATAATATTTAATTTTTAAAAAACCAAAAGTAATTTATTTTCGCTGTTAATAAATCGAAAAAATTCCTAGATAATACTTATGTGTAGACCATGATCAAAATTATAGTAGATTTTGTACTGATTTGACGAATCAACTCCTTCCACCTAACATTTGTAGTTTGCAATAATTTTTGGCATCTAAAGTGTGTGTTTTGAAGTTCATAATCTCATCACAATGCGTGATCATCCCCCAATGTGTTTTCAGGGGGGGGGGGGCGAAAATGACCTTCGCCCCTCCAATAATTTTCTATAAGTAAGAGTTGCTGCTTGTTTATAAAACATGTATGATCGCATAGAAGGGCAGACTTTCGAATCAATCAAACATCATGCCAAGCTGCTCTTAAATTCTTATCGAACATATTTTACAGACGATGTGTGAGAGCTATATAATAATAATCCATTGCTTCAATATGCACACAGGTCACAGAGCAACTTGTTAAGCTCTCCTATCTCATTAAGCTCTCTTCTCTCCAGTGACGTAGCTAGGCTGGGCATGAGGGGCCGTGCCCACTCCCCTATGTGCCGCATGGTGCCGCCATGCATCTTATTCGATATCAGTTTGTCAAAATTTCTCCAATGAAAGGATCAAGAAAGTATACAAAATGTTTCTCACGTTTTTTGTATTTAAATTGCCCCCCCCCCCCCCCCCCCCCCCCGCCTATCAACTTTTTTTCTGGTTACACCAGTGCTTCTATCTAATTTGCATTTAGAGTTAAATTAAAATAGTTTTATATCAATGAATATTGTTAGACTCGCGCTAAGATTTTTTTTCAACAAAGGTCATTTTATCTTTATCACTACGTTTTTACATTTTGTAACATTTGAAAACTTTAATTTTTTCAAGTCAAGAAATTTTTTTAATAGCTATTTGGAAATGAATATTTTTACTAGCTATTCAGTTTCCCTTTCGGGCATAATGGGACACTGGTGTCCCAAACAAAAAAATTAAAATGAAAAAAAAATGAGCAAATTATTTGCAAGTTAACTTAACTTTTTAGTAATATAACCTTTATTTCAATCTAATTATATCAAAATTTTGAATTTTTTTTCAAATTTTTCTCTCAAAATTGTTTACAAAGTGGAATAAAATATGAACTATTAAGTGATACCATTAAATTTATACAACACGGTAAGTATTCGGTATTTTGATGAAAATTTTTTAAATCAAGTTTTTTCAAGTGTATTCTTTATAGAATCATCAATTTTACCTGAAAATTATTTTTTAATTAGCTATTTTTTTACTTTTTTGTTTGGGACTTCAGTGTCCCATTATGCCTTTGTGGAACAATTATAAATGTCCATATAATAAGATACATAAATACAAATTTTTATAAGATGTGAATGACGATAATTAGAGATTACACCTAAAGACACAAAAAGCAACAGATACATATTTCAATAATTTGACAGCTATCATAATCTTTTTCTCTCTTGCCTGTGTGAGAGTAGATATCAGCAGTTTAAAAAATTTTAGCTGTCAAATGTGCTGATATATGTGTTTTCTATATTTTGTGTCTCTGTATTGAATCTCGTGAAACCTGCACGACTTGTAAGCAACACACATCACAGATGACCCACGGTCCCAAAATTAATTGGAGGGAAAAAAAAAAAAAAAAAAAAGAAAAAAGGGAAAAAGGAAAAAAAAAGGGGGGGGGGAAGGGGCGGGGGGGGGGGGGGGGGGGGGGGGGGGGGGGGGGGGGGGGGGGGGGAAAGAGGGGAAGGGGGGGGGGGGGGGGGGGGGAGGGGAAAAAAAAGGGGGGGGGGGAAAAAAGGAAAAAAAGGGGGGGGGGGGGGAAGGGAAAAGAAAGGGGGGGAGGGGGGGAGGGGAGGGGGGGAGAAGGGAAAGAAAAAAAAAAAAAAAAAAAAAAAAAAAAAGAGAAAAAATAGGAGGGGTAAAAAAAAGAGAAAGGAGGGGAAAAAAAAAAAAAAAAAAAAAAAAAAAAGAAAAAAAAAAAAAAGGGGGGGGGGAGTTAATGCAGAAGAGAATCTATCATTTATAGTAGACTAATTTTCACAACTCTAAAAAAAGGAGCAGATAAAACTGAAGTGTTCATATTTTTAACTTCATCACCAAGTTTTACTTTTTATCCTTCTTATGTCTCTGAAAAGTAAAATATACCATAATGGAAGAGAATTGACAATAAGTAAAAAAGATATAACTGAAATTATCTAAGTCAGAAGATGAATTTTTAAAGTTTGACAATGATGATATTCAAGCTCTGATATCTGGTGATGAAGCAGGATGAAGCTCAGTAAGAATTTCCAATAATGAAGCGTTTTTCCAAGATGAAGAAGAAGAGAAAAATCCTGAAATTGAATGGACTGCAATAATTCGAAATGCGTGTGCTCCTTCTGTAGAAAATCCTATTGAATATGGTAAATTTTTGGATTCATTTTCACAATTGTTAGATTCTTCTCATATAAATGACGAATTTTTTGTGTTCAAAAAAGTAACAAATTTTGATATATTATTAAAAGATTTTATTTTTTGTAGAAACTCAAAGATATGCTGAGCAGAAAGGTCATGTTTTTTCAACATATGAGCATGAAATTTCTGCTTTTATTGGGATGCATCTTGTGTTTGGTTTTCATAGGCTTCCGACCATAAGAAACTATTAGTCTAAGAACAAAAGTTTAAATGTAAGCTATATTTCAAATATCATGACATATAGTAAATATACTGAAATCAAACGATATTTTCATTTCAATAATAATGATAAAATGGATGGTGATAGGGCTTATAAAGTGAGGCCGATTTTCAAACATTATAATGCTGCTTTTGGAAAGATATTTTATCCAGAAAAAAATCAGTCAATTGATGAAAGAATGATAAAATTTAAAGGCATATGTGGTATGAAACAGTATGTTAAAGCAAAACCTATTAAGTGGGGTTTCAAATGTTGGGTCAGAGCCTGTATTACAGGTTTCGTTTATCAAATAGAGCCCTACGTTGGTAGAGAAAAAGACATCGAGTATTCTTTAGGCGAAAATGTTGTAATGCGGTTATCACAGAAAGTTTTCCACACGGGTTGTCATCTGTATTTCGACAGTTTTTTTACTACTGTCAATCTTATGAAAATGTTGCATGATAAAGGTATTATGGCGACTGGCATTATACGTGAAAATAGAAAACTACTCCCAAGCGATTTGAAAAATGATAAAGATATGAAAAAAGGCGAAGCTGACTGTCATCAAACAACTGATCGTAAAATCAATGTTTGTAAATGGTTCGACACTCGTGGAATCACAGTGCTATCAAACTTTATGAAGCCAACAGGTATGAAGCTCAGAAAAAAAAGAAAGCGTGGAGAAAGAGATGGCTTTATTCAAACAATACCTACTTTGATCTCAAATTACAATAGTTACATGGGAGGAGTAGACTTGTCCAATCAATACAAAAGCTATTACAATTATGATCATAGATGAACACATAAGTATTACCTAAGAATTTTTGTTTGAAACATCTCTCATAAATTCTTATTTGGTTTTCAAATACTGAATATAGTCAATCGTTTATAGAATTTAAGCAGGTTATTGCTACGCGATTGATAAACAACTTTACATCCAGAAAGTACCCTTCTTCTTCCACCTCAAAAGAAAAAGATTTCCTTCATCTTCCTAATTTCAGTGAGAGAAGACAAAGATGTCAATTTTGTTGTAAAAATAAAAAAGAAAGCAGAACATTCATTTTTTGTGGAGCCTGTGAAAAGTTTCTCTGTGTACAAAAAGATAGAATCTGTTTTTTGAACTTTCATTTAGAATTATGATTTTATAAACTAAAAACAAGTTTTTTCAATAAAGTATTTGGTAAAAAATATCTCCTAGATAAAAAAAAAGCGTAATGTTGCACTATCCGTGCATCGATAAAAAGCCAATTGCATAGGAAAAACGTTTATCGATGCACGGATAGTGCAACATTACCAAAAAAAGTTTAAAAGTAACAACCATTGAAACTTTTAATCCATTTTCTAATAAATGGAATTTTTTTCCTTATGTGCACAGTGGGACACTGGTGTCCCATATCAATTTCCTGGGTCAATGACATTTAATTTCAAAAATGCTTCAGTTTTGTCTTAGTTATATTACAGGAACATTTTTTAAAAAGGTTTCACATCATTTTCACTGCGTAACTTTTTCTGTGCCTGAAAGGGTTAAAAGCAAAAATACTCTATTTTCTTAATATTTGAGCAGAGATATTTTTTATAATGTTCGATTGTTAAATTTTATAAGTAACACTGTACATAATCATATCACTTTTTTAAAGAAAATTTGTTGATTATTATAGTAAAAATATAATATCGAAACAAAATGTTTAAGTTGTTTTTCATGGACAATTTACCCCGTTATTTTCATAAGACATTTTGACTCATGGACAATTCTAAAAAATTAGGAGATAAAATGATTAATTTGAAATAATTTAATAGAGATAAAATGAACAAGAATATAAAAATTTTCAATAATTTTACACATATAAGCAAAGATGAATGAAACAAATAGCCTATGAGACAATTTGTCCAGGGGGCAAATTGTCTATGGGGCGAAATGTCTGTCGACCTTTAGTTTAAATAATTTTTTAATTATAAGGGCTACTTATATAGCTACTTAAATGTTGGCTTTTGCTGCTTATAAAAACTTGAAAATATCAAATAAACTCTAATTCTTTATGCCTCCTATTATTTTGAAATTATTCTGAGAACAGACGGTTCCATTTTAAAATAGTGAAAATTGCTTTATTAGTTTATTTTGTTTCCTTTTTCTCTTAAGGTAATTATGTAGCAAATTTTTCAATTTTAAGTAAAATTTAAGGTGCAGCGGGTGTATTTTCATTGACAAGGCACTGATGTACCGCTTATGTCAAACTATGAACAAATTCGAAATTCGTTCAAATTCGAAGCATCGATGAGGAATCGAATCCAGAGGCTTCCGTGCTGAGTCCATCTCAACCAACCTGCCATGCCACCCATAGAGTATGCTGTAGGGGGTACGTCAAATTAGTTTTCAAAAAACTTAAGTTATGCTCTAAAATTTTTTTTAGTTTTTGTTGAAGCTCTATAAATGTTTCTGATAGACTTTTTTTCCTTAAAAGTTATTATAAAAGGCAAATCATTGCAAAATGTTAAAAGTTATTTTACTTTCTGTAGCTTGTATCAATTTAGCTTTTAAACTATTTTTGAATGATGCTGAGTAAAATGAAATAATGCGATCTTAATTTTTTGTTTGCACAATTATAACTTCATTTTATACCCTTGCCCCTGAATCAATCACATTTTTTCATATAAATATCACAGGGTGTCTAGTGGACTCTTTGCCTTTAGACTACTTTCACTCATATAAAACTATCCAACCTTCAGTTATTTGTTTTCTCTATGAATCAAATATCCTTTCATCAATTCCTGTAATGTGCCTGGTTGACTACTTCATTTTTCAAATGAAAAGCCTATTTCACTCCCTAACAATTTTAGATTTTTTTAAACTAGTGCATATTCGATGGTTGTAGGTAAAAATGCCCATAATTTTTGATTTTCAGGATTTTTTTTAATTATATAAATATTTTTATTTGGTACCGTTTTGAAAGGCTAAATTTCTAAAATTTCTTAATATATAGGGTTTTTTTCTTTATAAAGTTCTTGAAAACAATATCAAAGGTGCAGATTTGTGGCAATGTGTTCTTAAAATCAGTTAAAACACAAATTATATTTAGAAAATGTTCTGATACACAAAGTGCACAAATATTTGCTGTTTTATAAATTATTTTTTTGTATTTAAAAAATTGTCGTATGCTGAGTTTTTTTATTTTAATTAAATTTTAAATATTTTAGATGAAAAGTTAACTTTTTGTTGTTTTTTTACAAAAAAACTTTATTTGACATATCTTTTAAAAAAATTTTTTTAATTTTAATTAATAATTTTTTTGTGTTTGGGCATTTTTTCCTACTTTTTAATTCGGGGCATTTTTTCCGGGGGTATTTTTTCTGCGCACCATATTCGATATGCAAATTTAATTAAAATATTTTCGCTGGAAGTATAGTATTTAAATTCACCAATTTTGTAAAAAAATATAAAGTAGTCTTATAAATTTAGGACTTTAGGTATTCGCTGAATACACTCTATTTTAAAGTATTGCTTGAATATTTGTTCTCCCGTGGTATTTCCAGACCTCTAATTTTGAAAATTGCAACAAAAAAATTTCGCCCCCCAATAATTTTAAGGATGTGCGCCCCTGATTTAAAGTTACAACAATTATATTTACGTATAATTCATTTTTATGATTTTAAAAATTTTAATAAAAAATTTGTTTGAGAATATTAATCTTTTTCTAATTATAACAAACACTTAAAAAAATTTCGAAGCTTTATCTTTTGCTCAAATTTCATTAAAACTCCGAGAAAATTTTATACACATTATAAATTATTTGTAATCCTGAAAATGAAAATTAATTCGCTCAGCATCAATCAAAAAATTTTTCAACATCATTTTATATTTGGGACAGCAGTGTATTCATTGTTCCTTGAACGGGTAAATAGAATTTCTAACGTAATTTTATTCTTTTCAGAATAATTATAACGTTTTTTATTTCCTTTGTATTTTAAATAAGGGATACTTTTTAGAAAAAGAATGCGTCGAAGTAGCGAATCTTCTTTGTCAAATGATGGAAGTATTCGCATGCGAAAGGAAGTATCTTTGATCGGTGGATGTGCTATCATTATTGGAACGATGATTGGATCTGGAATCTTCATTAGTCCTTATGGTGTGTTACAAATGGCGGGATCAACGGGTCTCTCACTCCTTATTTGGTTTCTTTCAGGCGTCATATCGACATTAGGAGCTCTTTGTTACGCTGAACTGGGTGTGCTTATTCCAAAAAGTGGTGGTGAATTTGCTTACTTGCATACTGTCTTTTCACCAATGAACAACTTTTTCGGGCCTTTGCCCAGTTACCTTTTCGCCTGGTGCACTTTGCTAGCTATAAAGACAGCAGCGCTAGCAGTTATTACGATGACTCTATCAGAGTACTTCTTATCACTCATCATCTTAAATCCTTCAATGGTACACCCGATGTTAGTTAAATTGGTCGCAATACTCTTTCTAATTTTGTTAGGAAGCATTAACTGCTACAGCGTTGCTTTGGCGTCTAAAGTCCAGACTTCATTCACTGCTGCCAAGTTGCTCGCTATCTTCTGCATTATTGCATGTGGAGTTTTTAAATTATCTCAGGGATACACTCAAAACCTAACTTCTATTTGGTATGGATCCAAGCTTAATCCTTCAAATTTAGCATTGTCCTTCTATAGTGGTCTTTGGGCATACGACGGCTGGAACAGTTTAAACTTTCTAACTGAAGAAGTCAAGAATCCAGCTAAGAAAATTCCTTTAGCAATCTCCATAGCATTACCTTTAGTGACACTTCTCTACCTTCTAACGAACATCTCATATATGATTGTGTTAAGCTCTGACCAAATCTTGTCTTCGCAGGCAGTGGCTGTTGAATGGTCGTTGAATCTGCTTGGGCCGTCCTTTTACTGGCTGATTCCTTTGTCAGTTTCATTTAGTGCGTTTGGTGCAGCAAATGGAGAACTCTTAGCTGCATCCAGGGTAGTTTATTCAGCAGCTCGCGAAGGACAACTTCCTTATATATTTTCTACGATTCACATGAACAAACTCACTCCAGTTGCTTCCATCATATGCACTCTGTTGATATCTATTCTGATGGTGTTGTCAGGAAGCATATTATCTCTGATCGACTTCTTCAGCTTCATTGTCTGGATATTTTATGCTCTTACAATGATCGCACTTCTCATCTTGAAACAGAGAACTAAGAAGACGAACAAAGCATATTCCGTCCCTGCAATAATCCCAATAATCATGCTCCTGGTTTCTATTTTTCTCATCGTGGCACCCATTGTTCACGAATTTTCCCTCAAATTTCTATACGCTTTTTCTTTCATATTCATTGGCTTTCTTATTTACATCCCTTTTGTTTACCTTAAACTACATCTTGCATTCATCGATAATGTCAATTACGCACTTCAAATTATCTTAAACTCGATATCTCAAAGTCCCGAACGCTTCGAAGCATATGGGGAGAATTAAATGTCCTCTTTTTAATATTTAATATCATGATGGTGCAATGATTTTTTTGTCATATAAAACACGTAGCGTTTTTCTCAAATGAAAATTTTCTAGTTGGCCTTATTTAAAAAATATTTGATTGAAATAAAAAAGCATTTTTTCAAATTTTCTTCGCGACGTTTTCAATGAGATATAAAACGTTACAATAAATGTTAGGAGATGATAGACTTTGTTGAAAATATGAGATAAACTTTAGCAAATAAATATAATCTTTTCTGACAAAAATTATCCTGACAAAAATGTTTGACTTTAAACAAAAAAATATTGGAAAAATTTGCTATACCACTAAAAGCGATTCATTAGATTATATTAAAGAACATTGTTTACTTTTAATCTAAATATAATTACTATTGGAAGCAGTTAATCTTCAAGCAGGGGCGCACATCCTCAAAATTATTGGGGGGGGGGCGAAATTTTTTTGTTGCAATTTTCAAAATTAGTCGTCTGGAAATACCACGGGAGACCAAATATTCAAGCAATCCTTTAAAAGGTCCTCAGACATTTCGCTCCATTCTTTTTATAAGACAATTCGCCCCATTATTTTCATAAGACAGTTCGTCCCATGGACAATTCGCCCCATTATTTTCATAGGACAATTCGCCCCATTATTTTCATAAGACATTTTGTCTCATGGACAATTCGCCCCATTATTTTTATAAGACATTTTGTCTCATGGACAATTCGCCTAACTATTTTCATAAAACAATTTGCCCCATTATTTTCATAAAATAATTCGCCTCATAATTTTCATAAGACGATTTGCCTCATGCTCAATTTGCCCCATTAATTTTATAAGAGAATGCACTCTATTATTTTTATAAAACTTCCAGTCCTATTTTTATAAGACAATTCTTTCCATTAAAAATTTGCTCTATTTTTATAATACAATTCTTGCCATAGACAATTTACTCTATTTATGCAGATCAATTAGCACTATTGTTTTATAAAACCGTTTTTTCAATTTTTTTAGACTCTTTTACACTTTTTTCATAAGACTATTTTTCATAAAACGGTTTGGCATATAAACGTTTTGCCTAATATCACAACTCATCTCAATAAAAATAGCTAGATTTTAATTTTATTTAGTTTTTTTAAAGGCAGTTATTTTATAAATGAAACAAATATTTAAAATTTTTAAACAAAATAAAAATTAATATCTTGTAATTGTAATATTGTAATTATCTTTTTCTTCAATTTCATCATCAATAATTTAAAATTATTTAAAAGTGATAAAAAAATTAACAGATAAAATAATTAATTTGAAATAATTTAATAGGGATAATAAACAAGAATATAAAAATTTTTAATAATTTTACACATATAATAAACAAAGATAGATGAAACAAATAGCCTATGAGACAATTTGTCCATGGGGCGAATTGTCTATGGGGCGATTTCAAGGGGGGGGGGGGGGGGCGATGACCTTCGCCCCCCAATAATTTTCTATAAGTAAGAGTTGCTGCTTGTTTATAAAACATGTATGATGATCATGATATCTATGTATGAAGAATGGAGACTTTCGAATCAATCAAACATCACATGCCAAGCTGCTCTGAAGTTCCTATCGAACATATTTTACAGACGATGCTTGAGAGCTATATAATAATAATCCATTGCTTCAATATGCACACAATAAGTAAGCAATGTTTATCACAGTGTCTCCTCTTTATAGTATTTTTGGGCAAACACATGTTGATGATCCACTAGATTTTCTCATCTTCTGTCACAGTGATTCTATTTCTCTTTTTGTCTCCTCTGTTTTTCTCTTCCGCTTTCTCTGCTAAAACTCAATCATTCACTCAAGCTCTCTTCTTTCATTCAAGCCCTCTTCTCTTGTTGCCTTCCTATCTCATTCAGTTCTCTTCTCTCCAGTGACGTAGCTAGGCTGGGCATGAGCGGCCGTGCCCACACTCCTATGTACCGCATGGTGCCCCATGCAACTTATGCGATATCAGTTTTTGAAAATTTCTCCAATGAAAGGATCAAGAAAGTATACAAAATGTTGCTCATGTTTTTTGTTTTTAAATTGTGCCCCCCCCTCCCCCCATTAACTTTTTCTGATTACACCACTGCTTCTATCTAATTTGCATTTAGAGTTAAATTAAAATAGTTTCCAATTGTTACCATTTTATATCAATGAATATTGTTAGACTCGCGCTAAAAATTTTTTTCAACAAACGTCATTTAATCTTTATCACTACGTTTGTTACATTTGAAAACTTTTATTTTTTCGAGTCAAGAAATTTTTTTAATAGCTATTTGGGAATGAATATTTTGACTAGCTATTCGGGTTAAAAGCAAGAATACTCTATTTTCTTAATATTTGAGCAGAGATATCTTTTATAATGTTCGATTGTTAAATTTTATAAGTAACACTGTACATAATCAAATACCTTTTTTAAAGAAAATTTGTTAATTATTATAGTAAAAATATAATATCGAAACAAAACGTTTCAGTTGTTAGAAATGTACTTGATCTATTATTTATGACATTTGTAGACAAATATTCAAAAAAACGCAATGGTTTTCTTTTCTCGTATACTTTGATTTATGTTAGTTTGGTCCTCGGACATTTCGCCCCATTATTTTCATAAGACAGTTCGTCCCATGGACAATTCGCTCCATTATTTTCATAAGACAGTTCGTCCCATGGACAATTCGCCCCATTATTTTCATAAGACATTTTGTTTCATGGACAATTCGCCCCGTTATTTTCATAAGATATTTTGTCTCATGGACAATTTTAAAAAATTAAGAGATAAAATGGTTAATTTGAAATAATTTAATAGAGATAAAATAAACAAGAATATAACATTTTTAATAATTTTACACATAAACAAAGATGGATGAAACAAATAGCCTATGAGACAATTTGTCCAGGGGGAAATTGTTTTTGGGGCGAAATGTCTATCGACCGTTAGATTAAATAATTTTTTTAATTAAAAGGGCTAGCTACTTAAATGTTGGCTTTTGCTGTTTATAAAAATTTGAAAATATCAAATAAACTCTAAATCTTTATGCCTCCTATTATTTTGAAATTATTCTGAGAATTCAATAATAAGTAATACCATATCATATAGGATGTTGATAAGATAAATATGAAGTAAAAATAATAGTAAATACAGATAGTATGCAGCGCATGATTAGAATGAGTGGCTGTTAATACATTGGTAAATAACTATTGGTGGTTGTTACACACAAAGCAATTAATAGAATGACAAGTTGAACTATATTTATCCAAGAGAAGTTTTTTTATTATATTTTTTTAAAAAAAATACATTGAGAGTTAAACACGAAAAAGTTAAAGTTGTGACAGATTTTATATTATATAGATTTCTTAGATAATTTTTTACAATAAGATGGAAGTGATAATTGGGTTTATTTTGTAGATTATACTCATGCTTCATTTAGTTAAATACAATAAACTCATTAAATATGTTAGGTAGAAATCCAATTAAAAGTTTATAGAACACCATCGACAGATTATACACATGCAGCCTTTAGTAAGTTCTCTCTAAAAAATAAAGGGGTAGTATGAGATAAGTAATGACTTCCAGGTATATAGCGTATAATTCGTTTTTATCAATAGCTTAAGGTTTTGATGACCCCATAGAACTATGCAGTAATTAAGATAAGGGAGAAAAAAGGAGTTGTACAATAATAATTTGATTTTGGTCGGGAACAAAAACTCATTGTGTTTTAGAATGCCTAAATTACTACACAGAATAGAATTGGCATAAGAGATATGTTGTTTCCACTTCAATTTGCAGTCGATGATGACACCAAGTAATTTATAATATTCAACAACTTCGAACTTGAAATTCTCAGTAGGAATTTTTCTATTCATACTTCCAAAGAGCATAGCTTTAGACTTAGACACATTTATATGCATGCAATTTTGAGTACACCATTCAAAGAATGGCCCAAGATAATCGTTGAAAAAGTCCATACTTTTGGGTGGATTTGCCATAGAAAACGGGATGTTTATTGTCACATCATCAGCAAACCGATAAAACTTCAGAGAGCAATTAGGTACATGTATATCTTTTATAAAAATTAGGAATAATTGAGGGCCCAGGATAGAACCCTGAGGAGCTCCATTTAATGGTTGAAACGCCAAACTTGAATTTATTCAAAGTTACATACTGCTGACGATTGAGCAAATAAGATTTGATTAGAAGCAAAGAATTTCTTTGCACATAGTGGGACAGTTTATCAAATAAAATTTGGTGTGAAAGATTATCAAAAGCTTTACTAATCTAAGAACAGTGAAAGCATTCCTTCATTGGACTCAAGAGTATTCAAAATGTTATCTATACAATGTGTAAGTAGTGACTGGGTGTTGTAACTCTTTCGAAAACCGAACTGAAGAGGATAAAATAGATTATTAGAATTAAAGTATGATTGCAATTGAATATTAAGTAGCTTTTCAAAAATTTTAGACAGAACCGGAATAATTGATATCGGGCGATCGTTATTAATGTCTTCTCTAGCGCCTTTTTTAAAAACAGGATGTACTGCACTGAGTTTGAAATCGACCGAAAAAACACAATACTGGTTAAACAAATATTATATCCCAATCTTAAAAATGGATAAATAACATTAAGTATAGGCCTGATGTGGGAAATAGAAAGCCCATAAGCATCATAACTTTTACTTTTACCACATCCCTTGACAGCTAGAACAATATCACTATAGGAACATTTTTTAAATTCAAATTATTGTGAACTTGTGGGTGTATTTGATAGAGTTTTTTTCGGTTTAGAAAAGGGTAACTTCATACTAAACTTAAAATTGAACAACGAGTTTGTTCATCTTCAATTAACTCCCCACCAAAATTCAGATTTATGTTTGTTGATTTATTAATATTTAATCTATTTTTTTACTTCTCGCCAAATATCTTTTGTGTTCGTTTGATTCATTAATAAATTATGTACAACTTTATTTTTGTGTGTTCTACATTTATACTTTATACTATTCCTAAGGAAATTATATTTCAATTTTAGCTCATCAGAATAGGAGTTCTTTATCCTCCTCTACACATGATTTCTTTAATTAAATCCAAAATTTTCTTTTTCAACCATGTTTAATTGGGTTATTATAATAAAAGTTAGAATTTCTTTTAAACTTAATATAACATATGTAATGTTGATAAAGTAAACAAGCTTAGAGTTTCGTTTATGGAAGTAAAGATTTGGGAAATCAATGTAATTGTCGAGTAAATTGTGCCAATTAAATGAATTAACATCCCTAACATATGATGCAGCATTAAACTTTGATTTGAAAAAAAACTTTTTCCATCTAAGGTTACTAAAATTGGGATATAATCCGAAATATCATATAACAAGTTGAAAGCTTTTTTTCTTGTTAAGCAATCAGAAAAAAAGATATTATCTATAAGCGAGATACTAGTAGGTCGAGTTATTTTCAAAATTAAAGCTAATAAGGCATTTAATGCAAAAATTTTGAGGAAGGTTTTGACATTTTTGCATTCATCATGTTTAAAAAGATCAAAATTAAAATCTCCTAAAAAAAATTGCAGTTTTGCTACAAGGTTTATAATCAGATAAAAAAATTTTCAAGCTCAGACAGTTTAGATTTATATAAAGTAAGGGAAATTGTAAATATCTCAAAAGAGTTACTCGGGTAGTTTGAAGTACAAATTTTATAAGTGATTGACTTGTCAACATAAAAAGCAAGGCCAGCACGTGAGCTAATCCTAGGAGCACAAAAATGAAGCCATAACCTGCTATTTCAAAGGAACTCGAAAATGCATCATTTAGCCACGTTTCTTGGAGACAAACTACATGTAGAGGGGAGGATTAAGAGAGTTGAATTGAAAAAAGAATGACTCTAAAATTTCAAACTTAGCTCTGAGGGTTTGAATGTTAAGACTAAAATTTTTAAATTGTAGAGGCTCAAAGATCGAGAAAGATCACATGTAGGAAGAGGAAGATGGATTATGGAAGTTTTCGTGGAAAAAATGGAGCTGAAAATATCTTTCGAAAAAGAATCATTATATGATTGAGGAGTAGATTTATGAGTGTTTAACATACTGATTGAATCACTGTCAGAAAAATTCATGGATAGACAGTTAAATTTTTAACAAATTCCAGTTGTTTTATGTAACCGGGGCATTGATAGCAACCAGCAATATGGTCCTGATTGGTTCATTTTACAATTGAAACAAATATGTACGTTGGGGAGGTTCATAACAGCACACTCATTTAAATCTTGTTTTTCAGCACAAAACTTACATAATACACATTTTTACATAACATTTTAGTGTGTCCGTAGATACAGCATTTAGTACAAAACTTGACAGAAATATACGTGTAACATTTCACTCTACTATACTCAAAAATATAAAAATCATTACTCTTGATGTAATCGTCGTAAATTTCTGTTGATAATTTGAAGGTAACCAACTTTTTTCCATCAAATTTCGAATTTTTAATAAACAAAATACTAAAAACTTTGCAATCATCCACTAGCTTTTTATGTATGGTTTACTGGTTAGAATTTCATTAATGATGTCATCTTTAGAAACATTTTCATTAAAATGTTAAACAGTTATGTAATTTAAACAATAACTGTGGTTTTGAGGAATTTAAAAACTTTGAAAATACACAATATAAGTTTTGGTTTTCTTAATTTAATTGGGACTAATTATAATTTTATTTTAAAACTTCGATATTCAGAACATTTAGTTTTCAATCTGCTATGTCTGATCATTTTCCCATCATTATTTCGGTTAACTTTACTGAGAAGTCTGAGTAATGTATTTTCTTTTCCTTAAAGACATGATCAATAAACATAAGGTTAAAAGAAAGGTTTCATTTTTTGACTGCAACACTTTATGGATTAAGAATCTCTTAAAGTTAGCTTGTTGAGTCTGTTGTGAATTTTCTAGATAAAAAGAATCTAAATGATTAACTAATCAAGTTATAATCACTTAACTATCCTACTTTAGGGGTTCGTAACACAATTAAACAACCTCCTGCTACCAATCGGGTTAGGTAATATAGGTATCCAGTTACAACTCAGAGAAGAACTTCCCAAATTAACGGCAAATTCTTGTCTACGCGTGATTCCATTAGTTTCTTTCCGTGCTCTCTAAATTGTATGTTTTTTGCCCATGCTCCAGTTGATTTAAATTGTAATGCGTACTTATTAGCATATATTTGGGTTAATTATGTTATAGGCAATACTTTTAGATATAACATTTGTTAAGTTAAGTTTGCACGCAACTGAAAAATTTAGAATTCAATAAAAATTTATTAACGGATTAAACAGAAAAATAATGTATCGATAAATTCATGTAGATCATCCATATCTAGAACCTCCTATAAATCTTGAATTAACGATTCGTATTCTGCGAGTATTTTCTTAAATTTCAAAACGATTAAATTCATTTTGGTAAAGTAAATTAGTCAAAAATTACGTGCTCTTTCATTATTGCTAGCGTTTGAACCACCAACTATAAAAGTTTAATATAAGAAGAAATAGTTAGGAAAATATATATTTTACTTAAAAATTGTATGAACAACCCCAATTTAAAATGTTCACCCTTTGAGGACCAGCGTCACACGCGAGCACCAAAAATGAAAATCGCCTGCTTTAAGGATATAAAATTCCATTGAAAAAAGCGGACGATTATTCGTAAAAATTGTGGTCCTCAAAGGGTTAAATCCTGTAAATGAGGAAAGTATGATTCAATTTTTAACGAAACTGCTAGCAACTTACCCTGTCCCAAAATGCAAAAAATGGAAGCAAAAATGAGAAAATAGGAAAGAAGTAATCGCAGAAAATGCATATTGAAATAATGAAATGAAATCTTAAGTATAAGTTGCGGATATTTATACTTTGAAATTGATGCTAAGGTGAAGAATTGGTCATGATAAAAAATTTTGCACGCACCATCGAAATGGATTGGTGAAAACTATAATACAGATATAGTCACAACGTCATTAGCTTGATCTTTCCAATGTGACGTATTCCTCATCCAATAGATGTCAGTAAATAGGAACACCTTATTTTAAGTCTGTCTTCAGTTTTATTATGTACTGAGAGTTGAAATTTAAATGTCACATTCCTACTATTTGCTGGAATGGAGACAGAGTACATTTTTCAATGTCAATAAGATTTGGCAAAAGTGGTGATTTATTCACGGTGGTATTTTCGTTCCATCATTTAACATTTAGGGACGTGTGTGAATTTCGCTTCCAATGCTCCCAAACAATCACCCTTTGTGAAAAGATCATGCTAGCGGTTATTATTTGGAAGGGGCTTGAAATTTTACGTTACCCCATTTCTAGGAATAAAAAGGCAACTGGAAAAAGTAGTCACTACTGCATCATACGCCCTTGATTTTTTGCTGCAATGTGGTCTTAATTTTTTGTTTAAATATACGTACAAATACACAGATTCTATTTTCACATAGTTTTCACTTCTTCTAAAATCTAAAGCGACCATTCCTCTATCCAGTTTTAAGAATACTCTGTCTGTTCTCAAGCCTCATATTAATAAGTCCATGATAATGTTTGCCTATAATGAAGGCTTTTTTCACAATTGGTTTTACTAATGTTACTCAAAATTCATTACTCAAACCACGCAGTATTATATATGGGAAGGTCTTAAGTCATAAAAATATAAAGCCAAGTAAACTTAAAATTCGTTTTAAGACATTTCACAGAGAAATAAAAGACCAAGCTTCGAGTATTTCAGAGGAAAAAATCTTCTATAAAAGCTAATAGTTTGAACTCTGCTAATCACTTCTTTAGTCAAAATAAAGCAAGGTCTCATACAATGGGAAAAATAGTATAAACTAAAAATCCTCATAGCATAGATGAATTAAACCTTGTATTTTGGAAGCAATACATATAATTCTGGGAGAAAAAAATTCAAATCAACTGAAACGAATTCTACTATCAAATGAAAAGAGTCGAAAGATTTATGTTCCAACTTATTCTTTATTTTCGAAATGTTGATGAAAATTTATTGAAAGAAGAAAAATCATTTTCTGAAGGCAATCTCATAACAACTCGCTGCGGGAGATGTCTTTGAAACTTTACAGAATTTTACTTTCAAACATAGATTAACTTATGAAAATTTAGTAAAACATGTATGGATTGAGCTCCTTCTATTATTGGCTAAAAATCTTGTTTTAAAGCTTTTGTAAATAAAATTGCTACATATGTTAAATTTAACTTTTCCCTGATTCGTCGTTTCGCCTTAGCCATGAAAAGTCTCCCCTTGGTCTACAAGAAGTCTCCTACTTCTTGCCATTAAACTCGTAAATTATATTTGAAAAAGCGCAATAAATTTAAGAATTTCTAGAATTATTTTTTCTCCATGAAAAATGCTTGATAATTTATTTGTGGAAACGGGTGCATATGTAGAAGGTTACTTTTCTCACGTTAAATTATAAGAATTATCAATTCAAGCTTTCTCGAATGTTGCATAAATTCCATTTTGATATTTTCTGTAGTTAACCTTATAGCTTAGTGTCTATATTAGATACTCCCTGTAAGGTTTGTTTCATTTCTGAACTTTGTTTTCCGATTTAGGATTTGAAAATATCTAAAAGTGACAATCAAATTTGTGCTTATAGAAGGTGTTGCAGATCAAAAGGCTATTAATATAGAAATAGTGATTGTTGAAGGTTTAGTCTTTAGAAAAGATTAGACAAAAGATAAATATCAGTGATTTTATTATGAAACCATTTTTGACTAAGTTACCATTTAGTAGTTAAAGTTTACAAAAAATTTAAATGTCAAAAAGAATTTTGACCAATATAAAATAATATTTACACCATTTTTTCAATAAATACAATTCATTTTTTTGTTAAATTTAAATCCTTTAAATTTTTAGAAAATTTTCGCACATTCCAAAGTACATATATTGCGTAACAAGCGTTGGGCAATTATTTCGCAAAACTCCAGTCTTCTTCAAAGAAGTTGTTATTCAATACCTTTATTAGTTGTTCTTTTAAATACCACTAAGTCTGTGTTTCTGATGGATTTAGCGACGGCACATGTATTTAGTCCAAAGCTTTTTTGTTTAAGTTATAATGGGAATAATATAAGTACACTTCTATACCTCAACAGACATCACTTTTCTGGCAGCGTCAAAAAATAAGTACTCATATACGTCATCGCATTTTTATGTGGCAAAATATAAGTACACTCATATACGTGATCACTTTGCACGTATTCTGTATTTATGACGCTGTATTAGTAGTAATAAATATGCTTGATGATATTCAAAAAACTTTTATCCAATAAAACAGATTAAAGCAAATGAGTGACACTTGCAAAGGGTTTATGTACTAAATACGCCACGTCCTGGAGTTACGTCATTGTAATTGTACTCAATGAAAAAAGTTGTAAAATTATCCCGCCGATATACAAATTGTTTACCTAAGCAAAATCAAATAGACAAATGAGTGATATTTGTTTGGAATTCATTTTATTTTTCACAACATAAACGCTAGAATATCTTTGGCAAACATAAATATACTTTTTCTAAATATAAAATTTGCTCTTTCTAAACAGCAGTATAATTGAAAATTGCGCAGACAAGATGAATTTATGCCTGTATAAAATCCTTGCCTAACCATTAGTGCTTGGCAAAATTTGTCCGCTCAAGTGCTGGGGCGTAAGTGCCCCCCCCCCTATTTTTCTCAAATATTAATAAGTTTTTATAAATATTTTTAATGTTACATATATATTTCAACTATGCTGAATTCAGTGGTGATGTCTATTTTTTATCAAAATTAATCAAACATGTCAAAAAATTGATTTATATTTGACAGCTCATCTCAAAAAGGAACTTTTTATTTAAATAATTAAATAAAGTTTTTTACACACGTATACCCATTTTCAAATATACTCAATTCAGTGGTGATATTCATTTTTTATGAAAATCAATCAAACTGTCAAAAAATTGATCTAAATGTGACAGCTCATCTCAAAAAAAAGCTTTTTATCTAAATAATTATATAATGTTTTTTACACATATATACCCATTTTCAAGCATGCTGAATTCAGTGGTGATATTCATTTTTTATGAAAATCATTCAAACCTGTCAAAAAAGTGATTTACATATGACAGCTCATCTCAAAAAAGAAACTTTTTATCCAAATAATTATATAATGTTATTTACACATATACACCCATTTTCAAGCATGCTGAATTCAGCGGTGATATTCATTTTTTTTATAAAAAGCAATTAAAGTTATCAAAGCATTGATTTATATATGACAGCTCATCTTAAAAAGAAACTTTTTATCTAAGTAATAATATAAATTTTTTACACATATATACCCATTTAAGCATGTGTAATTCAGTGGTGATATTTATTTTTATGAAAATCAATCAAAACTGTTAAAAAATTGATTTATCCCAAAAAGAATGATCAGGCACGGTTTTTTGAATTAGAGAATTACATTTAATAGAAAGTATAGGGAGATGATGAAGTTTACCGTGTATGGCATTTTCAAGTAGCTGTGTATAAAAAAAACTTCTACTTGCAGTATTTCTTTAGTAATTATTTTCTTAATTTAATTAATAAACCAACTTTAGGTGTTTAATTCACTCAAAATATTTCATTCTACAGTAACTTATGTAACTCGATAGGACCTCCATCTTTTTGGCTACAAATTCGTTATCGGCTTGTAATCTCCACGTCATATTATAATTTACAGTATGTAATTTATTTCTTTGTGGCTCTTTTTTCATTAGAAATTTATATTCTTCAATGTGTGTTCGAAAATTTTTTTATAATGATAAAATTTCTTTTTTCCTCTCTCAAAGCATTTTGATTAAAGAATCTTCTGGATGATCTTAGACTTTTTTATCAGTATCGTGTATTTTATTATTAGGCCTGAATATTTGTCAACCAATCTCATTTCAAAGGTTTTTTTCTGATGAATCATTCGTGATGTTCATTATTCAATTACAAAAAGTTGTCCACGTTCTTCATCTAAAAAATTATTTCTTTGACGCTAAAGGAAAAAGATTGATAAATTCAATTTAAATTAAAAATATCTTGATAGTGACTCAATTCTCACATATTGGCATCTGTACCATTTTTGATAAATCTGACATATTCTAAATTTTTAGATTTCCTACCCATATTAGCTAAATGTTAATTGTAATCCTAGATGATAAGCTATAGATTTAAATATTTTTCATTTGTAAAGTAGGAACTTCTTTTTCACAGTCAAAATCTTTTTTGAAGCATCTAATATTATATAATTAAACCACTTCCTAGTTCATTAGAACATGGTAGATCTTCCATTTAGTCAAGATACATATTTTTTTTATTATTTGTTTTGATCACATGTTCTCTTTTCAATTAGTTTTCAACTTGGTTCTTTCTTTCATACAAATTTTCAAAAGATTTTATAATACGTTTTGTTTTTTTTAATAAATATTTCATACTCAAGATGATTGTAGAAAGTATTATAAGCCAAAATATACAAAAAAAAAGTATATTTTTACTATATATCTAATATGCAGCCGTTTTTTGAAAATTTTTTACAGAACTGATTTTCAGGCATACATTACTAATTCAATTGCCACTTCGAGATATTTTTTAACCGTATTATCAAAAATCCAGTACAGAAATAAAATAAGCATAGTCGATTTGGTATAAAACAGATATTTTATTTTTTTGAAAATATTTTTGAAGACAGTATCTAGAAGTAAACCGCAAAAGCTTTCAGATATTTTAAAACCATAAATGCCAAACCTGAGTCCAAAAATGAAACCAGCATCTTCCATTTGGCATAAAAACAGATATTTTATTTAAATTTCAAAAATATTTCTGTAGACATTAGACGTAAATCGAACATTTGATTGACATTTCAGACATTTAAAACCTCTAAATGCAAAAAATGATTTCAGAAATAAAAATTATCATAGTCGAATTGGTATAAAAACATATATTTCATGTAAAATTAGAGAGAATATTTTGGGATATAGTTTTCAGACATAAACCGCAAATTTGATTGAGACTAGCAGTAAAATCTCTAAATGCGAAAACTGTGTTCAGAAATGAAATCATCATGATCTATTTGCTATAAAAACATATATTTCATGTAAAATTTGAATCAATATTTTTGGAAACAAATTTTAGAACTAAACGCAAATTTGATTGATACTTATAGGTATTTTCAAATTCAAACTGCAAAAATTGAGTCCATAAATGAAACTAGCATGGTTGATTTGGTATAAAAACATATATTTAATTGGAAAATTTGAATGAATGTTTTTGGAGACAATTTTTGAAGTAAACCGCAAATTTGATTAACACGTATAGGTATTTTCACATCCTAAACGTAAAAAATGAGTCCAGAAATGAAACCAGCATGATTGATTTGGTATAAAAACATATATTTCATGTAAAATTGAAAGAATATTTTTGGAGATAGCTTTTAGAAGTAAACCCCAAATTTGATTGACATTGACAGATATTTTAAAACCTCTAAATATGAAAAATGAGTTCAGAAATGAAAACAGCATGGTTGATTTGGTATAAAAACATATATTTCATTGTACAATTTGAAAGAATGTATTTGGAGACAATTTTTAGAAGTAAACCGCAAATTTAATTAACACTTATAGGTATTTTCACATCCTAAACGTAAAAAATGAGTCCGGAAATGAAACCAGCATGGCCAATTTAGTATAACACATATATTTTATGTAAAATGTGAAGGAATGTTTTTGGAGATAATTCTCAGAAGTAAACCGCAAATTTGATTAACACTTATAGGTATATCCTAAATTTAAAAAATAAGTCCAGAAATGAAAACAACATGATCGATTTGGTATAAAACATATATTTTATGTAAAATGTGAAGGAATGTTTTTAGAGACAATTTTCAGAAGTAAACCGCAAATTTGATTAACACTTATAGGTATTTTCAAATCCTAAATGTAAAAAATGAGTCCAGAAATGAAAACAGCATGACCGATTTAGTATAAAAACATATATTTTATGTTAAATTTGAAGGTATATTTTATTAGATATATTTTTGATCAATCAAAATTTTGATTGACATTTTCTAAAAAGAAGACATGATTATTGAAAAAATTAAATATATAAAGTGTTATGCGTTCCAAACTGTACATAATTATAAATATTCAGTGTATTATATAATATAGATCCTAAGTTTTAAGGTTAAATACAGATAATGTCAAAATTTTGCTGAATAATTTTAATTTTTGATTGACAGTTTTGGACATGAATTTAATTGTAAAAATTGTTTTATTTAATGGTCATTCAACTACCATGAAAATGGTTTCAAAAGATGCAGCTAGAGATTTTAGAAAAAGTCACAAAATTAGAAGGGATATGATTCACCCAATTTTCTACAATTAATTTTTTAGTGAAGGGGGGGGGGGCCCACCACTAATAGGGTTAAGGGTTCTAACATTGTTCATCTTATGGCTAACATATTAGTAACTTTGCGCATTTCTGGTGGTATCTGATTGGACAACCATTCTCTTGGGAACCGCTTTTCCAATCCTGAGAGTCATCTGTCTTTGTTTTGACTTTTTTGGAGTGAATCGCGTACCTCTCTGGGGTCAGCGCTTGGCCTATCTCAAGAGTTTCTTTTAAATCTTTCTTTTCTTTCCTTGATGATTCTCTGTCACTAGGAGGAAAAGTGGGACTTTTCTTTCGTAAAATTAAGCTCTGAATAATACTGTGATGGCACAAATCACAGTGATTGGCTGAATCAGAGTGCCTAGAGCTGAAGGTGTAAGCAATTATAACACCCATGATACATTATCACCCTCAATTTTGCCCTCTTTCCATCATATACGGAGGCCTTTTGGAAGAGCTATGGAGAGTTTATAATTTCCGATAATTTGAACTTACTTTTGTTATATTAAATCCTTTGTCAACCCCCTCCCCCTATTGTCAATCTTTGTCAAGCTTTAGTCCTTACTCAAAGTTGACATCATGACAAATCAATGTAGTAAAAGGTAAAAATTTGTACTTTTAGGTAATAACTTTTGTAACATCGTCTCGCCGAATGAGGTATATCATATCTTACATCTCGGAAAATATCAACAAAAAGATTAACCTTATTCCCTAATCATTTGTATCAAAACATTCACATTACAAACCAGGGAATAGAAATGACCCTAGTAATAAATTTCGGAATGACAAACAAGTTGTCTACCCGCGTTCAACCCTACAGGTTATGAGAATATATCATTTCAAAGAAGAGAATAGTTTCCTAAAACATTTTATACTGAAAAAATATTCCTCCAAAGTTATTATTAATTTTTTAAAGAATCTCGCATTATACATATGATATATGATAAAAATATTTTATTAGTCAAAATTAAGGGGTCGCATGATGCCTGAGATCGGACTTTCCTCGAATATATAGTAAGAATCATATTTGTATAATTGGTGAAAAATTTTAATTCACCAATGAAAGATTTAATAATACTAAGTTAAGTAGACATTATATTTTATGAAAAATTAACTAATTCAAAATTTTTTTAACTTTCCGTTAATCACAATATATCTCACAGAAACATATTAAAGTAAATTTTTAAAATTTAATTTAAGATTAATTTTTTTTTAGATTTTTTACATTTTATCTCACAGATGCATTGCGACTAAACTTATTATAAATGTAAAATGTCTAGTATTTGTTACTCTTCCAAAAAATTTTCCCAAAAATATTAAAATTGTATTTATAATAATTTTTTTTATTAGTTTGGATAAACTATTTAATTTTTTTATCTTAGATGAAAGAAAATATAGGTGATAGATAATATCTCACAGATACATTCTTGAATAACACTGACATAAAAAACTAATCTACAGAAACAGTGCTTTAGATATAGTTTTTTATCACTAACAAAAAAAATTTTTTTTTAGATTTTTTGAATATTTTATTTTTGGGACTAAGTTTATTTTAAATTTAATATGTCACACCTTGTTCAAAATGAAATAAAATATTATTCTGAAACTGACTCAGAAGAAATGAATAATGTAGAAGTTCAAAGTAGTGATTCTAATAGGGAAGCAGACCTAGAAAATTTGTTTTGACAAAGATTATGGTAATGAAGAAGAACAAAATATGTTTATGTTGGAAAAGAAAAAAACTATATGGGAGAAGAAATTTAAAAAAAAGTTGAAAGACAAAACCACACAATATTTTGGTCCATTTGCCTTGTTTATATGGATATATTGGATGAAATAGTTAAATATACAAACCAATATATAGAAAGAAACTCTAAAAAATTTTCAAAGGAAAGAGATGCTAAGCTTACAGATCTAATGAATTAAAATCTTATATTGGACTTTTATATCTTGCAGGTTTACTACACAACAACAGGCAATATCTTGAAGATATTTGGGCAACAAAATTAGTTATGTGTTTGAAAGGTTTTCGATTTTTAATGCGGTGTATACGTTTTGATGATTATGATACTCGGCAAGTAAGAAAAATGGTAGATCGTTTTGCTCCAATCAGAAAGGTGTTTGAAAAATTGTAAAAACTGTTTTTCACTGAGTGAAAATGTTACAATAAATAAAAAGTTTGATGGATTTAGAGGAAATTGTCAATTCAGACAATAAATTCCATCAAAGCGAAGAAAATATGGCCTCAAAATATTTTGTTTAGCTGATGCTAAAGTTTTTATACTTATAATATGGAAGTGTATCTCACTCACAACCTGAAGGAAAGTATAAAGTTGGCAATAAACCATGTGATGTAGTGAGGGCTATTTTAGCCCCCCCCCCCCCCTCGGTTTTTCTTGAATGATTGCAAATTTTTACTAAATTTTCGTGCGAACCTACAAAATGATTGATTTCGAATCTGATCGTGACATTTATTTTTTATAAAAATCAATCAAACTTGTCAAAAATTGATTGATGACAGCTCAACTAAAAAAACAACTTTTAGTTTAAATGGGTATACAAAATTTTTTACACATATATACCCATTTTCAAGTGTGCTGAACACGATGGTCACGTTTATTTAAAAAAAATCAGCCAAACCTGTCAAAAAATTGTTTTTTTATGATTGATTTTTTTTATATGACAACTCAACTAAAAAAAGAAACTTTTAGTTTAAATGGGTATACAAATTTTTTTACATATATATACCCATTTGCAAGTGTGCTAACACGAAGTTCACGTTTATTTTTTTCAAAAATCAACCAAATCTATTCATATATGACAGCCATGGGCGCCGACAGATATGGGCAAGGAGGGGCACTTGCCCCCCCCCCCCCCCCTGGAAATTATAGCAAAACTTTTTAAATTTTGCTATGGAAATATTTTACACAATCGTATTCTTTTGTGATGTTTGTTAGCAGCAGTATCTGTCAGCTCAAATGGGACAAGTGCTAAAACATTTTCATGAGATGAAAACATCTTAGAAGAAGAAGAAGATTTATTAATTGATAAAATAAAATTGGAATACACCACTAAACATATAAAAAAAAGAATTTAATAAGGAATTTAAAAAGAAAGACATTGCATATTTAAAGTTGGGAAAAAAATTCAAAAGGCCTACAAGCCGCTGATATGAATAAAACCCATATTACATCAATGAAATAGAAATACATCATATAGAATATTCATAAAATAAATATGAAGTAAAAATAATCACATTAGCTGGAATAAAATACAGATAGTGTGCAGTGCGCATGATTAGAATGAGTCGCTGTTAATATATTGTTAAATAACTAGTGGTGGTTGTTACACACAAAGCAATTAATAGAATGACAAGTTAAACTATATATTTATCTAAAAGAAGTTTTTTTATTATATTTTTACAAGTGCTTATTTTAGAAAGGATACATTGAGAATTAAACATAAAAAAGTTAAAGTTATGAGAAATTTTATATTTTATAGATTGTTTAGATAATTTTTTACAATAAGATGGAAGTGATAAATTGGATTTATTTCGTAGATTATATTCATGGTTCATGTAGTTAAATACAATAAACTCATTAAATATGTTAGGTAGAAATCCATTTAAAAGTTTATAGGTAACCATCGATAGATTATACACATACAGGTCATTAACCTTTAGTAAGTTCTCTCTAAAAAATAAGGGGGTAGTATGAGATAAGTAATGACTTCCAGTTATATAGCGTATAATTTGTTTTTGTGTTTTTATCAATAGCTCAAGGTTTTGATGACCCCATAGAACTATGCAGTAATTAAGATAAGGGAGAAAAAAGGAGTTGTACAATAATAATTTGATTTTGGTCGGGAACAAAAACTTATTGTGTTTTAGAATGCCTAAATTACTACACAGAATAGAATTGACATAAGAGATATGTTGTTTCCACTTCAATTTGCAGTCGATGATGACACCAAGTAATTTATAATATTCAACAACTTCGAACTTGAAATTCTCAGTAGGAATTTTTCTATTCATACTTCCAAAGAGCATGGCTTTAGACTTAGATACATTTATATGCATGCAATTTTGAGTACACCATTCAAAGAATGGCCCAAGATAATCGTTGAAAAAGTCCATACTTTTGGGTGGAGTTGCCATAGAAAACGGGATGTTTATTGTCACATCATTAGCAAAACAATAAAACTTCAGCGAGCAATTAGATACATGTATATCATTTATAAAAATTAGGAATAATAGAGGGCCCAGGATAGAACCCTGAGGAACCCCCATATTAATGGTAGAAACGTTAGACTTGAATTTATTCAAAGTTACATACTGCTGACGATTAAGCAAATAAGATTTGATTAGAAGCAAGGAGTTTCCTTGCACTCCATAGAGAGACAGTTTATCAAATAAAATTTGGTGTGAAAGATTATCAAAAGCTTTACTAAAATCTAAGAACAGTGAACGCATTCCTTCATTGGACTCAAGAGTATTCAAAATGTTATCTATACAATGTGTAAGTAGTGACTGGGTGCTGTAATTCTTACGAAAACCGAACTGAAGAGGATAAAATAGATTATTAGAATTGAAGTATGATTGCAATTGAATATTAAGTAGCTTTTCAAAAATTTTAGACAGAACCGGAATAATTGATATCGGGCGATAGTTATTAATGTCTTCTCTAGCGCCTTTTTTAAAAACAGGATGTACTGCACTGAGTTTAAAATCGTCCGGAAAAACACAATACTTTAAGCAAATATTATATCCCAATCTTAAAAATGGATAAATAACATTAAGTATAGGCTTGATGTGGGAAATAGGAAGCCCATAAGCATCATTACAATTACTTTGATCACATTCCTTGACAGCTAGAATAACATCACTATAAGAAAAATTTTTAAATTCAAATTTAGTGTGAACTTGTGCTATGTATTTGGTAGAGTTTTTTTCCGGTTGAGAGGAGGGTAATTCATACTAAATTTATCATTGAAAATTGAACAAACAGTTTGTTCATCTTCAATTAACTCCCCACCAAAATTCAAATTTATGTTTGTTGATTTATTAATATTTAATCTATTTTTTACTTCTCGCCAAATAACTTTTGTGTTCGTTTGATTGATAAATTATGTACAAATTTATTTTTTTGTGTTCTACATTTATACTTTACACTATTCCTAAGCAAATTATATTTCAATTTTAGCTCAGAATATGTATCAGAATATGAGTTCTTTAACCTCCTATACACATTATTTCTTTCTTTAATTAAATCCAAAATTTCCTTGTTCAACCATGATTTAATTGGGTTATTATAATAAAAGTTAGAATTTCTTTTAAACTTAATATAACGTGTATTAATGTTAATAAAGTCAACAAGCTTAGAGTTTAGTTTATGGAAGTAAAGATTTGGGAAATTAATGTAATTGTCAAGTAAATTGTGCCAATTAAATGAACTTACATCCCTAACTTGTAAGATATTAAGGAAGCGTTGGGATCAAGTATGCTTTCGGATCCTAAATTCTAATTAAATCTAGAAGCTGTGTCAATTCCAACCAACCAAGCTTTTTTTCCTCCTTTGTCAAGTTTTAAAATGGAGAGTTTCACGTTCTAAACAGAATCTTTTCTTCAAAGATTAGTTTCACTTTTTAATCTTTTTAAATGATTTGAAGTTTTTGAATATATTTTCTTTATTGTAAATAAAATTTTTCATTAATTCTAATATGATGTTTTTTAAATTATGAAATTTTTTGCCCGTCTGTGGAAACCAAGTCTGTGGTTTTCGGTTTAGTTAGACTCAGCGGTTCTTAACCTTTTTCATTTGCCGACCATTTTACGTACGACACAAACACTCGCGACCCAGCATGTAAAAAATTAAGAGGGATAATAAAAAACAATATTTATCTAACTTTTTTAAAAAATCAAAATGCTTTTTTTGGTTTACAAAAGAAACATGTTATTTATTACAATGTTTTAATTTGACAAAGAAAGTTACAATTAATGAGAACGTTGCGTTTGAAGTTTTCTTGAAAGCTCTTCAAAGGGTTGTTTTATTGTTGACAGACAACATCGCATGTCGTGCTCCCGTGATAAACGGTTTCGATATTTATTTTTAACAGCCATAAGAGTTGAAAAACCAGTCTAACACAAATACGTTGTTGGGAAAGGAAGAAAGACATTAAGTGTCTTAAAAACCCCACCACTTCTTTTTCTTTATAAATCTATGTCCAGAAAGCACTCAAAGTTTCTGTTTAAAAATCACATTCAAGAGCTTTGTCATTTTTATTTCAATTAGTTGCTCTTCTAATTGGTAGATATCAGAAATTTCCTGAGGTAGATCTTCAATTTTCACATCAAATGGATTTCTGGCCGTATTTATTTTTATAATTAAGTTTTATTTTTGTTATTTCAAGATTTTTTTTATCTTCCCCTTTTTCTCATTGGCCCTTGGCGACCCAAAAAAATCGCCAGGGGACCCAAATTTGGTTCGCGACCCAAGGTTAAGAACCACTGAGTTAGAGTCACACAGTAATATTTTTCACCATGTCATTTTACAATAATTTTTTGGAAATTTTATTGCTGACTATGTTTAAATATATTATTATATATACCGCATCTATAGGGTTATTATTGGGAAATTTCAGGAGCAATAAATTTAAATTTTAATTTTATGAGCGTTATCAAAAAGGATTTCATGTCGTTTTGAGTAGAAATTTGGTCCCGTCCCTATTTATGAGATTGATAAAATCATTATTATATCAAGAAAGAAAATTAATTTATCGATTGGGCTTAAATATATAAAAATCAATAGTGTCGAATTAACTAAATATATAACAATTTTAGCCAAATTGAAATGTAGTGTTGATTACCTGTGTATATATTGACAAGAAATGTCATGATGAAATAGAGAAAGCCCGATTTGCTAAATGAGACAAAAATTGTACAAAAATGATACAAAAATATCTGAGAACTAATAACCAAAGTTAAACAATAACCATAATTTAAATCAAGAGCGACAAAAGTATTTTATGGATCAAATTGAGTATATTTGATTTGCTGTGTATGGATAAGTTTATTCAAAAATGATGGAAAAAGTGTTTGGCATTAAGTCACTTGTGAACGCTGACAGGTGAAATATGTTGGGTTAATTAGTGACAAAAATTTAGTTAAATAAATTCACATAACATTAAGGCAAAAAATGTTGAATTATAATATATTTGGCATTAATTGACAGATTTCATTCTTTTTCTTGAAAAAAATGATACCATCAAACTCGCAATCAATTATTTAGTAGGTTCAAGCCAGAATTTTGTAAAAATATTGAATATTTTAAGAAAAAAAGAGGGGATAAAATAGCCTCCCGTCACTGAGGAAATAAAAATAGCCCATCATGAATAAGGTCAAGGAAATTGATTGGTTCAAGACTTTTTTGAAGATAATATTTGTTTCGGTTATCTGATTTTAAAATCTGGAACTCCAAATCTGCTTGCTTTGTTGTTGCATCACGTTGGGTGCTTTTGCACTTGCAAAATTCTTTCTTCTATCCTTTCATTCATGTTAGGATAAATGTAACGATTCACTTCTCAGTGTATGCTATTCAGGAAAGGTGTCTAGACAAATTTATGAAGGTAATATGTTAGAAAATTAGTTTGTGCAAGGCAAAGACAGGAAACGTGCTTTGAAAGTAAACAAATGTAAGTCACGTTCATACTCTTTTCTAGTTATAAACACCACCCCTATGTAAAATAGAAAGAAGATGATTTCTTGCATTGAAGTTGCGCTTGCCAAGTTTACTTTCTTTAAATGTCATATTCCAGTTTACTCCTAATACCTGTCTGTGATATCTGAATTAAATACTAGAGACAGGTGCTGCCTATCCCTACAAAACTTTTCTTCACTTTGATGAAAGGAAGGAGGCGTGGATTCGAATCTCTAAACAGGCGCCACGTTCACAAGTCAATGTGGCACGATGATTATGCAGTGCCTGGTCAAAATTTCAGAACCAAAAGGTCCTAAAATTAAAAAAAGTTTTAAAACCTTTTCTCTTCTCAAACAGTTTCATTTTAAGATAGCAAATATGACAGATAAATGGAAATAAACTCTAACATATTTCAATATATATCATAAATAAATTTACAAATTTAATTTTGATTTTGAAACGTTTTGGTTTGGTTTTCTGACGTTTTGACTGGGAACCGATTATACAAGCTCATTCCTAACAACAAATAGCTAATCATTGCTCATTTTAATGCATAAAAGATTGAACTCTTTCACCGCATAATTTTCAATTATATCTGTATCTTTTATTACTAAGTGCTACTTTAATCAACTTAGTTAAATAAGTAAATATGGAAATTTCATAGTTTTGAAAAATCTTGTTTTGTTTGAAAATTCTCCTTCCACTAGTTTATTTTAAATCGCAAAATATTTTTTCTTTTCAATAAACAATCGAATTTTGCTCTACTGAAAAAACTTATGAGGTTAGACAGGAAAAAATAAAGTAAGTAAGAATATTTTAACTTCAAACAGATTGCAGAAATTAATTTAGATCAACAACCATCAATTTTATATTTAAAAAAAGAATTTAATATTATTTAACGAATAATTGAATATATATAAAATTCTAAGCTACACTATAAGTATAATCTTCTTACACATACTCTTTACGATGCGCTTTTCCGTGATTGTTAAAGAGGCTTAATAATTTACTTAACTTTTAATTAGCCTTGAAACATCTTTATTATTTATAAATATTGCTGAATATCAAATAATTATAATTTTTTATAAACTTGAAAAAATATAAAAAAAATCATTAGTTGAAAACAAAAAAAGCATAAAAACTAACTTTTCTTCATTTTAAACTCTTGTAGAACTAAACAATAAATAATTGCATTTGCAATTAACCTTAATTACGTGAAAAAAGTCCAACAACTGAAAAAACATTTTCGCACTAAATGGGTATTAGCGGAATTATTTGAAATATCGAAATTAATTCTCAATTTTATCATTTTTTGCCGTAATTTCAAATAACTTTATTTCCATCAAATTCTATCTAACATTATCTTTTAAACGAAATTTTCCATGGAATGAATTATTTCCACAATTGTAGCATAAAGTTTTCCATTGAAGGTTATCAAAATTTTTATGTTCTATTTTTCTTCTTAGTATAAAATATAAGTTACTAGTAAATGATGTAGTTGAATTTTGTATAATATATTTATATTTAAGAAGATTTTAAAACAAATATCAATCGTTTAAAAAATATCAAGAGAATCTCAATCGTAAGCATTGAAAAAAAAGAACACAATTTACTAGTCACCACTACGAAATTTAAAATATTATGTCTCCTTTTGTGTAGATGGTTTATATCCAAAATACTTTTCTTAGTCTTTTTAGTAGGTTCTGTAGATAGCTTGCATGTGAATAAACATAAATTTATAAATTTCTGCGCTATATAAATATATATCTAAATGCGAAATTCATTTTTTCAAAAAATTTGTTTCCGCACGTTTTGTGCTAGAAGGTTTGGAGCGGGAACCTTTTCAACAATTTGTTTAGTATGCATTTTAAGAAGGTTTATTCTCAAGAAATATAGCTCCTATGAAACTCCTATGAAATATATAAATGTATACACTTTCTTATATTCTCCGCCCCATCAAATTCAGTTTTGCTCCTTCCTCATAGTTTTGCTCCCCCTCCCCCGTACTTGAAGTTGGCGACGGGGCTAATTTAAACAATCAAGTCTTATTCTAGAAATCAAATATATAACATCTTTATCCTTGGATATTCCTTTTATTTAATGTTTTAGTTTTTTTATCAAGATTTCTTAGAATAGTTGGCAATGTTTTTGAACTTTGTTTTACATTTATGTTAATAAAACTTAGTACCAATTATATTATTTTCATGTAAATTTTAGTGTATAAATTAGGGATTGGAAAAGCTTATTTATATAAATGTAAAGTTTGTAGAATATTTCTTCTAAAAATTTTAAACCTTCAATTTCTATTTAAAATGGCTAAATTTAATTTCACGAATACATACCTGTCAATTCATAGACCCATATTCTAAATAAATTTTCAAACACTTTACTTTACTGACTGAATATATGAGTAGGTAGAATATGAAGATTATATAAGATGATTCTTTGTTTTGTGTGTTACTAATCAAGCTTGCTAACATTTTGTTGCTAAAAATTTTTAAATTTAATTTTATGCAACAATGCATTGCAGTACAGAGTAATCAATCCACCTAACCAATTATTTTGATATGAACCAGGCTTGTTGACAATTATTGAGATGAGAGTCTGAGAAATATCTTTTAGCTCCTAACCAATATTGCATCGGATAGTGGGGTTGTCGAAGAATCTTCTGTCGGATAAATGAGGTCTGACTGTATTACCTATGAGTCCTCTAATACAACCCTTTCTATATGGCCTTTAGAAAACAAAGATATGTTTAACCTTCGAATACCAAATATAAAATCGGTTCAATCAAAAATTTAGCTCCCTAAATATTTACAAAAGAGATTATTTTAGTCATGGTATAAAGCATTCACTTGGGTTGAGTATAGCATATCTAATGAACTATACAGGTAGACTGTGGCAATCCGTTTCAATAACTGGTAAATAGCAATAAGGAGGGATAAAGACTTAATTACTTCAAATGAGTAGTGATCTATCATATTTGAATGATTTTGTTCCCTTTTTGAGTTTGAAGTGTTGTTCATAAACTTTCTGAAAATTTTCTGCGTAGCGGTCTAACTATAATTTTTAAATAGCTCCGGCTCTCATTTAAAAAGAATAAATCAACATATAAAATACTGTACTAAAAAATCGAAACCATTGTTATTTCAATAATTGTCTGAGCAATCCAAATCTGAATGGGATGGATGGCATCTGCTTTGTCTAAACCAGTTTGTCTAAATTTGGTTCTGTTTTTGTCAATGCAACTTACATAATAAACTGTTCTTTAAAAAAGAATTTTTCTGAGGCCAGATTACTAATCGAGATTAAAAATGGTTTTTTGATAAATTGATAGTATTTTTCAAATTTTTGTAGACAAATATTTTTCTTGCAGTTGCTCTGCTGAGTTTCGCAAAATAAAATATTGCCTACGAGATTTTTGTCATATACATATTGTACGTAAACACAATGCTGAGATTAGTTTGCAGCTGCCATCGTTTCATTAATCTGAGCAAAAAAGTTGATAAAAAATCGAATTCCGAATCTGTTTGAAATGTCATCAGACATCTTTCCTATTAGCCTTCTAACGGTATCCTTTAACCGGAAGATTGAATCTAGCACACTCAATATATCATTGCAGCAACGTAATATCAACTGTTCTGCTATGTTGCGGGACTTTTTGACAACAAATATTTTTGAAACTTTTCAAATAATACTTATTTTGCAAAAACATTCTTAGATTATTTATAAAACATGAATTTGTGCAATCGTTCAGCCAATATTTTTGTTTATCTAACTTGAGTGCATCACTACTAGAGCAAGCTTCACTTGACGGGTATTAAAAAAGTGAATGCTAACACTTCAGAACACATAGGACACTTATGTTCCTCTTCTCCAACAAACGTTAATGCAGTAAAACGAAATTTCAAGTTTGAGTTGTCATATTTCATTTTTTTAGCCATTAAAAAAACTAGAAAGAACAAATTAGGCCTGAAAAGCAATAAAAGAAAAAAATAGTACTCAATTCAAAGATAAACTTATTTATTTTTTTTTGCCAAAAATGGCAAATGATCCAATATGGGTGCAATATTACGCAATATCTGCGGTAGAGTGCAAATAAAACATTTATTCTTTATAATTGGCTTATTAATTTCCTTCAAAATTTCGTTTCTTTTCTTATAATCGCTAGCTGTATCTTCCTATTCTTGACGGGCTATTTTCATTTCCTCAGAAACGGATGGCTATTTTGCCTCCCTTTTTTTCTTGATATATTAAAATTATTAGAAAATTCTCTCCAAAAACCACTAAATAATTTATTGTAAAAATATTTATTGCGTTATATATTTTTATGAAAACCACTCAACTCAACCTGTCAATCAATGCTAAATAAAATATATTATAGTTACACACTTTTTTTGGTTTAATATTCTCTTAATTTATTTAAATAAACCAACTTTTCATGATTAATTCCCCCCAAATATTTTACCTGTCAGTAAATTAACTTTCACAGGTAACATAATGCTCTTATTCCTAATATGTGACTTATCCATACACAGAAAATCAAGCATGCTCAATTTGATTCTCAAAATATTTTTGTCACTGTTTAACTTTGGTTAATTTGTAGCCAGATATTTTTTTTATAATTTTTGAACAAATTTCTTTCCATTTAGCAAATCGACCTTTTTCTATTTCATCATTATGGGATTTTTATCAATATATAACACACAGAAGCGATATTTCATTTTAATGTAGCTAAAACATATTTAGTAAACGCTATTCGTGACCGGCTAATTTTGATTCCTAAATAAAGGATTAAAATAAAGTTTTTGACTAAATAAAGGGTTGTAATTTCGATTGTATCATTTATTTTTTGTAAAAATTTATTTAACCTGTTAAAAATCTATCAAAACTGTTAATCAATATCAATTCCCTCTCTAGAAAGATAATTTTCCCTCTCTTCTTGACCTATAAGTTATCTAGTCATTTGTGTCAGATGTTTAGATCGTTAGCTTTTGTTTATGGGAAATTTCAACCTATTTTTTTATGGCAACGAATTCTAGATGGATCACAAAAGATGGTATGTGGACTACTATTGGTCCACCTATATCACGTTGAGAATCGCTGTTTTAGATGATAAAGGTGGAAAACTTTTTGTAATTAAAAACATGATCATGAATGATTTTATGAAGAAAACGAAATTTGTAAAAGATTTAGTTGCAAATATCCAGAGTAATATCGCTTTATATCACCTGATACTACAACACATGATATTGATAAAAAAACCCAAGATCAACAAAGAGATTCTCTTCAATATAAAAGCTCTAAAATAGTTTTAATTCTGAGGTCTCTGAGAAAGGTTTTTTCAAACATAGATTGCTCAAAATGAATTTCTGAAGAAAGGACCAGTTTAGAATGAAAAGTAAAATTAGATACCATGTAGAGCAGGGGTGTCCAACACGCGGCCCGCGGGCCGCATGGCAAATTTCTGCGGCCCTCTAAGAAAATGAGATAAGGTTGATGTTAAATTATATATAGATATTAGTTTATAAAAATTTCAACAAATTTGTTATAAAAACTTTAAGTTTCTATCAAAATATAGATAGGATTATGATTTTTAAAATACCATTGGAGCTTAAACAAATTTTTATCACTGATGAAGCTTAGCAAAAATTATTTGCGCACAAGACTGACCGATGAAAACTTAAAATCTTCTCTACGGATAGCTGCATCAAATAAAATCAAACCACAAATTGACGTTTTGGCAAAAGACAAAAGACAAAAGATGTCAAAGAAGTTCTCAATGATACAAGTGAACTGTAAATAGATTACAAGTATTAATTCACTTTATATAAAATAGCGTATTGACACATTAATCCCTTGAATTATTTGTAAAAGTGAGAGACAGCTTTTACAAATAAAAATAACTCTTTCAATTAACTACTCATTTTATGTTTAATTTTCATAAAAATTGTGATAATCAGTAATCAGGATAAAAAAGTTTCTGATAAATATTTTATAAAAAAATTATTGTTATTTTTTAAATAGGTGCGGCCCGACCGTGTCCAATAACTTTTCTAAATGGCCCGCTGCTTGTTTTAGTTGGACATCCCTGGTAGAGTATAGGAGAAATGAAGTACAGACTTAAGCAAATAGAGAAATTGTAAGCAAAAGAATGGAAGTCCTACTGGAATATATACTTCAAAGCTGTCTATTTTATTAGTAAACAAAGATGAGGATCATGGGCGCCGGCAGATAGGGGCAAGGAGGGGCACTTGCCCCCCCCCCCCTGGAAATTATAGCAAAACTTTTTAAATTTTGCTATGGAAATATTTTACACAATCGTATTCTTTTGTGATGTTTGTTAGCAGCAGTATCTGTCAGCTCAAATGGGACAAGTGCTAAAACATTTTCATGAGATGAAAACATCTTATAAGATATTAAGGAAGCGTTGGGATCAAGTATTTGAAGCCTAATCTCTGTGTTCAAAAAGATAATCTTTTAATTTTTTAAAAAATTTTTAATTCTTATGTTTCTGTTTATTCCAGCTATGTTATGTCTCTCCTTTATTTTTCCTTCTATAAAATTAATTAATGGCAGTATATAATTGAAAAGTTGCCGCGAAACAATTGTCTTAATAAATGTATTCTTCACCTTCTTTCCCTTTCAATTTTTTACTTGTTTCAAAAAATTGATGAGTTTTTAAATTTTCTTTCGACCGAATTGAAAGGAGATGCAAGGCAAACTGCTCATCAATTGTTTTGTGCGTGTTCTTCTTCTACTTTTCTATTTTGTTTAAGAATTATTGCATTTCATTCGTCCCTTCTAGAGCCAATTTCACAGGCTTTACAATCTGTGCAGATAGATTTACCAAAAGTGCATGAACAAGTTCAAAATTTATTATCTCTTATATTTGTTTATCGCGAAAAATCAGAAGAATTTTTTAGAATGAATGTATTTGAAAAAGTTAAAGAACTATCAAAAAGTTTAAACATTGAGCTTACTGTACCACGTCAGTGTAAAAGGCAAACTCATAGAATAAATCTTGGAACAGGAAATGTCGAGGAATATTGTCGCATAAGCGTATACATTCCCTATCTTGATTCATTAATTTCCTCGTTGAAAGCTCGGTTTCCTGGAAAAAAGACATTTACAAACTTAAGTATATTCCATCCTACGCAAATGCAAAAATTATCCTGTGAATCTTTTCTTGATGTAGTTAATCAGATAGTAGAAATATACAAAATAGAAAATTTAGAAGCAAAGTCCTTAAGCTGGTTTGATTATTGGTTGATTTCAACTGAGAAAAAATCAAAAAAAGAGTTTGTCGAGCTATTGAATGAAACATTGTTTTATCCACCTATTAGAAAAGCCGTATTAATTCTTCTTAATTTGCCGGTTACTACTTGCAGTATTGAAAGGTCATTCAGCACCTTGCGTAGATAGAAAGCGTGGTTAAGGTCAACCATGTCTGATGATCGTCTTTGTGGACTATGTATGATAAGTGTTCACAGAAAGAAATAAACGATAAGAAAGAAATGTTCATGGAATACATTTAGAAAGGACAAAAGAAGATTGCAATTTCTTTTTAAATGATTTAAAGTTTTTTGAATATATTTTCTTTATTGTAAATAAAATTTCCCATTAATTCTAATATGATGTTTTTTAAATTATGAAATTTTTTGCCCCTCTCTGGAAAATTTTTTAGCGGCGCCTATGATGACAGCTAAACTTAAAAAAGAACCTTTTAGTTTAAATGGTTTTATAAAGTTTTCTATTCCCTTTTAATGTGTGCTGAATACAATTGTCACGTTTATTTTAAAAAAAAATCAATCAAACTTTTTTAAAAAATTGATTAACATATGACACCCCAACTGAAAAAATTAACTCTTTACTTAAGTAATTATAAAAAGTTTTTTTTAACATTTTTGATTAATTTGTGACTTTTTTAAAATCGTGGTATGTTTGCCGTCAGATATATTGTATTGATTTTTGAACGATTTGTTTTCATGCTATTCTCCAAAGACTATATTCAAATTTTTAGTTTCACAAATGAATTTATTTCTCTTTGAAGTTTAGATTTTATTTGTGTAAATAAAACAAATTTTTTCAGTATCAAAATTTCCAATGAGGCATGAATATTAATTTTGATACTCATCATTTACTATAAAATTGATTCATATATTTATGTTCAAAAATTTTTTTTTCATTTTTAGACTATAGAATGAAAATTAGGCTGTGAATTATATTTCAACGGGAGTTTGCATGATTACATCATGTTTTTTAAATATGATGTATAATTTTTTCGAATTTTTTCAAACTTTGAATATTCCATTTATATGTGCATACAGATATGCAAAATTTGATAGGTTTCTATTTTGGGAGAATGAAGTTATAACTTCTCAAACTTTCTTAAATTTGTATATATAAAGTAAGTATACCTCTATAGAGCTAGCTGATTGGCTGTATAAAAAAGAATTACTCATAGTCGGTACAATAGACACAAGAAGAAAAGGTATTCCACAAAGTATAAAAAGTTTAGATAATAGAGATGAATTTTATTATAAGTTTTGCTGGGATATAGATAGAGAATTTTTATCAATTCATGGTTATGTAGTATTTTCTAATTCAAAAGGAAAGAAAAATGTATTAGTTTTGACTTCCCACCCCCCCCCCCCCCCCTATTTTAGGAATTACAGTAGACGATGAAAAAAGTAAACTTGCCATTTTTAAACAGTACGATTTTTCCAAGGATGGAACGGATATAGTCGATCAGAGAATAAGAAATTATTCCACAAATAGAAAAACAAAAAAATGGTCAGTAGCCTCTTTTCCTTATCTATTTGATACGGCAAGAGTAAATGCAGGTACTATTTTTGCTTTTAATAATGAGAAAAACCCAATAAATGTAAATTTCTTTTAAATATTTTTGAATGGAAATGTTTTTTTTGAATCTTGATTATCAAAAGTAACAAATTTTCGAATAAAGTTTTTCTCTTTTTTTAAACTATTTTTATTATCCTTGACAAATTTTAATAAAAAAGATCATTCACTTTTTTAAATACTGCCAGAGATATATTTAAAAAGAATAAATATTTTTTGATTTGAACATTTTTCGATTCTTTGATTATTTGACAAATATATTATTTAAAATCGTGATAGGTAATACCTAGGGCGAATAAAGTCAATAAAGTCAATTTTTTATTTTGTTTTTTAGTTTGTTAGAAACAATTATTTATTATATATTTACTTAATTTTCGATTATTTTTAAAATTTTTTAAGGTCAATGAAGTAAATTTTTTTTCTTAAGTCAATATTTTTTTTATGTCAATTTTTTTACAAAACTTTTTGCTCAAGTGTTTCTCCAATTATTACAAGATGGGCAAGCTGGCTGAACGCTGCTTCTTACTACTGCGATCACTTACCAAAAATAAAAGAAATTGTAAATTTTTTTGAATGCAAAAATAGAATTTTGGTTAAGAAAGAGAAAGCATCAGTTGTTTAAAATCACATAAACAACTGCTTAACATAAAAGAAAACCATATTCAGTTAGGGCAGTTTGTTGAGTCAACTTCTTTTAGCATAAAAGATGAATCAAGACTTTTTTACTCTATCAAGTTTGATCACGATGATTGTGGAATTAAAAATTATTTGAATAAAAGGTTTAAAAAGAACGATATTAAAGATATAGAATTGAAAAAGCTAAACATTTCTCCCAGTACTTATGCAGAGTTACAAAATTGTCAAACTACAACTTGTCCTGTAGAAAGATCATTTTCGATGTTAAAAAAGCTTCTAGCAAAAGATAGAAATTTTTCTTCTAATATATTTAATTATTTCCTTGTGTATTTCAATTCTTCTAAATAAAAAAGCTTAAAATAATTTTTAAGTGAATTTTTTAACAAATAAAGTCAATATTTTGAAGTATAAGGGTCAATAACTTTGAAGTTTTTAAGTTAAATTTTGTTCTCTTTATTATAGGCCTTAAATGATTTAAAAAGTACTAAAAATCAGGGTTGCGATGGCTGAGCCCCTGAATTTTTCTACATGGAACCGGAGCCGTAAAAATTTAAATATGCCTCCACTAACTGGCTCCGCATGATTCAACCACTCACATTTCAAAGACGTTTTCTAGATGAAAGCTAGCGCAAATGTTAATTTCAAGTAAAACACGCGTGTATTCTCTAATCCTAACTGTTTTCTTGGTTATTTTTTATTAAATTTTTTAAAAATATACACTTAACTATAAGAGCGTGTTGGAACTCACACCGGAGCTAAAAAACATAACTCCGGAGCCAGAAAATTTTTTTCATGGCTCCGCAACTATGTTAAAGAAGCTATCAGGCTTCAGTTCTCTTTTGCAAGTTAAAAAAACTTTTTTTTGAAAAAGTCAATTTTTTCTGCCAAAAAGTAAATTTTTTTTTACAAAAAAGTCAATATTTTTTGAGTTATTAGGTCAATTTTTGTTCGCCCTAGTAATAACTTTTGTAACATCGTATGAGGTAGCAAAATATGAACAGAAAGTTTTATATTTTTTGATTTTTTAAAGAATATTTTTCGATTCTTTGATTAAAGAATTTTATTTTGCTTATTTGACAAATATATTATTTAATATCGTGAAAAAATTGCAAAAATATAGGTAATAACTTATGTAACATCGTCTCCCCGAATGAGGTATATCAAATCTTACATCTAGCAAAATGTGAACAGAAAGTTGAACATTGTCTCACTAGTCATTTGTACATGGAATAGAAACCATCGTAGTATACAGGTTTGAGATGAATCATCGTAGTATACAGATTGGAGATGACACTCAAGTTGTCTACCCACGTGCAACCGTACAGGTTATTAGAATATATCATTACATAAGAGAGAAGAGTTTCCTAAAATTCTTCATATTAATAAAATATTTCTTCAAATATATTATTAATATTTTAAAGAATCTCGCATTGTGGAAATGATGTGTCTGTTTGTGGGCATATGTGAGTTTAAGTAGGTCTGGCAAGACAAATATATAAATAAAAAAATTAAACCAAAATATTTATGGTAAAATGAAGTTAATATTGTTATTCAGAATGATAAGGGAAATCTAAAAATGTATAATACGTGTATATTTGTTGAATATATCAATATATGTGAAGTCATCATTTTGATACCGTTTGAAAACTGAAAAATACAAATTTATAAAAGATTTCAGATTTTATTTAATTACAATTGTAATGATGTCCCATGGAATATGCTTCAATTTTGAACTGTGATATCTACTTGTGTTAACATAAAACACTCTTCCTCCTTTCAAATAAAAATAAATAAGCTGCTTTATGATACACACATGCTCACATATAAAATGTCGAACTAGGAACTATTATATGTCATTTGAAAATGGCCTATGGTGCAACTTTTAAATATTAATTAAGATGTGAGATAAGAGCATTGGTGTTTGATTTCTTAATCCCACATTATCGGTATAAATATAACAAATACTCTTCGTTAAAAAACAGTAAAATGCTCTTTTTCAACTACTTATAATATAAGTAATGTATTCTGAAAGCCCGTAAAAATCTTTTTTTGTTATCGCTTGCTACATTTTGTTAAGAAATGCGAAAGTTATAAGCGTTTGAATATTTGACTAAAATTACTACAAATAAACTAAGCGTACACTAGCACGATAAAATAAACCACATCCGCGTGTATTATATAATAAGGTCTGCTGCATGTTTGACTTGATATAACACAAATGGAGAGATTTCATGCGCTCACAATCACGTAATGCAATATGTGTTAATCTTTCTTTGCATAGTTATGCGCTAAAATCAATAACAAGCGTGTTAAAATCAATAATGTGATTTATTCGTCGCACACTGTCGGTATAAATATAACAAATGCCCTTCGTTAAAAATCAGAAAGGTTGTATCTAAACTAAATAAAAATTGTTTCGAAATAAAAGTTGACTACGATTATCCATTAAAACTTGTACATTCGATCGACATTTTTCACTTCAAAAATAATTTTAAATTTATTAGAAAAACATTATACTGACCTATAGTACTGACCCATAAAAAGAAAAAATATATATCAGTAAAACCTACGTTTTACGTACCCTGATTTTACGTTCCCTGGATTTTATGTTCTCGCCAAATGATCGATGACGTCATCTTTTTGGTCATTTTAAATGCATTATTAATACGTTTTTTCTTTGTGATTTTATGTATTAAAAAGTTTATAAAGGTTAATAAATTATTATCTTTTAGTTTTATTTCACTATGAGTAATTTAAATAACGCTAATTAGATCGCAAAACAATGCATTCTAACACTGAACGTACTGTACAGTGTACTTGTTATCTCCGATGCTATTCTTGTTGTTTTCGTATAATGAGCGCGCATTGTCAAACATCAAACGATACGCCGCCTTGTGAATGAATGGGCTATCAGCGAGTCGCAACACGTGTAAAGCATAGCCTTAACGGGCACCTTTTCCTAGAGCAGACTAAGTTGAGTATAATTGATAAATAATACATATACACTGATATTTTTTATTTAAGACTTTATTATGAAAACAGCTCAACTTCAGGGATGATCATCCAACTTCACTGTAGAGTCTTCTTTAGCTGCCATAGTCCCTCACGTCGTATACGGTGTGACCATTTGTAATCCAGGCTAGGATTTTCGTGTTGTATGTCAATTTAAAGGTCAACCTGGATTTTACGAATCCTAGGTTTTACGTCCGCCGTTCGGTCCCGTGCCGTACGTAAAACGTAGGTTCTTCGACATTTTTCTTTAACTATGACATTTTAAAATGTAAAAAACCATATTCTACTTTTGTTAATATGAAATATCGAAAAAATAGTATATAACTCATCACGTTAATTTTTGGTATTTTTTCGAACTAGATAAAAGTTGAATGACCAAAAACAGATTTTGGAAAAATAAAAATATATTTTTTAAGCCTATGTTACCCACAAAAAGTATATCTTTCCAATGACACCATTATCAATCAATTTTTTTCTATAAATCTTCATATTATGCTTGTCACAAAAGTACTAAAATTTCGACCAAATATTTTGAAGTAAAGTCCAGTTATCAAAAAAATTTAAAAACTTTTGCAAAAGGATAAGCTTTCAAACGATATATATATCATGAAAAAGAAACATTGAAAGACAATTAAATTTTTTTCTGCAAATCAAACAAGCAAAATCCAAAAAATCGTCATATTATATTATTAGTAGTAGTAGTAGTATTAAATATTACATAAGCATTTCAACCAATCATATAGTTTTTATGAAATAAAACTGCAATTTCAAAGTTAAGTGTTTTGAACTTTTATGTAGAATTTTTGGAATGGTGCTTTCAATATGTTTATAAAATATTTTTTGAAAATTTTCATTTTAAGTAAGTTTTTTTTAGCATTTAACGATTTACATATTTAAATATATAATAAGGTCTGACAAGTTGTCTCCCCGGAGATGTTGCAAGACCTCTGATATTTAAATTTGTGAGAAACATCAACTTTAACGATCACATTTATATATTAGTGTATAGTTGATTTCTTTAGATTTTTATTGAGTTGAGTTTGTAAAAATATTTCTCAATTGGGCAAGATACATTTATAAAAACAATTAAATAAACCGAAAATCAGATTCATCTTTAGTTAAAAATTAAGATGAAGATTTAAGTTTCAAGTACTTTAGTTTTTCAAAAATTATATTAATATGTCCTGATAAAACTCAATAAATATTTATTGGAATAACAAAAACAGTGTTCAAATCACTTAGCAAAAATATCGATATTTTCTTTCATTAAATGAATCTTCAGTAAAGTATTCTCCCATTCTAAGTTTATTGTTTAACTCTTCTTTATGTGACGTATAATTCTTTATAAGTTAGATACAAAATAATTAGAAAATAGTTCATTACAGCTAAAAATAGGTAAAAAAAAACATTGAGACCAAGAACTAAGTATTTGGAAAATTTCATCTATTTCAATATAACAAGATTATAAATGAGATAAATTTAAGATAAATTATTTAAGTAAACACTAAAATAATTCAAATTCTTTTTGATATTCTGATTAGTTGAGTAATTCATAAAAAAATTCGGGAAAACAATCTATAAAGGCAATATACAACTTATAATATTCCAATTTTCATTAAAAAGATGCATAAGATATTAAGATCTTACTATGAATTTTGTAATTCCGAATTAAAACGAAAAGCATAAAATTTCCACATACACCTATATTGGTGCCCTGCCCAACCAAGCATAACGGATAACTCAATCGTTGACCACTTAACTTCAAATTTACACTCAACGTCTCACATCTCTCTCATCTCCTCTCAAAACCTCTCTAACGCAAATTAACTTATCCTGCCGTTAAGAATGGCAAATTTCTATATCTTCATCTTAAAATGCATTAATCTCCTCTTTACCACATTATACATGATACTTTTAAAAACAAAAATTTTACACTCCCATTACAATTCGCTTGCTATCACGCCACTGCTCATGCAGAGCATAACTCTTCCGAATTAAAGTTAGCAAAAGTCCTAACTGCTATTTCAGATGTCAGAGCTTCTCTTTTCATCGCCAAGATCTTTTAAGACGCTGCTTTTTTTGCTTTTGATCACCAACAGCACCCTCAAATCTTTTTTTACACCAAACATTAATAATATTCATCGCAACCATTATTGACACGATTAACATGACACTTTGTTGTAACATCTTCACAAAATTAATGTTAGATTTTTAGGTATTGTATGTAATCATGTACTTTTTTTATCACATCAAAGCTCGTTATGATAAAAGGTCAAAGGTGATGTGGTATTTCCATCGAAAAATGTACTAATTTGGAGCTAACATCGAGCTATGGATAATTTAGCAGAAGCGAGTCTTAAACCGGGACTTCAGATCGATAGCAGTGCTTCTAACCATTTAACCTCGCAGCCAGTAAACCACATACGTTAGTTTAAACTTTTAAATAACAACTTTTCACGATAGAAAATATTAGAAAAAAATTCGAAAAAGTGGCACACCCCCCCCCCCCCCCCCCCCTAAATTATTTTTTATTAATTCAATCTATCAATACTACCATATTTTATATTTTTTACAAACTGTTTTAACCTTCTCCTGTTTTAACCTATGAAGAGTATTTCTTCATGCGGGTTGTTCTAATACCCTTTGAAATACTCGCATTTTTCTTCTTTATCGGTTTACAATTTGTTTATTAGATTATAAAAAAAATTTTTTGTAACAATTCTCAAATAATATAATTTTGTTTTTCAATTCTGTTTTGATGATGAGATCTGCAAATAAAATTTTCTTCTTTTTTTTCTTTTTCTTCTTCTCTATAATTTCGTTGCCCCCAATTCAAATTAAAACGAAACTACATATTAAATGGTATCATCCATATGGATCGAAGAATTGATTTGATCTCCTCCACGTAGCTGTTCTTCAAGCGTTTATATACAATATTTGCGTGAAATATTATCCTTGAATGTGCTTTCTTTACTTTTCTAAATAATATTCTAAAAAAATAAAATTAATTTTATAAAATTAAAAAAACAGCCATTATAAACTCGTTTTCTTAATGTTGTCAGTAAATATTAAAAATTTGAATAAATTTGTCCCTCCCTTAGAAAATTGTAAATAAATTTCCTCATGTTCATTAAAATGAAACATATTAGCTCCCAACTTTATTTTTTTTTCGAGTTAAATATTTTATTAGCTATAATTCACTCTTACTATTTACTAAGCATGTAATTCTTGAAACCTTTTAAACCGATTGATGATCTCTAAGTGATACCAACCATTGATAGATTGTTAAAGACCTCTTTCTTTTCAAATAAAAGGATATTTTTGATTTTGGAATCTTTTCTCCTTGCCTTTATCTTCTGATTTCATAAAAGACCATTCGTGTCATATCTAAGAACCCTTTCATATCACTACATAACTATAACTAATTTTTTTTGTTTCCGATATTTTTTTATTTTAATTATTTTTTGTCTTAATTTAGGTAAATTTTATAATGTCAAAATAAAAGTTATAATTTAATTAAATAATTTTTTTACATTTATTTAAAAATTTTGTATTTATTATTTAATAATGTTTTGTTCAAGAAACATATATTTATTATTATTAAAGTAGTTGATCATTTCAGAAGCTTTCCGCCTTTTGATTGACCTAAAGTGGCACAACACGTGAAACAAAGCTTCTTCTCTCTTTCATTCAGATTTTTTTTAATTTACGGTTTATTTGTTCACTTATTATTTTCATGTAAAATTTTCTTAATATAGTTGATTATTAGACATTTTAAAATACTATCCTATACGTTTATATTATCACTACTAATTTTGATTTATCGTAAGAAAACATTCTAAATTATCGTATTTGAATTTGAATATCTTTTAATTTTAACTTGAATTATTTATTTAAGACATAATATTACATTTTTAGAAAATGTTACTTTTTAAACCTATTTACCTAAAAAAGAACATTTAAGTGCTTCGGATCAATATAACCCATTTGTGTTTTTATCAACACAGAGTAAAATATATATTCAAAGTTTTAAAAACAACTATGTACAACCTCTGCCCAAATAAATCACATGTTTTTGCATAAAAATTTATGGCGCTTTGATCGTAGGATGCTTCTTTTATTATCACAAGGTGAAGGACAATCCGAGCATCTTTTTCTTTTGATTTGCCTTTCGACTGGTAAAACTGAACTTTTCTCTTGTATTTTGTCCACTATTCTAGTAGCGTTTTCACATCTTGGTATAAACTTGTGAATTGATATTGAAGATTTGATTAGATCATTACCCAAAATTTCTTTGAATTTTCGCCTTTTTGTGTTTGAAAATGCTTTACCCCATTTAGGATCAACTTCTGATCAAATTATAAAAGCATTAAAAACGGAAATATAAATCATATGTGAAAAAACAACCATCGGCCACCTCTTTGTTATTCTTTTACACGTGAAATTAGAAATCATTTGTTCCATAGTGTATACAGCACGATTTGTTTTATTATAGTCAAAAACCATTGTTAATTTTTTATCGTTTCTATCACTGACTTCACCATTTTTGTGCAAAGCAGGGGCGCGCATCCGGGAGGGGGTGGGGGGGGGGGCTTATGTCAAACTATGAACAAATTGGTATCGGTGGGGAATCGAATCCAGAGGCTTTCATGCTGAGTCCATCATCTCAACCAACCTGTCATGCCACCCATAGAGTATGCTGTAGGGGATACGTCAAATTAATTTTAAAAAAACTTAAGTTATGCTGTAAAATTTTTTAATTTTTGTTGAAGCACTATTACTTTTTCTGATAGACTTTTTTTTCCTTAAAAGTTATTATAAAAGGCAAATCATTGCAAAATGTTAAGTATTTTACTTTTTGTAGCTTGCACCAATTTAGCTTTTAAACTATTTTTGAATGATGCTGAGAAAAATGAAATAATGCATTCTTAATTTATTGTTTTATTTTTGTTTGCACAATTATAACTTTATTTTATACCCTTCCTCTGAATCAATCACATTTTTTCATATAAACATCGCAGGGTGTCTAGTAGACTCTTTGCCTTCAGACTACATTCACTCATATAAAACTATCCAACCTTCGGTTTTTTGTTTTCAGTTGTTTTCTCTATGAATCAAATATCCTTTCATCAATTCCTGTAATGTGCCTGGTAGACTACTTCATTTTCAAATGAAAAGCCTATTCCACCCCCCCCCCCCCCCCAACAATTTTGTATTTTTTTTTAACTAGTGTATATTCTGCAAATTTAATTAAAATATTTTCGCTGGAAGTATAGTATAAATTCACCAAATTTGTGAAAAAAATATAAAGTAGTCTTATAAATTTAGGACCTTATATATGCGCTGAATACACTCTAATTTAAAGAATTGCATGGATATTTGGCCTCCCGTGGTATTTCCAGACCACTAATTTAGAAAATTGCAACAAAAAAATTTCGCCCTCCCCCAATAATTTCGAGGATGTGCGCCTCTGAATAGGACATCATTAAAAAACTCAATGCTTCCTTTGTTTTTTCCCCAGAGTGAATTTTGATTTCATCTCCAACTACATAAATTTTTTTATTTTTCCTTTTTCAAAACATGAAAACAACTTAGGAGAACTTCCTGGCATGCAAAGGACGTTTTCTATTGGGTTCTAAAATAATTGAAAATAATATTAGTCTTGATTTTTAAAAGCTTACTTGGTATTCTGAAAAAAAATCTTCATTACAGTTATAAGCTTTTTTAATGCCTTGTATATATCTAGGTCTTCGCAATTGTGCACTTCCTAAAAATATCATAGCTAGAAACAAATCTTTCATTAAACATTTTATACCTCAGGGTCAGGTGTGTCTATTTGCAAAACCTTGTCTTCTTTAGTTAAAAAATCAGCCCAATTCTCTTCAATCTTTATAGAATTCAAATTCTCTTTGAGCAAGAAAAATTCTTTTTCAATCTTAAGTTAATTAAAGGAACAGATATCAAGGATATAATATTTTCAAAAAAACAAATTTTTCAATAATATCTTTAATTGAGGCTTTTTTCATTTGATTGATCGTTTTTCTTCGATGTTGAAAGGTTACTTCTTGTGCCAAAAACATCTTTAGACGATCTTGAAAAAAAGAAGTCTTTTTTTAACTCTGTTTCCAGGGTTTTTCCCGCTTCTAAAACTTGATCATGAGACGCATTAGTTTCTAAAAACGAATGTCATACTAAAAAATAAATACAATTTTGAGATTTACTTCGAGTGATATCAAAAAAGCTCTTAGACTTTTTTGGATTGTTGGATAATGGAGCTGAAGTTTTTTTCGCCCATTTCCATCTAATATTTCTAGCTTTTTGAGATAGTTTTCTCGTGAAATGTGACTGAAAAAAACTGAATTTTAAATATATAGATATTTAAGACTTTTTTACCCAAGGGTGTTTCCCAAAAGGAAATCCAATACATTTGTATTTATTATAAAGATTTCTTCCCAACATTTGATACTGTTCTTTTTCAGAAGACTCTCCGATGCTTAATACATGATAAGCAATTTCTTCAATCATTCTATCAATCTCTTTGTATATTTCACCTTTTTCTAATAGAGCTTTGACCTTTTCTGAGTAGTTCGGGAAATATAAATCTTCAGTTGTGTTCTAAAAATTAGGTTCATAAAAAACAATATTTACAGTTAAAAAAAATCCTAAAAATAAAATCAAATCAATATTTTTCATTAAGCAAGGTTTTGATTTAGTTGAATTTACTGAAAAATAAATTACACCCACTCTTCTCAGTTATGAAATGGTTATCAAAATTTCTAAAAGTTGATGAATCTTGTCGCTTATCAACATTCTCTGATTGAAGAGCAACGTCTTTTTGCAACAACTCAACAAAACAAGAGAGTCTTTTTGCTAAACCAATTTTATTGCCAAGCATCAAATAGATGTCTTCTTGGCTCAGTCTTTTAAGTGCAAAACCGTTAATTACATTCTCTTAAAAAACAGAAAAGTATTGTGATAATAAATAAGTGTCTTAAACATAGTTTCACCTTCAATTAGCTTCATAATAGAGTTTGGATTTGGTTTTTGACTTGCTATTTATGATTAAGGTCAATATTCCACTGAGATGATTTTAGTATTCATATTAAAATCGAAAAAAAAACACTTTTGAAACATTAGTTTTGAAAGAAAACAGAATATATTCTTAAAATTTTGAGTAACTTAATAGATTCAAAAAGCTAGTTAAGTCCAAAAGAAATCAATGTTTGTCGACATTACAAAGTGTGAATTATTAATAGTTGTCGAAAATTGAGGCATTTATGACATAACTCATCGAAAAAAATGAAAAACGTGGATAAATTTTTTTCAACACAAAACGAGTTGAAATGTTCTTCATAATAAATAATTTAATAAGGAAAGCATAAAAACAGAATATTTTCATCAATACAATAAATTTCTACGAATCTAGTTTTTCAAAACTTCCAGAAACTAGCAAAATATCAGAGCAATAATAGTGGATTCCATTGTTTATAACGGATTGAGTTTTTAAAAAAGTTTCGGGAAGTTCATTGGTGAATTTCAAATAGTAGTTTTTGAGTTCAATATCTACATCTCTGATATTAACAGCAGAATACTCAGAGAAGTTATTTTCCCTAGATAAATATGATTCCGAAGGCTCACCAAAAAACATGACTACTTGAAACACATCCATATTTGATGATAATCAGCTATTGATTTTTCAATTAACTTAAAATTTTTTGTTTTTAATTACATTGTGTTTTGCCTCGAGTCTAAGGCACCAATGGTTTCGACCTGGGCCAAAATCATTTATTTGATCAGGTAAGTGAATCATATAGTGCATTTTTGGGGTTATATTTTGATCAGGATATAGTTGTGAGAAGTCGTAAATAAACGAATAAATAAGAAAATTGAGTTCGTCACATGTGTGGCAAAACAGGAGAAATAACTAAAACTGATATCCTCAACAATGTTAGAAGCCAATAACAATCTTTGTGTGAAACAAAACTAGCAACAAGGGACTTTAAATGCAACATCAAGTTTTTGGTTTCAACTCCGGTTTGAGGAAAAGTATTGGGATAAATGAGCGACTTTTTCTCAATTTTTCGAGATTATGAACACTGCATGGAAATTCTAAAATACGTTTGTTAAGTTCTTCTAAAGTGAAAAGTTTTTTCTATATATGCAATAGTGTAGGAGTTTTTGAATTTTGAGTTTTACCACACTTTCAAAAAGTATATGCATTGGATCATGTAAGAGACACTGCGTTATTTCAAAATCTGGCACGCTCATTAATGGGCTCGTTTCAATTATGCCATATTTAATTAGACCAGTACCTTTTTTCCTTCTTATTCATTTTGTCCATTTCAATGCATCTAAGTTTATGTTCTATATTATCGCGTAAAGGAAACTTTACCAAGGGGGCAATTTGTAAGCTAGTGTGATCTACTTCACATGTTCGACAAGGTTTTTCAGCAAAAGCAACACCTTCTTTAAATCCGCCTAGCTACTGATTTGCTAAAATATCTCCCATAACAAAAAGCAAAGTTCCCTAAACTATTGTAACAGTACCATGTTCAAAAACGTGTCATCCCTGGTTCAAAATTTTTAGATCATGAAAAAAACTTTTTAGTACTACTTCACAACCAAACTTTCTTAGGTTTGCAGTTTTAACAATACATAAAAGTTGTGTTGAACTTTTTTTAAATATAATTTCAACAAGAAGGTTTAACAATGTCCAATAAAATGCTGAAATTTTATGTTTTTTCTATGACAACCAATAGGATTAGCTATTTCAAAATCGTCATGATAAAGAGAAAAAAAGAGGCGCCTTTCTTTAAAATTCAACAATTTATTTCTCAGGTATTTTGCATGAAAGATATCGTTACAAATTTCTCCGTTAAATTTGTCATCATAGAACAGCATCTCCTTAGCTGAGCATAACAAGTTAAAAGGGACAGAAAAGACATAATAGTGCTTACTTACAAATTTAGCTTGTTTTTGACAGTACTTAGGCTCATTACCAATCCTTATTCTTTTTGCAGGAACATAACTAAAATTATTGAGAAAAAAGCTTTCTTGGAGATAATTTCTTGTTTACCCCTTGTGTAAAAAGGGCATATTTCACATCTAATCTGAAAAAAATAACAGTAGCAGTGATGTAGCTATGAAAAATCGCCTTGAATAAACCAGAATATTGAAATTTTTTCTTAACCCTATTAGTGCTGGGCTAAATTTGTCCGCTCAAGTGCTGGGGGCGTAAAGTGCCCCCCCCCTATTTTTCTCAGATATTAAGTTTTTATAAATATTTTTAATCTTACACATATATTTTAACTATGCTGAATTTAGTGGTGATGTCCATTTTTTATGGAAATCAATCAAACCTGTCAAAAAATTGATCTAAATGTGACAGCTCATCTCAAAAAGGAATTTTTTATCTAAATAATTATATAAAGTTTTTTACACATGTATACCCATTTTCAAATATGCTGAATTCATTGGTGATATTCATTTTTTATGAAAATCAATTAAACCTGTCAAAAAATTGATCTAAATGTGACATCTCATCTCAAAAAGGAACTTTTTATCTAAATAATTATATAAAGTTTTTTACACATGTATACCCATTTTCAAATATGCTGACTTCAGTGGTGATATTCATTTTTTATGAAAATCAATCAAACATATCAAAAAATTGATCTAAATGTGACAGCTCATCTCAAAAAGAAGCTTTTATCTAAATAATTATATAATGTTTTTTACACATATATACCCATTTTTAAGCATGGGTAATTCAGTGGTTATATTCATTTTTTTTATGAAAATCAATCAAAACTATCAAAAAAATTGAGTTATTGCAAAAAGAAACACATCCGAATAATTATATAAAGTTTTTACACACATATACCCATTTTTAAGTAGGCTGTGTTTACTGGTTATATTTTTTTTTTAATAAAAATTAGTCAAACCTGACAAAATAATTTAAATATGATAGCCCATATCAAAATTAAAATTTTTATTTTTATAAAAAGTTTTTTATACATTTCAAGTATGTAGAATTTAATGGTGATGTTCATTTTTATGAAATCAATAAAACCTGTCAAAAAAATCGATTAAACCTGTAAATCAATGTCAAATATATAAACATAAAATAACTTCTCTTGATAGTGATTAAATTCTCACATATTGGCATCTGTGCCATTTTTGATAACTCTGACCTATTGTAAATTTTCAGATTTCCTACCATTCTTAGTTAAATGATAATTATCCTATAGATGATAAGCTATAGATTTAAAGATTTTCCAGTTGTAAAATAGGAACTTCTTTTTCACAGTCAAAATTTTTTTTGAAGCATCTAATATTATATAATTAAACCACTTCCTAGTTCATTAGAACATGGTAGATCTTCCATTTTCAAGATACATATTTTTTTAAAATTATTTGTTTAGATCACATGTTCTTTTTTCAATTAGTTTTCAACTTGGTTCCTTCTCTCATAAAAATTTTCAAAAGATTTTATAATACGTTTTGTTTTTTTTAATAAATATTTCATACTCAAGATGATTGTAGAAAGTATTATAAGCCAAAATATACAAAAAAAAAGTATATTTTTACTATATACCTAATATGCATCCATTTTTTGAATTTTTTTACTGAACTGATTTTCAGGCATACATTACTAATTCAATTGCCACTTCGAGATATTTTTTAACCGTATTATCTAAAATCCAGTAGAGAAATAAAATAAGCATAGTCGATTTGGTATAAAACAGTTATTTTATTTTTTTGAAAATATTTTTGAAAACAGTATCTAGAAGTAAACCGCAAATCTGATTGAAGCTTTCAGATATTTTAAAACCATAAATGCCAAACCTGAGTCCAAAAATGAAACTAGCATCTTCCATTTCGCATAAAAACAGATATTTTATTTAAATTAAATATTTCTGTAGACATTAGACGTAAATCGAACATTTGATTGACACTTTCAGACATTTAAAACCTCTAAATGCAAAAAATGATTTCAGAAATAAAAATTATCATGGTCGAATTGGTATAAAAACCTATATTTCATGTAAAATTAGAGAGAATATTTTAGGATATAGTTTTCAGACATAAACTGCAAATTTGATTGACACTAGCAGTAAAACCTCTAAATGCGAAAACTGTGTGAAATCATCATGATCTATTTGCTATAAAAACATATATTTCATGTAAAATTTGAATCAATATTTTTGGAAACAAATTTTAGAACTAAACGCAAATTTGATTGATACTTATAGGTATTTTCAAATTCAAACTGCAAAAATTGAGTCCATAAATGAAACTAGCATGGTTGATTTGGTATAAAAACATATATTTAATTGTAAAATTTGAATGAATGTTTTTGGAGACAATTTTTAGAAGTAAACCGCAAATTTGATTCACACTTATAGGTATTTTCACATCCTAAATGTAAAAAATGAGTTCAGAAATGAAAGCAGCATGATTGATTTGTTATAAAAACATATTTCATGTAAAATTGAGAAAATATTTTTGGAGATAGCTTTGACAAGTAAACCACAAATTTGACTGACATTGACAGATATTTTAAAACCTCTAAATGTCAAAAATGAGTCCAGAAATGAAACCAGCATGGCCGATTTAGTATAACACATATATTTTATGTAAAATTTGAAGTAATGTTTTTGGAGACAATTTTTAGAAGTAAACCGCAAATTTGATTAACAATTATAGGTATTTTCACATCCTAAACGTAAAAATTGAGTCCAGAAATGAAACCAGCATGGCCGATTTAGTATAACACATATATTTTATGTAAAATTTGAAGTAATGTTTTTGGAGACAATTTTTAGAAGTAAACCGCAAATTTGATTAACACTTATAGGTATTTTCACATCCTAAAAGTAAAAAATGAGTCCAGAAATGAAACCAGCATGGCCGATTTAGTATAACACATATTTTATGTAAAATTTGAAGGAATGTTTTTGGAGACAATTTTTTGAAGTAAACCGCAAATTTGATTAACACTTATAGGTATTTTCACATCCTAAAAGTAAAAAATCAGTCCAGAAATGAAACCAGCATGGCCGATTTAGTATAATACATATATTTTATGTAAAATTTGAAGGAATGTTTTTGTAGAAAATTTTTAGAAGTAAACCATAAATTTGACACTTATAGGTATTTTCACATCCTAAAAGTAAAAAATGAGTCCAGAAATGAAACCAGCATGGCCGATTTAGTATAACACATATATTTTATGTAAAATTTGAAGTAATGTTTTTGGAGACAATTTTTAGAAGTAAACCGCAAATTTGATTAACACTTATAGGTATTTTCACATCCTAAAAGTAAAAAATCAGTCCAGAAATGAAACCAGCATGGCCGATTTAGTATAATACATATATTTTATGTAAAATTTGAAGGAATGTTTTTGTAGAAAATTTTTAGAATTAAACCATAAATTTGACACTTATAGGTATTTTCACATCCTAAAAGTAAAAAATGAGTCTAGAAATGAAACCAGCATGGCCGATTTAGTATAACACATATATTTTATGTAAAATTTGAAGTAATGTTTTTGGAGACAATTTTTAGAAGTAAACCGCAAATTTGATTAACACTTATAGGTATTTTCACATCCTAAAAGTAAAAAATCAGTCCAGAAATGAAACCAGCATGGCCGATTTAGTATAATACATATATTTTATGTAAAATTTGAAGGAATGTTTTTGTAGAAAATTTTTAGAAGTAAACCATAAATTTGACACTTATAGGTATTTTCACATCCTAAAAGTAAAAAATGAGTCCAGAAATGAAACCAGCATGGCCGATTTAGTATAACACATATATTTTATGTAAAATTTGAAGTAATGTTTTTGGAGACAATTTTTAGAAGTAAACCGCAAATTTGATTAACACTTATAGGTATTTTCACATCCTAAAAGTAAAAAATCAGTCCAGAAATGAAACCAGCATGGCCGATTTAGTATAACACATATATTTTATGTAAAATTTGAAGTAATGTTTTTGGAGACAATTTTTAGAAGTAAACCGCAAATTTGATTAACACTTATAGGTATTTTAACATCCTAAAAGTAAAAAATCAGTCCAGAAATGAAACCAGCATGGCCGATTTAGTATAATACATATATTTTATGTAAAATTTGAAGGAATGTTTTTGTAGAAAATTTTTAGAAGTAAACCATAAATTTGACACTTATAGGTATTTTCACATTCTAAAAGTAAAAAATGAGTCCAGAAATGAAACCAGCATGGCCGATTTAGTATAACACATATATTTTATGTAAAATTTGAAGTAATGTTTTTGGAGACAATTTTTAGAAGTAAACCGCAAATTTGATTAACACTTATAGGTATTTTCACATCCTAAAAGTAAAAAATCAGTCCAGAAATGAAACCAGCATGGCCGATTTAGTATAACACATATATTTTATGTAAAATTTGAAGTAATGTTTTTGGAGACAATTTTTAGAAGTAAACCGCAAATTTGACACTTATAGGTATTTTCACATCCTAAAAGTAAAAAATGAGTCCAGAAATGAAACCAGCATGGCCGATTTAGTATAACACATATATTTTATGTAAAATTTGAAGTAATGTTTTTGGAGACAATTTTTAGAAGTAAACCGCAAATTTGATTAACACTTATAGGTATTTTCACATCCTAAAAGTAAAAAATCAGTCCAGAAATGAAACCAGCATGGCCGATTTAGTATAATACATATATTTTATGTAAAATTTGAAGGAATGTTTTTGTAGAAAATTTTTAGAAGTAAACCATAAATTTGACACTTATAGGTATTTTCACATCCTAAAAGTAAAAAATCAGTCCAGAAATGAAACCAGCATGGCCGATTTAGTATAATACATATATTTTATGTAAAATTTGAAGGAATGTTTTTGTAGAAAATTTTTAGAAGTAAACCATAAATTTGACACTTATAGGTATTTTCACATCCTAAAAGTAAAAAATGAGTCCAGAAATGAAACCAGCATGGCCGATTTAGTATAAAAATATATTTTATGTAAAATTTGAAGTAATGTTTTTGGAGACAATTTTTAGAAGTAAACCGCAAATTTGATTAACACTTATAGGTATTTTCACATCCTAAAAGTAAAAAATCAGTCCAGAAATGAAACCAGCATGGCCGATTTAGTATAATACATATATTTTATGTAAAATTTGAAGGAATGTTTTTGTAGAAAATTTTTAGAATTAAACCATAAATTTGACACTTATAGGTATTTTCACATCCTAAAAGTAAAAAATGAGTCTAGAAATGAAACCAGCATGGCCGATTTAGTATAACACATATATTTTATGTAAAATTTGAAGTAATGTTTTTGGAGACAATTTTTAGAAGTAAACCGCAAATTTGATTAACACTTATAGGTATTTTCACATCCTAAAAGTAAAAAATGAGTCCAGAAATGAAACCAGCATGGCCGATTTAGTATAACACATATATTTTATGTAAAATTTGATATTTTATTAGATAAATTTGTGATCAATCAAAATTTTGATTGACATTTTCTAAAAAGTAGCCATGATTATTGAAAAATTAAATATATAAAGTGGTATGCGTTCCAAACTGTATATAATTATAAATTTTCAAGGTATTATATAATATAGATCCTAAGTTATAAGGTTAAGTACAGATAATGTCGAAATTTTGCTGAAAAAATTATATTTTGATTGACAGTTTTGGACATGAAAGGTTCATTCAACTACCATGAAAATGGGTTTAAAAGATGCAGCTAGCGATTTTAGGAAAAGTCACAACATTTGAAGGGATATGATTCAGCCAATTTTCTACAATTAATTTTTAGTGAAAGGGGGCGTTTTACGCCTCACCCCCCCCCCCCAGCACTAATAGGGTTAACTTTGAATCTTCTACCTGTCACTTAACCGGTTAAAAATCCATAAATTTTAAGATAATTAGACGGCCAATTAATCGGTACGAACACGACAAGATAAATCAAGAACAGGGGTCACTAAATTTTTCTTAATGAGGTGCCCATATTAGTGAAGATTGGCTAAACACTGGCCGGATTTGTAGCCTCATTTTAGCATTGCGTTATAAACCATATAAAGAAATTTTAAAGATAAAATACAAACACTGAACTCTGGTAAATAATAATAATTGACGTTGAGTTTGGAAAATATTGAATAAGGATGGAAAAAAGTTGCACCACAATAAAGTGAATATGTGTATTTGATATTTGGGTCATCAAATAATAATTGGTTATGAAAGTCAACAGTAAACTTTATTTATTTCACATACATTAATTTTGAAAATAAAAACGCCTCTCAAATTTTTCAATTGTTTCAAAAACTTTGTCCTAACGAAGAGCAAAATTGTCTCAATCGAAAACAAATATTGAAGTAAACAATAAAATTCCATGATCTCTTTATGACCATCTTTTCTCAATTCGAATCAACTTAAACTCTTTGGTAAAGTTGGTTCAAAATCAATGTATACTTTTAGTTTGGCGTTAATCGTAATGTTTTTATTTTTGAAACGTAAATAAAAAAAATAAATCCTTAGAAAGAACCAAAACATTAAAATTCAGCAAACAATGAAATCTATTGTAAAATTAAAAATTGAAGCATTTCTGACTGGTATTAATGAGTATGCTTCAAAACGTGATGAGCACTATCCAAGATAATTTTTCAGTATGTAAATGCGGTCGCGGGCTGGATGAAATGATCTTGCGGGCCGGATTTGATCTATCATTTTTTTGAATCTATGAATTCTCTTAATCTTGCACGCAAGGAAAAGAGATCACAGTATTGCATTAACAGCTTTTGAAATGAAGCTGGAATTATGGCATTCTTAGACAAGAAAAATTTTGCTCGATTGAACATATTTGTTGATGAAAATAAGATTTTCATCAATAAAGATATCCTGGAAGCCATAAAACACATTCTAGCATATGTTAGCCAAGAAATTTCTCTTTATTTTCCTAACCTATAAAAATTTAAAAAATACTGTCAATTTATCAAAAACGGTTTATAATCTCGATTAGTAATCTGGCCTCAGAAGACTCCTTAATTCAAGACCAGATTAATGATTCGATTATTTATTGAGGAGGTGCAAATCATAGCGATTTTTCGATTGAAATTGGGCAGTCCTGTGCTGGTGTTGCAAAGATTGCTCTGAAAGTTCTTTTTCCATTTGCGACTACATATGAGTGTGAGCAAGCGCTTTCCATGCTACTTGGCATTAAAACCAAATCTCGAAACAGATCGGAAGTGGGTAATCATATGAGAGTTGCATTGGCCAAAACAGAGCCAAACTGATTTTGACAAAGCAGATGAATTCATCCCATTGACTTGTTCATTTACTTATTCAGACAATTTTTGAATAAACTTTTTTAAAATTTTTTTAGTACAGTAGTTTTTATGTTAATGTATTTTTTAAATGAGACCCGAGCTATTAAAAATTATAAACAACCGTCGACCTGAAATTTTACAAAGTTTGTGAACATCTCAACAAGAGAACAAAATAATTCATATTTCATAGATCACTACTCATCGGAAAGTAATTAACTTTTTATGCCTCCTTATTGCTTTTTCGCCTCCCTTGAAATCACATTTGAGGGGCCGTCGCCCCCGGATGTGCGCCTATGGGTTATATATTATAATATATTTAATGATAAATAATTAATTCAGCACAGTGGCAGATCGAGAAATTTCTTATAGAGGTGGCTGAAATCTATTTAAATTTTTTGCAATTTTGCTAAAAGTCTTCAGAGAATATGACAGCTGTATTATGTCTTTTACAATCACTAATTACCTATGTTTTCATATTTTTAACATTATTTTGCCATGAATAAATTGCAAACATTTATTTTTTATACATGTAAGGGTGTACAATAGTAAGGGTAATTTTCGAAGCCATTTTTCATAGGGTGGGGGCTAGGCCAAATGAGGACAAATTACATACTTGTTTCTTTAAACGATATAACCTCTGAAGGGACTACTATATTAACAATATAAAAGCACCTTATTACGGGTTACTATTTCATTTTTTTATAATCACGCCTTCTCATTTCAATGTGCCTTCAGTTCCCTTACTTCTCTCATACCCAAATATTTCTACTATAATAAATTACGATTGTAAGAAAAAAACTTGACAAATGATTTTTGGAAAAAAACTGCTTTTTACCAATTTGATTGACACTTTCACCTCATTTTTACACTGTAATGTCCAAAAAGAAATACAGAAATGAAAAACATGGACGATATTGTTTTAAAATATTATTTAAATTTGAAGGATTTTTAGTGAGAATTTTATCCTCAATCAAAATGAGTTTTTTGAGAAAATTGATTTTTTTTTCTTCAGAAATGTGAAACTTGATGCGGATATCCGATACATTCGTTACATCTCTAATATATATTAAGGGAAGATGATATAGGTAACATGAGTCATGTTCATTAAAGTTCATGATAAGTTTTTATGATATATACTAATTTTTTATGACTTTTTATATGTGTTAATTATATTTGAGACATTTTTATAAACTAATTTAAATTTTTGAATCATTTATTTAAAAGTTTTAAATTATTATAATTAATATTTTATTTCTTATGTTAAAGATTAACTTTTTTTTTAGTATTTAGCAATTAATTAAATTTTATTCATCAATACTACTTCAAAATTCAATTAGCTTACCTACACTCGAAAATGTTTCCGTTCAATTAGGCCGATGATGAAATGAATGAACTAAGAGCAATATTTTTTAGCGAGTTTGATTATAAAGCTGGACCTGTCATTGTGTATCAGTATCCAAACCATTTTCTTTCTAAAAATATTTTTGACTCTTTGTCTTTCTACATCATTACAAAGCATCATTTGCTTGGAAGAGTCATCACTATAAACGTTTATCAGCAAGAAATAAAGATCATGGGTTGTCCTGTGTACATTGAAGACCACAGATATTCAAGAAATCTTTATATTTTCAACTTTGGCTTCATATTTCATTCTTCTCTTGATTGCAGGAAGTATGAGTCTGTCATAAAAAAACTTTCCATTTGCATGCATCAACTTGAAGAAGAACGTCATTTCCTCTCTTCGTTAGAGTCCAAGGGCGTGGTTGAAAAATTTGTTCTTCAGTTATATCATGACTTGAATGAAAATGGCTTTTCTTCTATTCAAATTTTGCCAGATTACATTATAAATCTAAAAGTAATGTCAACGTATCAAGTTTTTCTTCCTATTTCCGATTCCTATGATGATCAATATGATCATTTGGTGCCTGTATTGAAACATACCCCAGATTATGTAAGAAATGATATTATTAATTCATTTACATATACTTGTAATAAACTTCTTCCATATTTGAATGGTTTTGATCACATTGAAAAAATCGCTCACATCAGTCACACCGATATTTTAATTGTTAGAACTCTTGTTCATTATCTTTTGAAGAAGAATTTGGTCAAGCTCATTTCTATCTTTAAGTATAGTAATACATATGCGTGTTTACCAGGTATTCAAAAATTCTGGTCCTCTCTAGACTTACAAAAAAAGTGTATTTCTTTTGTGGCTTTAAGTGCTATGGATCTGCCCAGCTTTAATGACTTGTTTTCGTTATATACTCATTTTGTCCATGGCGTTACCTTACAATGCTTCATCAAAGTCAATGAAATTCTTCTGAAGAAAACAAACATTAAGAAATTAGTATGCTTTGGTCTGGTTTACGATATAATTACAGTAATACAGCCATATCCTCTCTTTTGCCCTGATAATGAAAACAATGCCATCATTGATTCTTATAGGAAGAGTGTATTAGCGTTGTGCAATGGAAGAAACTGCTTGGACAAAATATTGTGCATATTAAATGCTAAACATGATGAATTTCTATCATTTATCAAAAAACATCCTTGCATTAAATTGATATATAAATAAATCTATTTTAACTTGTTCTATGTTTATATACATTATGGGGGGGGGGGGAGATCTTCTTTTTTCAACGTAGATTTTTTTAGTCTAAAATTCATGATTATTTTTTTTTTCTTCAGATAATTCAAAGATGGCGCCTTAATTAAGCTTATTCTAGAACACCTAGCGTTGCAATAAACAAAGAGTTCTTTATATCGCATTCCATTGTAAATGCTGTTGGATAAAACACAGTATGATGATACATTTAAAAAAATGACAAAGTATGATCAAAATTTTAAACTAGTCGGAAGGGTTTTCTAAGTAGCCATAACAAATTGTTACTTTCCAAGTTAAAATTAAACAGCCACTATACTTGTCCAAGCGTCTTCCTAGAGTTTATATTCGGTAGTTTAAAATATTGCTTTGCTTTTAATTCTCGATTTATACCTTTCTAAATTCATTATTCCAATTTTAAGAAAGTTTTTTTGATATTTAATTTACTTTGAAAAAAAAACCACTCAATTATCTGATATTGGTTTTTTTGTAGAGTCAGTCCACTTTTTTGTTTTAAAGAAAACCTCGAAATCATATCAAATAAAACAGTGAGCACACTTTAAATATACGGGAAAGTCTAGCTATACTGCAGTAATGTGTACTTGAACAAATATTTAAAAAGACAGGGATTTTACTCCCTTGTTTTCCCATTTTTATTATTTGAAATGAAGCGTAGAGCAAACTTTATCATAAAAAAGTAGCAAATTGAATACACTGGAAATCTAGTAATAATGTAATAATATGAGAAAAATTAATGAGGGGTTGTCTTCCGTGTCGAACCTCATTAGGTTTTGGAAGATATATATCCAATGAATATTATATATTATTTCTTTGCTGCCATAAAATCCGTGTTTGGTTTTCATAAAAACTTAGGCTATTTTTCATTATAATCAATGCATGATGCGAGAAAATATAATTGAAACATTAAACCTTGCAGACATACCACTGACCGACAAAATAAAATATTATGCAAATTCATTCAAAAAGGAAAGGACACTATCAATTTTCGAAAACAAAAGCCTAAACGGCTCAAAATCAGTATTTATTTCCTACTGTTTATTAAATTTGTAAAATTTGTTCAAAGATGGAAACGTGCTTTTTATAGTCATGGAAATATATTCCCCATAATTATTAAATAAAAAATAATTTTCATTATATTCTTTTTATTCAATGCCTTTCCTTTGAAATAGAATTAGCTTGTTTACACCTAATGGGTCTGAGAGTTGAACCAAATAGTGCTGGAGAAGTCTTTGATAATAATTTATCAGGTAATTCGCTTTTTCTTTCTTCTTTTTGAAATAAAGATGTTTTATTTTCTAATCCCGGAGTGAACTCATTTTTGAAAGATATCTTTGTTTTTGCGTATAATCTCTGAACAACATCTTATAAAGTTTGTATTCGACAAAATATAAAATTTTAAGCATATTTGGTAGATAACATGAGACTGGGCCTTTGCGTGGCGTTAGTTTATTTTCTGAAAAAGCTGAAGTAATTAAATTTTCTATTGTTAACAATCGTCATTATTGATGCTAATAAGCCACGATCGTTCACATCCTTGCATGGCTCCACTTGCCTTGCGATGTGAAAAACGTATCCTAAAAATAGAAATGTGAATATTCATTAAAGCACCTTTTTTCATAATAAAAAAGAAATTTTAATCTCAGTATTTTTGCATCTCCACTTTACACTTGTGTGGATTCTCCTGCTCCCACTTTCACGCCAAATTTTTCTCTTAATTCAACTTTGAAGTCTTATTTTCACCATTTTTTCAAAAGGATTGTTTTGTTATAAATTTTTATAAACATACTTTCTTACGAAATAATTGTTTTTTAACAAAAATTAATGGTTTTTTAAGAATGAGAAGACACTAGCCTGATAAACATTGTACCTGAAACGATCTCCAATCAAAATAATTGATCTAATATTTATATTAGTAGTCTTTAGGCATAAGCTTCAAATTATATTTTCTCCAATAAAACAATATCTTTGATAGCAGATACAGAATCAAAAATTATAAGAAGTAAACTCCTTACTTTGACAGCGGTGCAACTACTCCAAATAATTTTGGCCATAAGGATATAGCTTTATATATGTATTTTTTATTTATGAATAAAGATTTAAGAAAGTGCATGCATAATAGGGTTTGCTCCCGGTTCTGAAATACCGGGACGTTCCCGGTTCTAAAAATTTGGGAACCGTCTTGGAACCGAAAATTATTCCCGGTTCCGAGAATAACTTAGTTGCAATTGATTTATTTCACTATGCAATTCTTTGCATAAAACTTTACTGCACTTCATTCATATAAAATCTTTTTTTCATTGCCATCTCATTTTAATGGTAAACGGAGAAAAGTGTGCAAACGACAAAAGACTTTATTTTTCTTTTTTTTCTCTGCTACACACTTTTCTCGTTTGCACACTTTTCTCCTAGAACCATTTTGATGATAATGATATAGAAAGAAAAAGTGTACATCTGTTTATAATAAATCCAAAACGTCAATTTCATTGCATCTTTTTGCTTTATATATATATCTCCTTAAGGAACCGTTTGGAACGGGGATTTTTCGGTTTTGTAAGTTTTTTTCAGTATCGGTACCGGTTCCTAATTTTCGATACTTTTGCAAACCCTAATGCATAAAACAAGTTTCTATTTAAAATATAAAAAGTGAATACATTGATACAAAGTAAATATGAAAGTCCTGAGGGAGCGATTTAGGCAGTCGGTGCAGGGAGACTTATTCCTCGAGGAGAACGGGGGAGGGGATGGTACTAAAAATATAGACAACTTCTGATTTTTATGAACGAACTGGTATATTTTATATATATTTCCCTTCCTTCTACCAGATCAAGATGTCGTCTTTTTTACATCCATGATCCTTTACACTTGTCCATTTCTTACATTGATTTTGATTAGCGTTGAAAATTTATATTTTTATAACTTTTTCAATTTGGCTGTGGCAGTAAGTTGAAGATTTGAGAATAAATTGTTTTTAAAGATTATTTCAGTTCTCCATGCAATCAAGATATTTTGAGATTATATACACTAGATTAAATATGATTATTAACTGCTAATAACAATTTAACTGCCACAATACTTAACCCTATTAGTGCTGGATAAAATTTATCTGCTCAAATGCTGGAGGCAGTGCTGACCTACGTTACGGTTCGAAAAAAATTTTGTATTTTCAAACTTGACTTTTTTTCCTACCATAAAATTGTATTGAAATTTTGAAAAAAAAATCGAAACGTAATATCGTAATCAAACATGCTCAAAAAGATTTCTTTGATGCTTTTATCTTGCGAATACAGGCCTCCAATATTCTTTAGTGCACTCATTGCATATTAATATTATGCTTCAATTTTTATACATAAAGGAAGTTAATTTGAAATAATATAGTTCGTTACGCAAAATTCTAAACCATCAAATTCGATATATAATGTTAAATAACAAATGCATGGATAAATTTATCACTAAACCCGTTAACGACCACAATTATCAGACGATATCTAATGTAAAGCAGAAGATTTGTATTAAAGAGCTTTGATAAACGCAGACGATTTTATTTTTGTAAAGTCGACTATAGTCGATTTACAGGTTAAAGAGTTTACTGGTTAAAATGTATTTCATACCAAAAAATTCATAATTTCAAAATTCACAAACTGTTTCAATAATTACTTCTCTAATTAACCCAAAGTACCATAGAAATCAGACGATATCTAAAAAACGCAGACGATTTGTATTCAAAGTCATTGAAAAAAGCAGACGAATATGAAATTACTTATGTTCCCAAATGGGAGCATTGGGACTTAATGGGTTAAATAAATAAATAAATTTGCTAATCAATCTTTTGTATAATTAATTACCTATATTATATTTATATCATCCATATATATAATATATGATGTTCTTTATGTATTATATTACATGTGTTTGGGGTGAACAAATAAATCCTAAAACCTTATTAACTGGAATATGATATCACTCAAGTAACGGGTTTGAACTTGAAACTCACAGGTTCGATAAAAAAATGTACCAATGATCGAAATCATACCGAACTTTAACATTTTTCGTAGTTTATTTTTTTTTCGCACGTAATTCAGGATCGTATTTTTTACAAAAAAAGTTATCGTACCGTAATTTCGAAGCGTAACGTACTGTATGCCACCAATGGGGGCGCTTTGTGCCCTCCCCGCCTGCAGCACTAAGAGGGTTAGTAAATGTTAAATGGATTAATTTGTGTAGCATTATTTTAGATGTTGGTAATAATGCTGATCAAAGTGAAGAATCTGATAGCGATGATACAAACTTCAATAATTACGAACTTCTATGTCAAGAAGATCAACTTGATCACAGTGAAGAAGTGAGTGTTATATATATACATTGCCTGTATGCTTCCATTTTTTTTAAATATAATAATAATATAACCGTATCCAAATAAGTATTTTCGTTCGAAACTAGTTTTGCATTTAGCTTAAATTTATTACAAAATCTCTTCTGTCATTTTTCAGTTTCAATTTTTTCTTTTAATTCTTCTAAAGTTAACAATGGATTTGATTCTACTTAACCTTTAAAGTATAGCAATTTTTCAGAAGATAATGAACATTTTTTGTATATCATTCCTTTTTTAATGGTAAAATTTACTATACTATCTTGATATACTTGCAAAAAGCTTTACCCTTGAATTTTTAAGTGATAGAAAAGTAGCTTATAAAATAGCTAAGCCATTAATATTTACCATTTTAATAGTTCCTACTTTTTTTCATTTGATGTCTTGTTATAAATTGATTGAATACAAAATAAAAAAAATTCTCTATCATATGTGTATTTTGAGTGTTCTAAACAGACCAATACGAATATATTGCGATGTTTAAAAAATAAATTATGAATTTTATGTGGTTTTTTTATGTACTAAGGAAATTTTGTAAATTTATCTTGTATTTTAAAGGAAAAATCGAGAAAACCTATACAATGTACAATGATCTCATTTGTATTGATTGTAAAATTTCAGACTTAGGAGATGTTCTGGAGTTAGATAGATGTAGTACGCGCTATACATTTTACTTTATACGGTACAATATTAAAAAAATTAAATTAAAAAAGAAGAAAATGGTAGGTTTTAACCGATGACTTTTCTTTCTCTGTATAGGGACGTATTAATAAAAAATAATTGTGTTGGGTTTGAAGCGGATTTAACATGCTTATAGAAATTGATGTGTCCATTATAATCAAAAATATTCCTGAATTTAGTAATGACATTTCATATTCTAATTAATACTCACTGCCTTCGAATATATATTAAATATGTCTTCCACATATATCTCACACCCAAAATTGCTTTTATAATTAGATTTTAAATTTATTTTTTCCTGGTAAACCCCAGGGATTTCATTCCAAAAGTTTCTGGTTCGATTACAGATGTACCCATCTTTTGTTTTGTTCAATCTGATGCTATCCCGTTGACGCCAGAAAACGCATCCGGTCAAGAAATGCATCACGGTCTAATGAAAAAATGTCCCCCAAATTTGTGTACGTCTTACCAATGAGATGGATTCGGGAACAAAGGACGTTAAAGAAATTTTTTATGTACTTTGGCTCCTAAGTTAGCTGTAAATTACCATTTGAGGGTGATTTAATCATTTTTCAGGGGTAATGAAGCACTGTGGAATTATTTTTTTTCCGTAAAACCTATATGAGAAGCCAGACTATTATTTTTTGAAGCAGTTGGTAATGAGACGTTTTACATGTGAACGGTAAAAGCGCCACCAAAAATTATATTTGGGTAATCGTCTTGAAAAGTTTAGGAATAGCATGATATCCGAAAATAATGCTATTCTTAATTCCTTTATTTCTTTTAAAAAAAATTAGCGAGATTTTTTCTTTCAAAAATCCTCCCAACTACTAGTTAATATTTATTAATTTTAATGTTTCGTTTTAGTGAATAAATGCTAATTCACATAACCAAGCTTACATTACTTGATTATAATGATTATATCCAAACTTGATCATTTTATATCTTTATTTAGGATGAATATTTCTCAGAAGGAGTTTGTTCTGGTGATGAAACTGTAGACTTTTCCGATAAAAATTCTCAATATTGTCCGAGAGATATCAATATTGATGCTGGTATGGTAATCAATCAATATAATGCTCTCTTGAAAATTGATAATCTTAAGGACTGTATCATAATAGTTACGTTGCCTAGTATACATATAATTCTAATGTGATTAGAAATTGAGTTTCATGAAAATATATTACAACAAAGGAATATTCTAGTGTTTTCTTTTTTAAGATGTTGTGCAGAAAAAGATGTTGGAAATAAATATTCCGTCAACTTATATTCCAGCTTGGGCAGCTCAAGTCCGTGAAGAAGAGTGGAAAGGCCAATTAATTGCTAATTTGCGAAATAAGTGATCCAAGAATATGTTTTTCCTATGTTGTTGATAGCCATTTCTCGTATCAAGATTAATATTCATTATTCATAAGATTGATATGAGATAATCCTACTATTTTATTTTTAAATACTAATTTTGTAAATATTTTTTTATTTAATAAATTCATCATGCTTTTAAATTTTTATATTTATCAGTAGTGTGTCCATTGGATATGAATGCACGATATGCAAATGAGCAAAATCGCAAGTTGGCAATCGTTTTTTCATTTCTTAGGTCAAATGATAAAATGAAGGGCATCGAATTTTAATCATTAATTTAAATGTACGAATAAGAATATTTCTGAACAATCTGAATAAATCTTTGAATATGTAAGATAAAAATTTAAGGTGTAGATTTTTTTTACAAGTGACTGTTATTCATGTATTAAATCTAAGATAATGAAATCCTTCGAAAATCTCGCAAAAGTAATTTATCCTATTTCTGTACCCATGACCTTTTTGAGTCAAACATTGCATATATAGTTCTATAAACTAGTTTTTTTTAGATTTAAAATGTGTCAACTTGGTGTCCTATATTTTCTCTTTTTTTGTTCTTTGTGGAGTCTTATATCTTATTAGATCTATCTCTTCGTACAATATTCTTGATGATAATCCCTTGTAGCAACCAACAGTAAAGAACAAAAATATGGCTTGTACAGAGGGGGTGAAGACAAATACCACTTGAACAGAATATAGATCTAATTTGATTTCGAATTTTATTCTAAAAATATCTTTACTAAGAAGTCTTGCGATTCTTTTTTCTTAAAATTCTTAATTCTACATAGTAATTTACATTTCTTTGTACCTATCAAGATTCTCTTGTTTACTTTTTATAAAATTTTTATCCTCTTTGCAAAGTTTTTGTAACAATTTATAAAGGGTAGGGTTCAAAAATGTATGAAGTTTTGAGAAGTTAAAATAAAGATGAAGCAAAGATTCTTTAAAGAGTCGAGCAATATTCTCAGATAGAGAATCAATATTAGAAGTATCGTTCAAGGGTTTGATGTTGTCTTAACAGATTGAATAATTTTGTCTTAAAACCCATTAACTACCAATGTTTCCATTCGGTAAAATAGCCTCATCAAAGAAATAATTTTTTCAATAAATTAATGCATACATGTATTGTCCTAAACTTTGGTAGGAATATGTAATCAAAAAATGGGTTTTCTTTTATAAAATTTTACAAATTGAATTTTTGTATATATATATATAAATAGAGCCTCAATGGTTGTTAGGGTGTACCTTTCAGCTTAACAGTTGAAGGTCAGGGATTCAATCGCCAGGCTCCCAACTCTTAAAAACAAATTCACAAAAACTGATTAACCATCTTAAGCATATTGCGAGCATATAGCCTTACGGCTGAAAGTGCTTTGATATAAAAATATTTTATTTTTATTTAAAATTTATTTTACTCTTTTTCCAAATTCAAGATGTCACGTTGTGAGTGAGGAAATCTCTAAGCACTTTCCAGCTTTGGCTGATATGCTTGCAGGATGCTAGAGTTTGGGATTTGATGATTGCGTGGAGTTTAGTTGAAGAAAATGTGGAAATTCTAGTATTTTAGGAGAAAAATTGTAAGTAGTATTTGTGTTCTGTATATAAAGTAAAGGATGATAAGAGTATAATTAATTAAGGAGCGTGGGTGGAATAAGATTTTGGTGTGCGATAAGGATTGGTTCAATTTTGTTAATTAAGAGATTTCTTGAAGTATGATTGGATGTTGTAAAAATCATAAGTAGGAGGTTCGTTAAAGTGTAGATTACAGAAGTAAAGTAGTTTAACACGTAAATCGTGAAAAATTGGGCAGTAGAGAATTATGTGTAGGGGTGTTTCGATGTAAGGGCAACCAAATCTACATAATGGATTGTTGTGAAGTTTGAATCTATAGAAGTAGGAATAGGTTGGGCAGTGTGATGAGAACCACTTGATGGAGAGAGTGATGTTTTTGTTGTGAATGGCAAAGTTTATCTAGGGTGATGCAATATTAAGAAATGACCATGTGTTCAGTATAGATGCATATGCGGCTTTAATGATAGTGGATAAAGGGAGAGAAGGTAAGATAAAAGAATGCGTGTTTGGAGGTAATGTTTTAGATAGTCTGCAACACTATTGTTTTCAGTGCAAGTGGAGTGTGCGGGAAACCAATAGATTGTTATGTTGAAGTAATTGAAAAGTTGGATAGGTTTTGTGGCTAAGCTGTAAGAAGATTGAGGGATTTTGTGATTGAGATTTAGGTCGTTGATGATGTTTTGGGCATCCGTGTAAAAGGGTATTTGATTAAAGTTGATGCAGTAGATGTGAAGGTTGTCTATGAGGGGATTACATGCAGCTAAAATAGCAAGAGCTTCTGTTTCGTATGATGAGGTGTTGGAGTCAGTATGTTAGACCATAGATGTAAAAGGAGTTTGAGAATTGGTGATGTAAAAGGCTTAGGCAGCTGAAGCATGGAATGCAGTTTTTGAACCATCGGTAAAAATAAATAAGTGTTTTGTAAGAGTGTGATCTGAGCGTTGCTTTTTGATTAGGTTGATAGCGATATTTTTGTGTTTGCATAAGACCAGATTGTAGGGCGTAATTTTAGAAAGATGAATAAGAGAGATAGGATGGATTTCAGGTGATATAGAGTAGTGGGGAAGGTGTGGAATGTATTTGTTGCAGATGGTGGCAAAATATGAAAACATTTTGGATGAGAAGGGTGTGTATAGCGTGGTGAAGTGATGGATAGAGGGTAATGCTTTGAAAGTTTTGGAGTAATGATTTACAATTGTTGATTGTAGTTTATATAGGATAGGTAGAGTGTGCGTGAGAAGTTTGAGCTTAGAAGTTTAGGTACTGTGATAAGCGTTTGTAATCGTGAGGAGGCAGGTGCGGTGAATTTTGTTTATGAGGGTTCTGGTATTTTAGAGTGTGACCCCATGACAAAATGCCGTATTGAATAATAGGTAAGACAATAGAAGATTATATATATTTGGAAATTTTTGGGCGGAGACCCCATTTGTATGATATGGCTTTTTTGAATAAGAAGATTGTAGATGTGAGTTTGGAGGGTACATTGTTTACATGTAGAGAGAATTTTAGGTTGGATTGAAAAGTAATGCCAAGATATTTTAGGTGAGTGACAGGCAGTTCCCGCGCTACCTATATAATTTTGGGGCACATGCCCCCTCTGTATTAATCTTTGCCCCCCCCCCCCCCCTAAAATTTTTGGTTTTGCCCCATGCACTTTTTAAAGGAAAAATAAATAAGCAAAAATTGTACACAATAATCTTATATAAATGCTGGTGTATATATATGTATAATATGAGATTTCTATAGGTTTTTATACAGAAGTACTTCATGCTTTTCAGCAAAGTAATATAGGATATAAAGTAATATAGGAAATAAAATTTTTCTAAATGTGTTTCTTTGCCCCATTTCAGCCCCCCTTGAAATTTAGCTTTAGCGCGGGCACTGGTGACAGGTGTGATGAGATTAGATGAATTTGTGTAAAAAGGTTATGGTGAGATTCTTTAGCGTGTAAAGTGAATTATATTGAGCTTGGATGTGTTAAAATGGATTTTGTATTTTGGTGCAAGTGTATCAATTTGGTTTAAGAGGTTAGTAGCATTGGTGATGTTTGTGTTTTGATTTGGGTTGGTAAATGTAAAGAGAATATCATCAGAATAACATTGAGCAAAGTGTGAGTTAGAATTTATGTATGATAGGAGTGGATTGAAGAGTATGAGCTATAAGATGTCAGAAAGACAACCTCCTTGTGGAGTAGAAAGAGAGAGTTGTTTAATGTGGATGTTGTTGTTATGTAATAAAATTAAAATGCGGTTGGTTAGGTAGTTTTGTATGAATTTGATTATATAAAGTGGATATTTATTTTCAATAAGATTGTGGAGGATCACTGTGTGCCATGCAGAGTTAAACGCATTGTCGATGTCTAGAAATGTGGCTGTTGCAATGTTGTTGTGATTGAGGGTGTGTTCTAGAAAGAGTGTGAGGCGAGTCAATGCGAGTTCAGTGTTTCTGTTCGGGAGGTATGCAAATTGATTTGGATAAATCAAGTTGTTTTTGGATATATAGTGTAATAGGCGTTTTCTTAGTAATTTTTCTAAAATTTTGCCAAGAGTTGGAATGATTGAAATGGGTCGCCAGTTTTCAAACAAACTGTGTAACTATAGATGAGCAATAGAATTCTTATGTTTTTTCTAGTGAAATATTTAAGACTTGTTTTATAGATAAGCAATATTTTAAGTTTGTTATTATTGTTAAGAGATTAGTTTAAGTGCTTATCCATCTCTTGCAAAGTGAGCCGGAATAGGTTTATAAGGCATCTAGCTTAGTTCTAGCAAAAGGGTCTATAAAAATCAGAAGCGAAAGTTAATTTACCCGCATGTCTACTTGAAATCTTTTTTTGTGAAGAATGCTCAAAACCGACAATATCATTACCAGAAGAATTAATCTCAATATAGTCAAATATTATTTATACAAGGATTAATTTTAATAATTTATTTTTTGAAATCGGTTATCTGGTCCTTATTCCTATCATTTGATATATTACGCTTGATTGCATTGGAAGGATTAAAATATTTCGTTTTAAATGAAGGAAAATCAATAATTTTGGTATATGTTTTCTTTGTGGGAGTTAGATAATCTATGAGTTTAGATTGAGCAGAAATTGCTATTAACAATAATGTTCTTAATATGTTCAAAAAATTTCAATAAAAGTATTTATTTCATTATTACAATATGTATGTGCTTGTGATATAAGATCATCAAGGTGAAAAAGGATATCAGAAGAAATTGAATCAAGAAAAAATTAGGGATTAATAAAAATTCTTTAAATTATTTATAGTTAATTATCTAATTTTTATTTAACATATTCTTAAGATATTTGTTCTTTTTTGCATAAATAGGGTCTGTAATTAGTAATAATATTTTCTTTAGAAATAATTTTTTGACTCCAAAAAAAAATGGTGAGTTACTAACAAATCTAAATCACAAAATAATTTTTTGTCAATGGGCGAGGGACAGGGGTGGGAATAAAAATTAAGAAAATATATTTTGATTATTATAAATTAGTATTTTTAATTTAGAATCAAAAGATACAATTCAGAGATAATTCATATATCATAATACAAAGAATAGTTTTGTCCTGTCTAGTAGCATAGTCATTTTTATTGTTACAAGGCGCCAAAAAATTTGACAGTGTGCAGATACTATGACTTAACTTTTTTGATATCATTTAATTTTCTTAGAAGGGAGTTATGAGTTAGATCAAGGCGCCCTGCTTTCTTGGCTAAGCCTCGCGTCCTATTTTATGATTACAGTAGTAATATTTTTGAGTCATTCAAAAGTCTAATTTGCGTTAATTTAATAAAGTAATAAAAGTTGATAAATATGTTACTTTAATACTAATAAATGTTTTCATTGTCACTCTCTTTTCTTTGTTTTCACCTGGGTGCACATTTTTGAAATTACTGGAGGACGAGGGATGGGGCATCGCAGAAAGGAGTACGTTTTTTATTCCATTAAATATAACTACTCAATCATATTAATGTGATCAGACTCTAAGTACAGGGGGAGGGGGGGGGGGGGAAGGGGGACTAATTTTAATGGGGCCTGAATTATAAGAAAGTGTACGCATATATTTCAAGTGGCGGAGGAGGGAGATCTCACCGTCGTCATTACCAATTATATCATATCAAAATTTATTTTTGGATAAACTTTAACACCCTAGCGAGGATTGTTGAGTCGTGAGTCGGTAGAATCGGAGATTTTAAATAGATGGCAGTTGGAGTCGGTATCTTGTAAAATTTTGGACTCAGAGTAAGAATCGGTATCTAATAAAATTTAGGAGTTTAGGAAAGTTTATAAGTGGAATCACATTTTTTAAGTACTATGAGTCTGAGTTGTATGTTATCTCTGAAACTACGCAATCCTGATCATAGCAAGCTTAATTGTGTTTAAGAAATTTTTTTATCTAAATTCATGTAAAAGTCATCTTTTTCACTTCTGATTTTTAAGCTGAGTAAAGAATTTGTAACTCTTTATTTTGGGTGTCAGATACGCACATTTTTAATAATATCATATGATTTGAACATGATTTTTTAATTGTCTGACCGCTTACACAGAATCATTTATATAAATGTCAGAATTTTTAGGCTTACGCCCTTTTGAAACCTTAATATTATTGCGAAGTCTTATATGTATGATAGTTGGCACCTAATCAGTTCAATGTTTTAGGCAGAAAATAATGGAGACTCTGTAATTAGTCCTAAAGCTTTTCCACTCGCAGATGCTGAGTTAACGAAAACTATTTTAAATCTAGTTCAGCAATCACTGCACTATAAACAGCTGAAAAAGGGCGCAAATGAAGGTATGCGACATAGAAATGTTGGCTCACTCTCATCAATCCTCTAACTTTGCTTACTTTTAAGTGACAAAAAGTTTGAATCGTGGCTTGTCTGAGTTGGTTGTATTGGCTGGTGACGCGAATCCCATTGAAATCATTCTGCACTTGCCTCTCCTTTGCGAAGATAAAGTATTTTCGTTGTTACTTTCTTGCTCACAACTACTCAAATACATCTTTTAACTTTAGAACGTTTCTTACGTCTTTGTAAAGTCAAAACAAGGTAACAAATCCTGACTAAAATATTAATATTTGCTAAAATTTAAAGAAGTTTTATAACAAGTCTCTTACTTATATACATTCTCAAAAGTATGTCTTAAACAGGAGCGCACATCCTTAAAATTATTGGGGGCGGCAAATTTTTTTTTTTGAAATTTATTTTTAAAAAATTTGTGCCTGAAACTCAACCGTAAAACAAGTAAAGTGATATGGTCCACTCACAAGCCTAACGATCCTTTTAATGATATAAAAAATTCAAAATTATTGGTGGTGCGAAAGTCTTTTTCACCCCCCCCCCGCTCAGATGTGCGCCTCTGGGGTCTCGTAATATATTTTAACTACTTTAACAAAGTTGGACTTCTGCATACAACATTAACTCTCCATTGATTCAGAGTGAATCCATTAAGCCCCCGACAAAAAGATTGTCGAGCTTAACAATAATTTAATCTTTGAAGTCATTTTAGAAATTATTTTATGTTACTTATTTAAAAATAGATACATTGATCAAAACTTTTCTACAGTAAAATCAGGGTTGGAGAGTATTTGATTTTGAAGGGATAGAAGTCCTCTTGATGTCTAAAAAATTTAGGAGTCGAAATTGATTTCTTTGGTATTAATTTTTAAGTATTTTAAATAAAGAAAAAAATAGTCTAATAAGCATATGGAGTTGACGTTAAATTCTTCAAATTTTTAAGTATTTAGTCGATGTGAGATTTTGTAAGATATTTTCTCTCTGACTCTCCAAACCTGATGAAATCACTAAATAATTTCACCTCCTAAAAATGTCAACTGACATGATTCTAGGAATGAGTCAGAAATTGTTTTTTTTATCATAGTGCCCGCAGGCATAAAAAAATTTAGGTTGGGCTAAAGCTAAAACAAGGTATTGTGAGGATGCAAAAATTTGTATATCGTATTTTTACAATGGTTTTATCATTTCTTTCATCTATATTTCATTTCTGTAAAAGATAGTGAGATATCCTAAGACTAGTGTAAATTGACAAAATCATTGCGATTTTATGTAAATATTTTCTAAAATCTATTGGAATTATTATTGGCTACGGGCCTGATAACGTTGCTCAGAAAGAAAGAAAGTATACGTATTAATCATAAATAGAGATACTCTAAATTTATCCATTTAAAATGCTCAATTTCTAAAATTTCAGGTGAAAATTTTTTAACAAAATAAGTTGCCACTTGAATCTATCTGAGTTACAGTCGGAAATTTTAAAGGCATTTTTGTAGCATATAGTGTGACTCTTTGAAGTAGGAATTTGCTTTAATTATTTGGAGTTGGATTTTGTAAATTTTTGGGATTGGGCATTTTCCTTCCAACTTAGCAACCTGGCTTGAATAAGGCTATACTCTACCAGAAGTTGAAATAGTGGAAGTCTTATCCGTTTATAGATAATATAGCCTTTTTATTTAATTTTTTTTAAAACGAGAAAGATTTAGGCGAACTTTTGACATTATTAGTCGCACACTAGTCAAACTCATGTTCTCAAGAATTTGATGAGATGTATTTTATTTAAGCACTAGCTAGAGCATGTGGCGTGTCGAGGTGTGTGGTGGCATGCTCAATTACCTCTGATGATGCTTCACAGCTAAAATCAATGATACAATCTGTTCAGAACTCTGTTGAAAAGCTCTTGATATAAATATTCTCTACTTGGAGCTCATTTTCTTGTATATAAAAATCAAGACAAATAAATTTTATTTTGTAGGCTCGCTCTCTTCTATATTCATGCTATCCTATAGCCGTTTTTCAAAGACTTTCCAAAATATTCTCATATTCAAAAATGAGATTTTTCAAAATTTCCTAAATTGTGCCTTCTCGATAGAAACGCCCCACTGTACCTTCTTTATTTTTCCACTCTACTTTGTTTCATTAACATCATGTATATGCAACTTTTTCGTGAAGAACCGTATTTAATAATTTAAACCTTAAAGGAGCCATATGGTATATTAAAATGCGCAATATTTAAAATGGCAAAGACAAGAGATAGAACGCCAATATATGTTTTTTGTTAATGCATTTTAAAGTTGTTCGAGCGCCGGTGGTATGGTTTTTAGACCTCTGGCATTTCATTCCAAAGGTCTTGGTGTTCGATTCCCTATGCACCCGAAATATAATTTCTTGTTGTTTAATCTGGTGCCTCCCGGTTGATGTCTTGAAGGGCATCCGATCAAGAAATGTAGCACTGTCTGTCCAAATAAAAAGTCCTAGACATTTGTGTGTATGCGTGAGGCGCGTCTAACCCTGTGAATTCGGGAACAAAGGACGTTAAACTAAGATTTTTATTTTAAAGTTAGATTTCATTAAAAATTTATTGATTCAATGTTTATTTTTCTTCATCAAAATCCTAATTTTCAAGGTAAATTCATTTAAACATCTGTAAGAAAATGTAATCATGAAAAATATTTTTAATTATAAGACTTCTACTGTAAAGTAAGAAATTTTCTCGAGGAATTTACTTTCGCAGACAAAAATTTTAGCAAAATTATTAACTCAGTTTTAAGTTTTTTTTTAAATCTGGATTTATTAAAAGATAGTGGCATGCCTATGTATCTGCTATGCAAGACTGTTCTCAAATGAAAGTACGCGTCCCTGCATACTATAAAAAGATAAAGGTATTTTTATTGGATTCATGATTTTATCTGATTACTATTCATTGCCCAGTGAGGGGGATTTCTGGTCGACTCAATTAGATCTTGGCGTGCAATTGGTTAGACAAGTAATGTCAAGAAAGAGATTTAGGGAAATTAAAAAATATTTCCATATTGTTGACAATAGTAGAATCGACTTGAAAGACAAAATGGCAAAAGTTAAACCAATATATGAAATGTTAAATTTAAATTTTGCTAAATTCACTCATTTCTATAAGGACATGAGCATAGATGAGTCTATAGTTCCTTACTATGGGCCTCTAGCCTTTAGTTCTTACTATTAGGCCATTTATTATTTATAAATGTAAGCAATTTATAAGAGGTAAACCTATTAGATTTGGGTATAAAATTTGGTGCATGTGTTCATCTTCGGGTTTTCCTTCAGGCTTTGCACATTTATCAAGGTAAAGAGCAAAATTTTTAGTCAAAAGATGCCTTTTGGTATGCAGGTTGTCAAAAATTTCATCGAAGCGTTATAAAACCCTTCGAGGCACATCTATTATTCTGACAACTTTCACCTCATAATCTTTCAAAAAATTTAAGCGAACAAAACACAAAAGCAATAGGCAGCGTTAGAAGTAATAGAACTAATAAATTTCCTTTGATCGAGGATAAAGAACTAAAGGAATCAATTAGAGGTTGTTTTGCTTTTAGATCCGGTGGCACAGTATTTTTCTTGAAATGGAAAGATAACTCCACTGTAAATGTAGGATCTAATTTCTGTACTCAAAACCCTATGGAACGATATTTCCGTTTGGAGAAGAAAAAAATTGAAATAGAATGTCCTCATCTCATTGCAAAGTACAATCAATGAATGGGTGGAGTTGATGTTTTTGACAAGCCTTTAGCAGCTTACAGACCCAAAGTAAAGTCAAAAAAATAGTGGTGGCCTTTAGTAATGCATGCTATAAATGTTTCAGTAGTTGGTGCATGGAAAGATTATGGAAATACGCATCCAGAAAGTAAGCTTTCACACCTGAATTTTCGTAGAGAAATCACATTGCATTTGTTACAACTGAAAGGTTTTCAAATCAAGAGAAAACTTACTTCTTTTCTGGTTATGCTTAGTTATCTATTAGTTGTCTGGTTATGTTTGCCAAAAGAACATACGCAGAGATTGCTTTCCACTTTACCATCAATAGTTTTTTGAATTTTTTAATATTGAATAAAGTTTTGTTTTTTACATTTTTTGTTTACACTTTTCGCCATTGGTCCACTTGTGGGCCATTTAATTTCACAATGATAACTAGTTTTGTTTTTCCATTTTTTTCTTAAACTTATGTAAAAATATCAATATTAAGAATGTTATTCTAAAAAAAGTTTAAAAGAACTATTCTTATTGGGTTTGGCAATTAAGACTGCGCATGGAGACTAGAAAGACAAGCCATTAGATTTTTAAGGATTACTTGATGACTTTCACTCAAAAAGTAGCAAAATCAAAAGAATTAATGAACTTATTAATGATAACAAAGCTGCCACTTTGATAAAAAACGTCTTTTAGAAATTATGTGAAAAGAACAATGAATAATTTCAATGACTTGTATTTTATGTATACTATAGTATTATACTTATGAAAGCTGCCACTTTGATAAAAAAAAATGAATTACAAGACCGTATCTTTGAGCAATTATGTGAAAAGAACAATGAAGAATTTCAAAGACTTGTGCAAACTATAGTCAACTGACAAAGGTTAATTATCTGTTTTGCTTTGTTGGACTTTGGAACATTGTTATCTCTTTTTTGAGTAAAACATAACTTGGACAGAAACTTGTAGATGTAAAAAGTGATATGGAAATTAACTTTATTGATTTACTTAAAATAGCGGTGCCAGAGTGGTTTTGTTGATTCATCTGAAGTTGATATTGATAAAGAAAGCTTCAATGAAGTTTAAAACGACACACAGCTCTAGCAAGTTTCAAGTATGGATGAAACAGGGAGCTGTGGATGTATGAAGAGAGTTAGCACTGGATATGAAACCTAATATTTAATTATTTTATAATCACTATGCTCATATTCCCTGCAAATCCTCGAATCATGTTTATGTATTAAAATGATTTCTTAACTTATTTTTCAGTTTGAAATTCACTCATCCAAAAGTAAATATAAAACCACGTTGTTGTTCTTTCTAGTAGCAATTTATTTGATATATAAAATGTTCTCATTAAGTGCAACAGAAAATATCTCATTGTTTTTTCACTAATCAAATTTATTATATTAAATAAACTAAGAACTAGGATCAAGATGATGATGCTAGAAATTGCATGCTCAATGGGACACCAGTGTCACAAAATTAAACTCATCTGTTTTTGTAAAAAGTCACTGGTAATGATAAGCAGGTGATTATTTTTTAAAAACGTGCGCATTAAGCGATTAAATGCTTATACTAGTCGAAAGTAAGCATCACTTTAGGTCAGTGTTCCCATCAGTATCTCGACTTTGCAATCTTGTTTTTGTCTTTAAATTTATTAAATAAGATCTTTTGAATAAGTAGTACTGGACCTAGTAGTAATTTTAGTGCCAATTTATTAATTCAAAATGTTCTCACTGAGAGTATATGAATTGAGTACGAAAAACAATGATAAAATTTTCAGGGTGTGCAAGCAAAGAAAAAATGAGAGAAAAGACTTAGGTAATCCCATATGAGTCAGAAAAGAGAATGGAGCAGTTGCGAAAAATGAAGAAGTTATTGAAAGGTGGAAAAACTATTTTGGAAAGATGTTAAATGTAGAAAGAGAATGGAAGATACCAGAAAAAGCTGAAGCTGTTGAAGGACCTATAGGGAAAATTACAATAGAAGAAATTAGGGAAGCGATGAAGAAAATGAAAGTTGGTAAGGTCCAGATGATATTTGTTCAGAAATGTTGAAAGCATAGGTGAAAGTGTACTTATGAATGTGTGTTTTGATTTAATGAAAACGGGAAAACTGCCTAATAACTGGTATAAAAGTGAGCTGATTCCAATCTTCAAAGGAAAGGGAGATGTGATGAATTGTGATTCGTTCAGAGCAATTAAGCTACTTGATCACGGTTTCAAACTAGTAGAAAGGATCCTGGAATGAAGAGTGAGAAAGAAAGTAAATCTCGACCGAATGCAGTTTGGATTTAGACAGGGAATAGGGAAAAGCCACCCTATTTTCATTTGTAGGCAACTGCAGGAAAAGTACATAGAAAAAGGCAGACCTTTGTGGTTTGCTCTCGTAGATCTGGAAAAAGCATATGATACGGTTCCGAGAGAAATTGTCAGATGGTCTCTGAGACGGGCAGGCGTTGAAGAAGGTCTGGTGATGAATATGTATGAGGGAACGAAAACGAGAGTGAATACAAAGTACGGAGTAAGTGATTGGTTTGAGATAAAGATTGGTCTACATCAAGGTTCAGTCTTGAGCCCTCTGTTGTTTACAATTGTATTGAATTAAACGGTAAAAGATATGAAAGTCGACTTAACATGAGATCCTGTAAGCGAATGACCTAGTTTTGATGGCGGAATCAAAGGAAGAGTTAGAGGATAGACTTAAAAATTGGAAGGTAGTTTTGGAAAGCATTGGTTTGAAAGTCAACAAGAAAAAAACGAAAATTATGAAGACATGTCGAGAAAACTTGTTTAAAGAAGGTTTAAGAGGGAAATGGTCGGGTGGTGTATGTGGAAAATGTGATAGATCGAATTCTATAGAATGTACAACTTGTGATAAGTGGATACACAGAAGATGTAGCGGTATTGCTAAAAATATAAAGTTGGAGCGGGCTTTTAAAAATGGATTCAAATGTAAAACAAAATCAGTTGAAATGGAAAGATATGAGAAACAAGGTGAGTATGAAGTTGTAAATTCTTTCAATTATTTATGAGACACCTTAGAGGAGGGTGGATCATATGAGATTGCTGTAAGCAGAAGAATCAAATGTGTATGGATGAAGTTCAGAGAATTAGAGGGAGTTCTGAAAGCAAAGGATATACCAGAGTATTGCAAAGTGAGGATTTATGAAAGCTGTGTCAGGCCTGTGATGTTGTATGGGAGCGAGACGTGGGCGTTACGAAAGATTGATGAAAAAAGACTTGTGAGTGCAGAAAGAAAGATGCTGAGAATGATAGCGAAAATGAGGGATTTTGAAGAGGCTAGGAAAAGGCTGAATGTTAGAAGGTGAATTAGCAAAGAACAGATTGAGATGGGCAGGACATGTAGAGAAAGAAGGTAATAAAGATGGAGATTGATGGAAGGAAGAAGCGCGGTAGGCCTTGTCTGAAATGGAAGAATGCAATTGAAAAGGATATGAGTATGTACGAAATCGACATAAATGATATGAAGAATAGAGATAGATGGAAGAAAGCGATGGAAAATTTGAAGTTTGTATCCATAAGGAAGGTGCACCCTCCAAAGAGGGACAGCCCACCTTCTAAAACAAAATGAATGATGATGATGATGAGAGTATATGAAACTTCGTTAAGTGTTTCAAATAAATTTTACATCAACCATCTATGTACCCCCTTAAAATCGCCTTGTGAAACCCAGAAAAGCAAGGATTACGTCTGAAAAACTAAATTTTGAAGATTTCACAGCTCTTATTCGTTCGCTAAACAAGTTCAGAAAAAGATGCAAAATTAATCTCAATGTTGTTAGTGGAGAGAAAAGCGAGTTAATCTTGCAAGTGTTGCTGTTTGGAAATCCAGCCTCAACTATCGAAAGAATAATGCTCCAGCAGATATATTCAACATGAACCGGCCGGCGCGACTCTGACTTTATAGCTTTGTCTTTTAAAAATCCTAAATGTGAAATGACAGTAGCTGGAAATAATATTGGAGAATCTTGAAAGTCACTTCGCTTCAAAAATGAAGACTGAAACAGCTCTCCAAAAGAAATGGTTCGCTAACAACAAAGCTTTTTCAAGGCAAATATATTTTGACGAATCAAAATACTTGAATAAGTTTATTTTATTGTATTTTCCCATTTGATAAATTTTTAAAATAACTACTTTAATTGAAAATTTTCCTACTTTTCAATTCAGAATGTGATATTTTATGAAAATTTTTTATTCATAAATGCTGGTAATTACAATGATGGAGGGAATACCGAGTAATATTCTCGGCGATTTGGTAAACGGTGAAAGTTTTTCATAATCTTTGTGGCATGCGTATTATAACAATTTTTTCGGTAATTCTTTGTTTTTTATTTTAAAAAAAATCACTTAAGGATGGTTATGAAAATACGTTTATAAACTATCATGATTCTTCAATTTGAAACGAATTTTGTATTTTCTTCGTATTTTGATTTAGCCGAATCAAATTATATAACAATACATGCTTTACAACTTTCATCATAGTGCAGAGATGGAACAAGGAAGCACAGGCAAGGTTTAGTGTTCACACCTTTTCGAATTGATCAATACAACAAAGAATTGAGTAGTTTTGATCGCACACACCAAAATATTGCAACTTATCGCATAGCTATTACAACAAAAAAGTAGAAGTGGACTTTTCTTGTTTGGATACGTGATATGGTTGTACAGAATTCTTGTATCTTATACACAAAGAACAAGACATTAGATGGTCCCCAGTATGATTTATTAGCATTTCGACTTAATATTGTCATTGTTTACTTGAAAAGTAGGCCGTATCTCGTATTCAATCCGGAAGTCTGAAAGGAAGAAGAATGCCAGCTGAAGTTAGATTTGGTAGAAATTATCATTACCACAGTTCATTAGAAAAACAAAATAGTTGTGGTCTTTGCAAAAAGAAATGGTTTTCTTAAATGTGGTACTGGTCTCCACAATCATTGTTTCGAAGAGCGGCATGGTATACGGTAAAACAAAAAAGATGTTGTCATCATCTAACTTAGTCTGTATTAATTTTGCTTTTGTTTACTTTAAATAGCGTTTTTTTCTTTTATCTCCCCTACTTAATCGTAGCTACGGCGCCCTAAATGGGAACAGCAAGTTTTTAGTCAAAAAATGACTTACAAAAATAAAAATGTAAAAGCGTGTTTTTTATTCCGTTTAGGTGGAAGTGAAGTTAAAAAAAGCAAAAATAGTCAACAAATTTAAAGTTTGGGGACTCCTGAGCTATAGTAATGTAAAGCTATTGTTTCTTCCAGCAAATTGCACTTCTATTATGCAACCTTTTAGATCAGAACACTATTAAAAGTCTCACAACAAAACTTTACGAATTGTAATCTTTTTAATATGGAAAACTGCAATGAGTTTTAGATGTTTGTAAATGGATAAGTGTTATAATGAAAGACATAAAAAGTTTAACTCTTTCTAAATGCTTTAAAATGTGTGGAATTTCTGAAAATGAAGTCGATAGTACTCTTACTCATTTTCTTATTTCAGCGAGTATGCAAACAAAAGAATCAGAAATTATTCAAAAAAATATTCGAGTTGATTAACCTGTTATCCACCATAGTCGACTTTACAAAAATGTGAATCGTCTGCGTTTTTACAAATCTGCTTTATAGTAGATATCATCTGATTATTCTGGTCGATAATGGGTTAAGATTTAGATGATGAAAGTTTACGGATAACTGGCAAAGAGAATTATTGGACAATCTAACAAAGAATCGTAAGGAAGAGGAAATTGTGAAGGGAATGATCAACTCAAGAAATAAAGGATGTCAAAAAAGGTTTTTCTAAAGCCTTCTGGGGAAATTTTTTTAAAATGGGGGTTTTTTTTTTGGGTTTTTTGGGGTAGGGGTTGTTTGTGGGTTTGGGGATGGGGGGGGGGATAAAAAGGAGAAAAAGGTCTTCATTATGCTAAACAATCAGCACCATTCTGTGGAAATAAGAATTATGTTTTGAAAATACCAGCTTAGAAGCTAGGTTCAAGTAACGCAAAGAAACTTCAATAACTTCTTATTTGAAAAAATTTTACGCAATTATCATTTCCTTTATATCTGAGCTCTTTGATTTTATATAGACTAAATAAAACTTATTTCTCAAATTCTATATTATTTGATTTGAAGGTAACTAATTTTCTATCTATCTTTTGTTCTTCCTTCATTACTGCCTATCCATAAAATAGAAGTTTTATAAATTTCTTCAATACATTTTTTGATTACATTCATTATAAATATTAACTAATAAAATAAAATTCTTTTATATTCTTAAAGTAACTTTTTGGGAATGCTTTTTAAATATTAGGTGTCTGATGATCTTGTCAATCACCAAGGCAAATCTTAAACCTTTAAACAAAACTCCTAAAACACAAATGTTAAAAGTATAATTCGCTTCGTTATGCAGTAAAACAAGTGTTTCTTTCCCGGGATCTCGCTCTATTTTTTGACAATTTTAGTTCGCAAGAATATATTTGCTTGCAGGGATTCTTTAAGTTTTTATTTAATCGTTTAAAATTAAAATTTATTTTTATTTGATATTAATTGTTAAAAATACATTAATCTAAGAACGGATTTTTATTTTTTTCTCTATACTTCATTGAAGAAACTTTCATACACAGTCAAGCCATGTTTTTCCGTCAACATCCGTTCCTGAAAAAAAGGCCGATTTTCGAGGCTGACGGAAAATTGAAACAATATTTAGCACAATAGTGTTTTTATTTTCTGTAATATTTAACTACTACTGTGTTAACAATGATTTAATTTATGAATTTATTGTTTAGACAAAAATAAGAGAAAACAAAAGTCTATTATTTAAGTTTTTGTACCGAAAAAGTGTTTCAAATTTGTCTACTTTGCCGTTTTTACAATGTTTTGTCTAAAGCTCGCATTGCAGTCCATAAATTATCTAGATGCTTTTTAGCCATATTAGGATTTTGTTCCATATACCCTAAGTCAGCAGCAAGATCTTTTCTTGCACCTGAGGAAGTCACTAAACTTTTCCTCGTCCATTTCTTCACTACTATAACCAGAGTCATTTTTGAGATTTCTATTATTGGCATATCTTCATCGTTCAATGAAGGCGCTCACACTGCTGTGAACATTTAACAATTCATCAACTGGCATGCGGCTAGTAAAACGCCTTTGTAATGAATGAGCAAGTGAATTTAAATCATTTTGTAATTCCTGTATGATAGAGACGTCTTTTTCTGAATTTCTAATCTCCGCTTGCGATGAAGAACATAAAATAGACGTATGACACCAGCAATCATAAATACTTGCTTGATTGGGGGTCGGAGATTGGAGTAGGGGGTATCAAATAAAATTTAGGAGTTGAAGTGGGTTTTTATCAAAAAATATTTTTTAGGTTTATTTTTGTAAGCCAACGGAGTGTCCTTTCTTTAGTGGAAGTCGGAAGCGAAGATTTGGTGTTGAAATTATTAAGTTTTTAAGTACTTCGAATCGGAGTTGATCTCTGAAGATTGATCGAAGCTGTTTTAATCATGTCCAAAGCAGAGAGCACTTTAACTTCTAAAGGCTACTCGTTTGCAACACAGCGGATGCAGTAACGTGTTTGTAATCTTCTATAATGGGCTTGGAAACGTTTAATGATCCTAGCATCAATATGCTGAATGTGTGAAGTAGTGTTTGATGGAAGATACAATATCGTTACATTTGACAATTCTTGTGATTTATGAGTACTAACTTTGTCACACACCACAATATTTTTTCATTTGTTGCATAGCAAGTAAGAAAGTGCAATGTATCAGCTAACAACTTGATCTTATATTCGCTTCTTATTTGCACAGCTGAAAAGTGAATATATATCACAAGTAATCGACAATTACTAAAGAATTACAAATATTTTGTAATTAAACTTGACGGATTATAGCTTTTTGAGGTTTCACTGTATTTATCTTAATTAATATTCATTTGATCAAAAAATATATACTTCTAAAAATTAGCCTCAATCAAAATGAATCTTTTGTTACAATCATAAATGCGTGCTTCCTTATATTAGCTATCGCAATTTCTTTCATGACTTCTACGTTAACTTTTTCGTAGAAGTATAAAGAGTAATTTTAAGGTCTTTCAAATTTGATTAGGATACTTTATAAGCAAAATAAATTTTATTATAAATTTACTTTTTTATTCCATAATCTAATTTTTTCTTCTTGTTCAAGTTTTTGAAGGAAGATTAAAAAATAATTGATTCCCGGGTTACCAGAATTTTAATAAATAGACTCTAAAGTGAAAAATTATTTGTTTAAGGCCTTTTTTAAATTACGATATGTAAATTAAAAGGGGTTTACTGAATGCTACTGAAAAAGTTTCAAAAATACAAATTAGAATGAGTTTACTGAATGATTTTGAAGAGGTTGCAAAGATGCATTAAAATGTACTGTTTTCAATGAGCATTTTGACGAAATTATGGAAGTATCAAGAGTACATCAAAGTTCCTTATTCAGCAAGTTAAAAATATATTTATGCTAAGCTTATTTTTTTCAAATGAACAAGGCAACTTTTTATTTTGAATAAAGTTTAGGTAATTCTCTCATCCCTAGTAAATGAAATCTTAACAGAAACAAAAAGTTAAAATTTTTTTTAAATACTTGTACTTTGTTTTAATGAAAATTACTCTATTGCGACTATTTCTAAACAATTTCATCTAATCAGTTAATTATCATGGGAGTTAGGGGGCGGGGGATACAAATATAAACTTTCCTTATAATGAGGTTCTATTTTATTTAAATAATATAATAAATATATAAATTCATTTTTATATTTGATTCCTAGTGTTAAAGATGCAATGCTGCTATTTAATTAAAAAGGCAAAATATTTATTTTTTCGTTTATTAAAATCACATAAAATTTATTGAAGATAATATTGCAAACGGGTCCTAGTAAAAAGCTAAATAAATAAGTGAAAAAGTACAAATGTTTTTTTACATCAAATCGTGAAAAACGTCATGATTGTGTTAGAGAGAAGTTTGCCTCACAATTTAAAATAAAATTAATTTAAAAAGAAGTATATGTTTGAAAATTCGAAGTGTCGGCGGCAGGCAATCTTCGTTGATTTGCTTTGGGATGTGTTAAAAATGAGCCTTCTGGAAAGTATTGAAAACTTTACGTTTTATTAACACTACTTATTTTTGGAATTATTGATTTTATGGGAAGAACATTATTCGCCTGAAATAAAGAATTTAAATGTTAGCAAAAAAGTGTTTTCAAAAGTTAATAAAATCAAAAATGTGAAGTTACCCGGTTGCCAAGTATTTCTCAACCAAAGGGGAAATCCTGCCATAGAGCAAATTTCCATTTTCATGCGACGAATTAAAAACTATTCACAATTTGGTCAATTCGCTAATGTAATTTTGTTGCATGCCTTCATTTTATGAGTGTTTGAAAAGTGAAATAATCAAAAACTCAAGTACAACCTTTAAACAGCTATTTTTCTTTTTAGCCATTTTGAATAAAGTGTAATAAAAATGGGGTGGTTTTATTAAAGGGTGAAATGTAAAGTTTATGCTGAGGTGTAATTTTTTTTAATAAATCTAGCGAACTTTTTTTCAACGCATACTCTAATATGGAGAGATGAATCAGGCATGATTTTACTTTGAAAATATTTTTTCATGAATAAGGAAATAAATCTAATAATACAACTATTACTGTTTATAAGCATATGATAGTACTTCTATCTACATTAGTGAAGAAACAAGAGTTAAAGGTCATAGGGAATAATTGAATAAAATAATAACCCTGTATGGTGTATGTAGTGGAAGCAACATTCAGAGGTCTGGGGTTCAAATCCCACGTGAGGCTAATTATTTTCGCTAAATATTTCTAGGAGATACAGTGCCAGTAAATTTTAACGTTGTTAACTGTTTGTCTACTAGACGAGGGCTGCCAACCAACTTTCCCGGGTAGCATCTGGGCCGCATAGAGCTACAATGCCCCCCAATTATTTTTTGAATCTTATCGATATGTTTCATAAAGCATCGTTAAATTATTATCTCATTTTGTTTAAAAACTAAAAATGATTTTAACCGTTTATCGTCCAAAATAAAAACAATTTAAAAAATAATAATCTATTTTTTTTGAATATAATGATGTAGTGAGGAAGAAAAAGAGTTGAAATGAAATATATTGGTAAAAAGGGAAGAAAATAACAAATCTTTTATTGATTTTATATTGACATAATTTTATTTATGATTTATCGGATGTTTAGATTTCGCAGCTGGAGAAACAAAGGAAGGCGAGGTTACTGAATATTCCCAGGTTTTTGATTTTAGAATGAAACTGAATGGGAATAACAACTTTCAGAGAGTAATTCTTTCAAAATTTAATAAAAACAGTGTCTTAGTTATAATTCTCTCAATTTATAAAGAAAAAATACAAGAGCTGCTGCAAGAATTTGATGAGAGCTACAAAATATTCAATGAGTTAAAACTTGAATTTTTCATTTTATCATCTCTTTTCAAAGTTGATGCATCAGAATTATCATCAAATTTTCAGCAAAAAATCATCGACTTATAAGAGTCTGGAGTTGAGGGTTAGGATTAAATTACGGTTAGAGATATCTTGTTTCCAAATATCTGAAAATAGCTTGATTAGCTGCAAAAATTCGATGTATGTCTGATGTGGACTATTTTTGTAAGCAATTTTTCTGTGATAAATGGCAATAAGCCAAAGCACAAAACAAGACTAACAAATGGTAATATAAATGATATTTTGACAGCTTCTTCTTCGCATTCAACTCCTCTTTTTGATGCAATTTTCCAAAGATGACAAGTTTCTAGAAAATTGGAAAAGAAAAAATAAGGATAAAACTTAAATCAAATTTTTATCAAGTGTTATTGATTTTAATTATAAATCTGTGAGTTTTTTGAACCCTTCAATTTTTATATCGGGCTAGCAAGAGGTTTGACACCCCTGATTTGGACCGTTTGTTGATTTATTATTTTGAAATATTTAAAATAAGAGGCAAGTTTTACTAAACCATAGACCGGCCTTTCTATATAGCAAATTTTGGTTAAAAAAACATTTAAAACGAAATCACAACATTGATGATGGATTTGAAGGAGTTCAAAAAGCAATGATTATGGAGTTAAAAATCGTATGCTTCTTTTGTTTGTACAACAAAGGTTAAAGAAATAAATGAAATTACAAGGTTCGCATGACTAAATTCTAAAATATCTGAATAAAGCTATAAATACAAATCAAAATAAGATGCTTACCTTTTTTCGAGAGCTAGTGAGTAAGTCTTGGAAAAAACTGGATCTGATAAAACGGGAGTAACTATCACTTTTCATGAGATTGTAGATATGCTCCTATCAAAAAATATAACAAGCATAAAATGTAGGCCGTTTTCAGTAGAATCAAATTTTAACTATGAGGTAAATCATAGAACTTTGCGGGTTCTAGATAACTTTTTCGTTAGTAGTTCTATTTCGCTGGAACATATACCTCATGCATTTTGACAAAAGAAATTAAAAAAGCAAAAAATTTGTAGGTAATTTCGTAAAATTTTGATTAAAGATTTTTATTCACGATGCAGAGATATCTCTTTTTTGGATTCGTATTATTGATAGATAATAAAAGCAATTAAGTTTATTTTCAAACAAAAATTTTATTAAAAATTTTAGCTTGTTTGTTTTCACATTTTTAAATCGAGTCTAGCGTTACCTCTTTGGTTAAAACTAAATAATTATTCAGAATTTTTTATCCATTCTGAAATAAAATTTATTCTTCACAGTAACTTCGATAAATAAAATCAGTTTACACCATTTTTTAGCTATCTAAAATTGACTTTACACATTTTATATTTTTATAATAAAAATTTAATATTTTTTATAGTTAGAGAATAGGAATTGTCTGAAACTTACCTTAAACAAGACGAAGTAACAATAAAAAAATCACCTATGATAACGTTTAAAACTTTGTTATATACTTATATTTTTTCTTTTCAAAGCATAATTATAGTTAATATACAAGACAACAATAAATAGTTACCTTTTTTTATCATGAGATGGAAGGCGAAGTAGGAGAAAACGTCTTATTCTGATTGGATAAAAGCTTATGAATAATTTTTTAGTAATGGAATTACGAAAAGACCGAAACAAAATATTTTGATTTTTGACTATTTAAATGATTTGTACAAAAATCGCAGATTTGGAATTCAACCATTCTCACATTTTATGCATATATAATAGCAGTGTGAGAAGCTAATTTATATTGATTTGACACTTTTTCCGCTATTCCTTTTATTTTGAAAAAATTTCTTTTAATTTTATTTTGTTTCTATTTAAATGATTATTAGTTAAAAACTCAAATGATTGGCTCACTTATAACAGGTAAGCACAAATTCAGAAAAAAACTTTAAGATTAAGAGATTTACAGCCGCGTGATCAAATGTTGATCTTGAAGGATTTTTCATATTTTCTTGAGTTATTTGTACTGATTTGGAGTCGATATTGATTGGAGTATGACAAGTGGAGGAGAAGTATTCACTAAATCAAATAAACAAAAAATAAAGTACTTTAGAAGAATTAAAATAAACGAATATATTTTTGCTTACAAAACATAAAAAACAAAATCATACTTTTGGTGAAATATTAACAAAATATTGAAGTTTGAAAAAATTTAACATTGTTATCGTAATCAGTGTGTTTGATTTACATAAAACCTTTATAGACTTTTATATGAAAATTTTCCTTTTCAAAAAAAATGTCTAAAATAATAATGTGTTCAATTTTCCACCGTAATATGCTTATTTAATTTTTTAATGCACTGTGAATACTGCAAAACAAGCAGACAGTTTATTATATTCATCATATCTTTGACAAGATAGCATATTAAATTTGTATTTTCAAGACATAAAATGTGAGATATTAATATTACAAAATACCTTCACCAACAACATCCACATCAAGAAAGAATATTCATTCGTAATATCTTATATTAAAGTAATAATTAACAAAAAATTTATATATATTTCTTTAGTAAATGATAATTCATAATAATTAATGCCACCGAAAGCTCTAAAAAGTCATTTGAATTTTATTATAATATTCAGTTTTATATTTAAATTTTTTGCAATTTTGCTAAAAGTCTTCAGAGAATACGACAGCTCTATTATGTCTTTTAGAATCACTAATTACCTATGTTTTCATATTTTTAACATTATTTTGCCATGAATAAATTGAAAAAATTTATTTTTTATACATGTAAGGGTAATTTTCGAAACCATTTTTCATAGGGGGCCAGGCCCATGAGCCCCCCCCCCCCTGGATCCGCCACTGTTCAGAACAATGATAAAAATTAATGATTATTATTTATCGTTAGCATCCAAAAATAGCTTGTCTATTCTTTTTAAAAGAAATAATTCGACTTCGATAATTTAATAAAAGAGTTTCAATATGGAGTAAGATTTATGTAGAATGCCATCAAAAACACCTTATAAGATAACGATTTGTTTCTTTTTGTTAATAACTGATATCGTTATAAAAAAGAAAATAGATTTACATTATAATGTTAAGAATAGACAATGCTTTCATAGTTTGGAATTAAAATGAGCCGATAATATTTCATCGTGACAGAAACAGGACATTTTGCAGGAAGAAAAGACGATTTTCAAAATAAACTTATATTTAGTAAAACTTCTATGATGACAACAGGTTTGAGAGTCCCATTAATGTCTTTATTATAGAAGTGCTTCTATTGTGATACTCCAGACTAATGTTAATTAGAATACATCCTCCTATTTTGAATATGTACGGAATAAGGAGGTGGCTGCAGGAAGAAGTTTCATTATAAAAAATTAATTTTATGGTCTCTCTACTTTGATATAATAGTGAAACATCTAGAGAATTTATTATACTGCTATAATATAAGTTATGAAAAGCAGTATGCAATTTATTAAAAAATCTTAATAGGTTACTTGTATATTTTAAAAACATATGCTGGAACTTTGTCTGGTGGACACGATTGCAAACTTAAACAGGCTTCGTAAAATCTAAAAACACGGTTTAAAAATCAATAAATTTGCTGATCAAAAGCTAATAAAACTTACTTTAAATTTTCTGAACTGTAGATTTTGTCCAAAAACTTTTTAAATTGTTTTTTGCCACATGGATCGTTGAGAAGTTCTTTGAAGGAAAAGGCCCATCGATTCACCCTACTGTAAGGAAACGTTTGTCTAAAATATATAAATTCTATAGCATAACTTTTAATCAACAGAAGAGATTTTAAAGTGAAATGATGAACCTCTTAGCATACTTTAGGGATCCCTATTTTTTAGTATCGCGTAGCGAAAATCGACTTCTGGATTCTTAAAGGGAAAAATGTCGACGAACCAAGATTAACGAGGGAGAAGTAGCTACAATCGCTTTGGTTTCGCAATTTTTCGATTTCTTCTTCATATTTTGATTTGGTTAGAGTTAGCGTTTTTTCGTGTAGGAAAAGTTGTTGAATGATAAAAGTAAGACTCACAGAAGAAAAAACAAGGCTTATGATTTGTGTGAATGGAAATAGAAAGGGGAGGAGGGGGGTTAACACCACAAAATATTGTATATTTTTTGATAACTTATAACATTTTTAGGAAGGAAAATTCTTTTGAAATTGGAAGTACAAATACTGAGGTAGTAATACTGAGGCAAACTAAAAATTATTTAAAATTATTATATGCTTAATTCTAAACAAACTAAAAAAGGAAACGTTCAAAAATTTTATATCTTTTAGAAAGGAATCATTTTAACTTTATATAAGGCTTCTTCCTCTAAATCACACTCATCTTACAAATCCTTTTTTTGCGGCCGGATGCTTCCATCTTAAAATTGGAGGCTCAAATTAAACACTGATTTTTTTTGATGTTAGGAAGATTTTTGTAAGCCTCGCCTTATGAGTTAATTTAATCTAGTGCTAAAAAAAAGTTTTAAAAAGTGAGAGCTCGGTTCAATAATAATTTATAAAATGAAGGATGCTAAGATTTGATATAAATAAAATTGATAATTCAAATTGAAATGAAAATATAGAAAATGATTGATATCATTGGCGGTGATGATGAAATCGTTAAATCTCATTAAGATTGGCATTCTAAGAAAACAAATCTATGATAATAAAAAAAAAGACTCTTAAAGCAAGATAACCCTGGAATTGAGATTATTGCCAATCTCGATGACGTAATTTGATTTATAAAGTTTATGATAAATGAAATTAAGAAATAAGGATCATGATAAAATGAGAAATGTCAACAGAACAATAAAAAAGGAACACATGCAGATAAAGTGACTCATATGCACAAAGAGTTTAACTGCTATAAAAACATTTGCTCCTTTAATTTCAGACAAAGCATACTGGAAACCGTATACAGTTGTGTCAAATTGTGTCCCTCAGAATAAAATTTTTCAGCAATTTAGTGTGTATACATAATGTAATTCAACATGAAAAAAAGGTATTACAAATCAGTGTTTTCAGAGTAGCTATCCCATAACTGAGTGTTATCTGTGATCCACGGATTTGCATAATCGCAACGAGGAGAAATGAAATAATCGTATTCAAAGTATTGATTGCATGACTTCAACATTCTAAAGAAAAGAAAATGCTCAGCTGCGCTAGGAAAACTATGACCTAAATTTAAGACTTCATAGACCATTTGTTTTTAACATGGGCGTTAGACCAATGGGGTGTCTAGGAATATTTGGGGGTTGTAAAAAGTTTATGAATATATTTTTATGACAACTTTTGTCTACAAAAAAGAGCCTCAAAGAGAACTTAACGCATAATGAGATCCTACTTTTAGGCAAAATTTCGACAACAGATTAGAATAAAATATAAAGTGAATATTTTTACGAAAAAAGTTAAGCTTAGAAAGCTGGTTTAAGTATTGCTTATATTTTAAACTAAATTCTAAGAAGAATTGTTAATGTAAATTTTATGAAGCACTATTCTTTTATATTTTGTGTTAATATCGCAACTAATGCATTTAAATCATCAATCTATAGAAAGATCAAGGAATCACCTTACAAAAATTGTTGAAGGTCAATTGTATCACATGATCTGTTTATGCCATTTAAAATTTACTGACATCGAAATGTTTCCATTTTTTATTTCACATAACCCAAATCACAAACATATATTTGTCAAAGAAATATTGGCTGTTTGAAACTAAAATTTGTGATGCGCATGCTTTATTTCGTACAGAAACACACAAACATGTCCTACAACTTTGTATTAGGAAGGTTGAATCAAATTTACGTCGTATTTACAAGGATAAAATATAGGTGGTTGGCAAGCTAAAAGACATTTTATAGTCTAAAACTAATACAGTCTCTATAAATCATTAAAGAGAGACGTTTAATGCATTGGTAGATGTGCTTATTAGTTTATATTTATATAAATATATATATCTTTAGTAGAGTATTTTCATAGACAATTTGCGTTGTTTGTATCGAACTATGATAAGCCACAAACCTGAAGAAGCAAGTCAGCGATCTCTTATGATTTATTTTTGCGTATGATTTCATAGCTTGTGTGCATGCCAGATTTGTTTATGTGCGTTTATCACGGTAGCCTTATGTGTAAAAAATAGTTTATAGAAGTCCAGCTTAAAATACTTAATAGACGATTGCAACAGATTATGGTGTTAAAATAAGTTCTATTTTTATACTTTTGAAAGCAAATGTCTCTAGAACAAAAATCTTAAAATACAATTAATTATAGGGAATACTTAATTTTGTATATAATTTTAGTGAAATATGGCCTGAAATTTTTATAAAGTCAGAGTTGTATAAATAAAGCGATTTTATTTTCAGTATTGATTAAAGTCTCAAAATGTTTGTACATTTTAAAACAGAACCGCAATCTTGCTAAAGAGGGAAATATTACTGTAAAAAGTTTTCTATAGCTGATCTATGGGTATATTTTCATGTCTGCTAGTTGGAACAAGCAAGCGTGATATTTGTAAAAAAAAACCCCATATTTAAATTTCACACTAAATTATTTGCCAAAATGTACATGTTAAAATATATTTTCACGTTTATTGCGATTACAACCAAGTTTTCTTGAATAATGCACACCTTTTTAATGTCGAAACGACTTGTTTTAATCAAAAAAATTTTTCCTCCTTTGAAATTTAGATGAGATTATCAAAATCGGTTCTATATTTAACAGTTTGAAAATTTAGCCATAAAAATAAAGTTGAATGCCGCATCTTTCTTGAGAGGGTTTAATTTCGAAAGTAATAACAAATTAGTGTATACCTAAAATAATGTGCACAAAAAATGATAGCAGCAGTGATTTAGCCATTGATACAATTGTGTTCTCTAAATTTTTAAAAATAATACATTTTTTATATTTGCTTTGTGATTCGAGGGCCAAAATTTTGAAGACTAATCCTCTGTTTCTTTTCCATTTTATATTTTTAAGTCTAAGAAATCCACTGTTTTTTCTACCATAAAAAGAAAATGCGTTGTATGCCACCCGAACATAAAAATTAATAAAGACAGAAATAAAACATTTTAAAAGAAAATAGATGGGAACTTTTATTCTACTCCAAAAAAATAAACATTATTCAATTTAAGGTCCAAAAACATTGCACCTGGAAAGTATTTCTTTCTAAATAAGAAAAACTTTTGGAAATATTTAAGGGTTCTATGCAATCCCATGACTTTTCTAGTGGAAAGAAAGACCATTATCATTTTTGGGACACTGGGGTCAAACTGGTCTTCAAAGGGTTAACGTGTTCAGGGATTGCTTTTTGAATGAATTTTCATTTAACACTTAGACAACCATTTTTATTTAGTGGATCACTGCTGACTCCATCATTTCTGAAAGCGTTAAGAAAGTAGTTAAAGCAGTTAAAGCTATTGCTATGAATAAAAATCAGCCATACTAGTGAAATTGTTTTAAATATTTCGCTATCAAGAATTTAAATACTCACTTCGATTCTACGCACTGCCAAAAAAGTTCTCTCAAAAATGCAAAAAATTGTAGTCTTACTGTTCACAAGACTTTCCGATTTTCACAACACTTTTCGTGAGTCGCTTCTTCAGATATTCTATCTAAAAATATTTGTATAATTTAAAAAGAGAAATGAAACGCATATAAAATTATCATTTGAATTTTTCTTCATTAGATTACCACAAATATACGCATCTAAAAGTTGTACTTTTTTCCTAAAAACTAAAATCTAAAATGATCTAATCCTTTCTTATAAATCGAAATTCAAATCACTCAGATGTTTCTCATATCATCCCATTTTTGAGTGATATGATCGAAATATCCATACTTGTCCCGCATTTTTTGGTTAAAAATCCCAACTGTCTTATAAAAGGTCCTATAAATATACCTTGTGACGGTATATTTGATCTGAAGAAGACCAGACTGGCCAAAAATTTATTCTCAAAGAATTTGTTTGAATAAAAGTTTAACTGTTTTTAATAGGTAAGAAAAATAAACCTTTTGATTTATTATTAATTTCTTAACAAGGTTGCTTTTACATTAGATCTCAGCGGAAGTGATGGATGCAGAGGCGAACCATGAGCACAATTTATTTGCATTAATATATCATTGATAAAAATTCCATACAAATAATATAGACTTTATAATGTAAAAATAGTTCATACAATTTGTTTTCTTCGTATGCATATATGCTTGTATTAATCATTTTTGACATTTTAAAGTTATATTAGAAATTTTTGGGTGTGAGGGTGGGGGGGGGGGGTGGGTTAATATCCAATGCCCGGCATTTTTGATAGGCACGTCACTTGGTGGTCTAGCATTGAATACTGAGATATTTCGCTTTCCTTAAGGGGATATACTAGGATGCATACACAAAAAAGGAGTTAAAAATTAATACCATTATTTATGTAAAAAAAGAAAATGTATTTCGGAAAAAAACATTAAGCACTTAAGCGTGCAAAGTATTTTGGATCTTATGGAATTAAGGCTGCATTTAGATTATTAGATATTCAATACGCTAGATATAGACAAAACTGAAATTTTTTGTGGACCTGTCATTTTTATGTCTACGAATTGTATTTTTCAAGTGGTTTTATTATCAAATTATAAGAATAAGAAAAGCTTTTTGCTATAATATATCTTTTATAATCCTAAATCTCATAAACTTAACAAAAATAATTTTTTATTTAATAAAAATTTAACATTTATTTTTATGGACCTTTTGCAAAATTCAATGAACTCCAAATTTAAAATATTCTTATATGGACCCTTCTAAAAATATAGTTGACCCATTGGCGGTCCTTCTAATCAATATTGTTGAAGAGTAAAATGGGATGAAACAATGTCCCCTTGAATTTTTCAGCATCCAGACAGAGCTAGCCTTGTGAGTTCTTGGGAACAGGCAAAACACCAATAAGGGCTGCCAATACCGACTTCTTATATAAGCCAATATTTTGTGTAAATATATATTTGTCTGCTTATGATCGGAGTGTGTGCATGTTAAATATGGACAAGAGTCTCTATATATGCCCAAGTTTCTTATACTTGACAGTGAGTGTTCTTATTTGACTCCACTGAAATCCTAAAAAAAGTGCAATTTTTTGAATGCAATCACAGTTTTTCAAAATTCTAATCAAAAATAAAATAATTGAAAACTAATCGAGTTCGATTTTTTTTTAATTATTTTATTCTTCAATACTTGTACAATGCCACGATCGAAAATGGAACCGAGGATCAATATCCAGCTGAAGCAAAATTAAGGACTTGCTGGAGTTCAAAGATAAACATGAAGAAAACAAAAAATTTCACCAATTTTATATAATTGTCAAGAAGAAATTAAGGGCATGAACCGTTATGCGCTTTAAGCCTGATCCTGGGGTAAATAAATTTGTGCGAAACTAAAAATAGTTTTACATATTTTAGGCAGTCGTTCGCTAAATATATGAATAATATAGAATTTTAATATAGACTTCCAATAGTAAAAATAGGCAGAAAGTACAATCACAAAGGAGAAAATCTCTATAATTTTTCCACCTATGATTATAAAAATATAGACATATTATGTTAAATTATAGCATTAATTCGATAAAAATAGAAGAAACGTAGAAAGATTAATGGAAAATGGTGAAATTCAAAGTGTACATACACCCATTAAAATTAAGATAGACTGGCTTACTTTTTTTTGTAGGTTCGCGACATCTTTTTTATTCGTTGAAGACTTATTAAATGAAGATGTGTACTAAAATAAGAAAAGTTGCTGCAATAAAAATTACGGATTATTATTAATTAGCAGAGATGTGGACTCAGAAATGAATTTAGAAAAAAACAATTTTGCAAAATCAAACTACAGAACAATATTTTTAAATTGCTAAAGTTTTTCCGTCATTAAAGCAGCCAAGTCAAGATTCCAGCCTTGATACTGCAAGGTCTTTGGTTCAAATCGGGGATCAAACCTTCTTTACTCTTTGTTCGATAGAAGCGGTTTAATTGTGTGCCTTCTCAATGAAGATACCCGACGAAACGTTTATAATCATATTCATCAATAGAAAGGGACATCAGGGTACGGAGTCAAAGTATGATATAAATGCCCCATCGCCTGTTAATTAGGGCAAAGTAAAAAAAGTTTATAAAAACATGAAAAAAATTTGGAATGAAGTCATTCATTACCTTTCTATTAAATAAAAACGAAATAATAAACATGATTGATCATGTGTATAAATGGAGGTAATGAGACTAATTCCTAAAGTATTCTAATATAAAACTACAGATTTATGGAAATAAATTTTTAAGAATACTTTTTAACAAAGCTCTTACAAATCTTCTGCTTTACATTAGATATCGTCTAATTATTCTGGTCGTTAACGGGTTAACATAAAGTAACAAGTGTAGATAGTGAATAATAATTCGCGAAAAATATTTAAAATTGTGTTCGCTCTAAAAATTTTAAATCAATGTATTAATTTTAATATTTTATAAAAAACAATTGCTCTATCTAAGTATACCTTTTTTTAAGAAAAATTAATTTACTTTCAATTTTTAATGAAATAATATATAAAAACTAAAATATCGGCACTCGTTGAATTTATTTGGATGGGTGAAAGGGAGAGGCAGTGACCTCTCTCTTTTTCCCTTCACAGTATGCTCTACTAATCCGCCATCGTTTTTTCTTTAAGAATTAACAATGAATAAAATAAATACTTTATTTACGTGATAAGAGCGACATGATTTTTTGATGTCGACTTCATTAACGTTGACTGCTCCAGGCTAAAAAAGCAAAAATAATTATGGTTAGCATTATAAAGAAAGAAAGATAGATATAAATTAAAGATGAAACAATGTAGCATAAATTATGTAAGTTATTCAAAAAAATAGAGAAGAAAAAAAATAGAGGATCAAAGAGGAGGTTTTCTAAAAAAATGATTTGCTAATAGACCTTAGCGTCAGTGAATTCTATAAAAAAAAGGGTCGTTTCATTTGTGTTAGCAAATACCACGTTCAATGTATATCATATCCAAAGGTGGAGAGAAATATCATTAGAAAATTATTCGTAGGTTAATGCATATCATATTATGAATTAAACTCCTTAAAACACTTACACCATTTTAGCAAACTTTTGGCAATTTTTTAAAGGGTATTCTTTGTTTTTGGATCACATTAAAAAGTAAAATGATAGCCAATGTTGTTCTTTTTGCTGAAAAGCGTTTTCACGATCCTAAAATCAATAAATCAGTATACTCTAAATTTTTTATATTCTTTGTCTTGCTGTATATTTTGGTTCAAGAGTTTTGTTGTGTTGCTTTAATCGCTTTCAATAAAGATTTATGTTAGAATCGAAAAGGGATTTATATACATTTAAAAAGGAAAATTTGGTCTAGAAAATAATTTTCATATGTCAATAGCGCGAATTATCGAGTGATAGGCTTATAGAGGTATAAAAATATTTACAATATTAAAAAAATTTTAAGAAAAAATCTTTGTGATAGAGATTTGAAACTACATCCCTTGCATAACAACTTGAAAAAAAATTTGAAGAGGTTTGGAGATTTTTCTAAGCAGCTAAATTTTGACACCAGATACTGGAATATAATCATTAACCCATTTACGGCCAATGTTCCTATTTTGGAACATAAGTAATTTCATCTTCGTCTGCTTTTTTCAATGACTTTGAATATATATCGTCTGCGTTTTTTTAGATATCGTCTGCTTTGCTTGGCCTTAAATGGGTTAAAACAGATACTGGAGTATTCTTAACCACAATTATGCAATTCACAAGAAAAAACTAATAAAAATGGTGTGCCCCAACTGAAAGCATTTAACCCTAAGTGTTATGATGATGTCTACTAGGCACAAAATCCGTCAAATAAAGTAAATAGCTGTTTTAAGAATTCTGATCATGAATGAAAAGCCATCAGTTTTCCACAGTTGTTGAGTGTGGCAAAATAAAGATTTAGTACACGGTTTAGAATTAACAAAAGAAAACTTATAATCCTAGTCCAGAGGTCGACAAACGATGGCTCGTGAGCCACATGTGGTTCTTTATGTGAAAATACGCGGCTCTTTTGAATATATTAAAATTATTTAAAGATTCTGACAAAGAAAAATAGGGGATTACAAAGGGGATCCCCAAGGCTTCCGACTCTTAAAAACAAAATCACAAAACTGTGATTAACCATCTCAAGCATAATGCGAACATACGGCTGAAAGTAAAACCAACCAACCAATATTAAATTTAAATTGCGATATATTTTAAATGGTTTCAACTGGTTCTTCAAATCACAATGTAACAATTTTTTTATTACTTTTTTTAAGTTCGTAAAAAGAAAATCAATTTATTATATTTTACTCTTGGATTATCTTCAAAAAACAAGACCTCGATCAATAAAGAATATTTCAAGACATTGATTTTAAACATGAGGGAATCTTTTTGCCAAATTTCAAGACTTTAAAAAAAATAAACCTACTCTAGCTTTCATAACAAATCCTCTTGATTCCGATGTTAAAGCATTAAATTTTTCTCCTTTTGGTGTTTTGTTCTTCTTAAAACAGAAATGGAAGAATTAGAAAGAAAAAAATGCAAATTGATTCCTGAACAAAGTTATTCTCCATTAAAATACCCTTCCTGACTCATACTCTGAGTTGAAAAAGTTTGCATATGGTATCCTTAGCATTTTCGGTTCAACCTACTGGTGTGAACAAGTGTTTTCTTGCATGAATTTTTTAAAGTTAAACTGAGAAATCAAATTACAGATTCCAATTTGGAAGCATGTCTCAAATTAAAAACTACTACCTACACGCCAGACATATGGAAACTTTCTAAAGAAATGCTATCTCACTGCTCACATTAAACTAAATTATTTTTTGTTTTAAAACTCATTTTTCAATATTTATAATAATTGTTTTAGCATATTATATGCTAAATATTTAGCATATATTTCAAAAATAAAATACTTTATGGCTCTTATGTTATTTTAAATTTTTTAGTAGGCTTTTATGGCTCTTTCAGTTCTAAAGTTTGCAGACCCCTGTCCTAGTCAAAACAAATAGCAAATTCTCCAAGGCTCTTCGATGCTGTCATTAATAATTTCCTTGGTTTTACTCACAAAAAGAAAATGTCTTTGTCATGATGTTTGTTTCCACTTATCATTCAAAAGACTGAAAGACTCTTTATTGGTAGCGAAGTAGTATTGCTGAAAAAGAGAAATTAAAAACCTGAAAGCACATGCTACTCGTTTTGATAAAACCTATGGAATAATGGGATTGATATTAAGTCTCAATAAATATAAGGATCCTGCATGGAATATATGGGTTATACCAAACATGTGAGATTTATGCTTATCGCTAAGGAGAGATAGCAATAATCATTGGAAGAAATTAAAATCAAAGTTTATTCATTATCATACAAAAATGTTTCTTATTATCAAGTTGTAGATATACCTTTTGCGCTAAGATACGATACTTTTAGCTCCCTAATGAAATAATTAAAGTTTAAAAGACGGTTTAAATTTCTATCATAAGATGTCTAAAAAAGAAATAAATATATTTCTTACAACAGGTCTGAAGACATCCCAAAATGCACGTTCCTGACTTTCAAGTATTTTTTTCTCAAATTTATCCCGCTTTTTATCAGCTCTATCAAAAAAAGTATTACAAAAGTAAAAATTTTAAAGAAAGGAAAAGAATCAAATACTTGATTTGTGCTTCCGCCTGCATAAAAATAAATTCCCATTTTTTGGAAAACAATTTTTGAAGTCTTGCCAAGTTTTCAGCTTCATAATCTGCCAACTCCAACTTTGCTTTGTTTTGCATTGTTCGCTTACACAAGTAAACGGCTTAAAATTAAAAATATATTTTAATGTATTTTCATCTTAATTATATAGCATAAGCGTTGATAGAATGTTTTTATAAGCCCCTCTTTCATTTTTGTAAGTATTTGCATTTAATATAAACTTCCACATTTACAAAAGCAAGTGTTTCGCTTGTTTTGCAGCTATCTTTTTTCACACAGTTTATTTAACTAATTTCCTTCAACATGAAAAAATGGTTGAAATCTGAGAAACTTGGTTGGTCTGAATCATAAGTAAAAACTTAAAGCATTAAATCAGAGCCATTGTGTCGTTCTTTTCAAAACAATTCTTAAGATGTTTTGGATTAAGGTAGATTTAAAATATAAAAAACGGAGATTCAGCGTCTGTATTTGACAATATTTGGGATGCAGAACCTATACAGATGCCTTAGCTTTTTAATAAGGCAATCAATTAGGTTTATGCTCACTATCTTATGGCGCGCAACAAGATAACTATACATCGATTTGAATCAATTGAAACATATAATTTAGAATTTATTTGAGCATGCCCTTTAAAATTTAAATTACCTTCTGTAACAGCAGAACGTAATAAAGAAAAAATAAATAAAGATTCTTTCATTTATTCACCCATTTTTATTTGGTTAGAAATTAAATTGTGTTTAAAATATGCAAAATAAAAAACTAGCCAATAACATCTTTCAAAAGCGGTAATGTAGATATGACAAGTAACATTTGATAAAATAAATGAGAAGTTGTTATACGTTAAACCCAAAATAAGAGAGATACTTCATTTTACAAAGAAAAGCTTCAGAGTAAATGATATAGAAACAATAAACTCGACACGTGAAGTGCCATCAAACGCGGACATACCCTTGCGTCAATTCTGGGTAAACTATACATGCTAATATTTTTGAAAAGTAAATCAAAAAGTGGATGTCTTGAAATCCATTGATTTTTAATATCATTTGTAGAGAACGTCGTCTGATATTATTAGGTATGATGTTGAATAGAACGAATTTTAAGTTAAAGATGATAATAATTATTCGATATTTTCAATACTAATCAATAACCAAAACAGAAACTTCAAATAAATCAATGTTTTCTAATACAGTTAAATATTTCAGAAAAATCGAACGTTGTTGAAAATACTTTAGAAATGCTTAAAATTCTTACAAAACATTACTTTTTGTCACAACATGACAGTTCTATAAAAATGCCATAAAATAATAGATATCGATTCTCTATGAAAAAGTTTTTAAGTAATTCAGTAAAATCAATTTTTTAAATTGAACAACGCATTTTAAAAACCAATAAAATGACTAAAATTGACGTTAAATTACCGTAATCTGTATTGTCAGGATCCCAACCATTCGATATCCATAAGTAGGGAGTCTAAATCAGAAATATATTTTATAAAGTTATTAAAACAGACAGGATTTACATAGTGAAACTAAATAACTTTTCATTTATAAATTAAAGTGGGTACATTTTTTTACCTGAAATCGATAGTATGTTCCGTCATTTTTAACTGTGAGAAAATGTTCGTCTATAGGAAAAATATAGCCATATGATGCAATCATCTGAGAAACGTGAAGCGCTTCATCTAGAAATAACAATAAAATGATGGAATAATTTAATATCTCTTTCACGAAAAACAGATTATAAAAGCGGCATTTCAAATGACAAGGGTTGATGGAAACGAGAAGAAATTTTTTACAAAAAAAGTAAAAAAAATTAAATTTTAAAATACATGATTTGGCAAAAAGAGTGGTCGACAGAAAAAATGTATTCCTTTACGGTTCATAGTCAAAACGTCCGAAATCCAAAACGCCCGAAACCAAAACGTCCGAAATCCAAAACGCCCGAAACCAAAACGTCCGAAAACTAAAACATCCGAAACCAAAACGTCCGAAAACTAAAACATCCGAAACCAAAACGTCCGAAAACCAAAACGTCCAAAAACCAAAACGCCCGAAACCAAAACGCCCGAAACCAAAAGGTGCGACAACAAAAAATCATAACCTCACAAAACAAAAAAAGTCACGGAAAAAGTTATAGTAATTAGTCGAATTTGCAAGACTTTGAAAATTAGACTTGCTATCAAAAATCAAAGGACAAACTACACGATTTGAATGGAATTTAAGAGATTGGAATGAATGTTTATCTATTCAAGTAAAAAGACACGCTTGATTATAGTGCATTTTTCATTTAAATCTAAAATATGTAAAGTTTTAAACTAAAAAACTAGAAATAGAATTTTTTAAATAAAAAAATTTTGTGCTCAATTTTTCAGTTTTTTTCCTCAACAATTTTGATTCTCGAAAAAAAATGTTTTTTAGGGTTCAGATACTGTTAATCTAATTTTCGGACCTTTTGGTTACGGACGTTTTGGTTTTCGGACGTTTTGGATTTCGGACGTTTCGGTTTCGGACGTTTTGACCAGGCACCTTCCTTTACACCTAGTCAACCTCTCAGCCAATATCTAGTTTGTTCTCAAAACCGGGTTTCTGACATATCATGGACATCTATGAAGATATGTCTTTGCAAATATTGAATTGTTTCTGAACAAACCATTTTATTCTTATTTTTTAGTTAAATCCACCTTTTTGAGTAGAATCATTCATTTCAATCAGGATTTTTGATCGTAAGCATATTTTGTTTTTTTACAAAATTTTATTTAAAAAAAACTTAAAATTAGCGTTTTAGTTATCCCCACCTTTTTTATTATATGTATTCATATTTGAATATTTTAAGATTCACTTACAAAGTGGTAGTGACATTTCATAGAAGAATTGTTAGTCAACAGGGGCGCACATCCGGGGGGGCGACCCCCCCCCCCCCCCCCCCCCCCCCAATGTGTTTTCAGGGGGGGGGACGGGGGCGAAAATGACCTTCGCCCCCCCCCCCCCCTCCCCCAATAATTTTCTATAAGTAAGAGTTGCTGCTTGTTTATAAAACATGTATGATGATCGCTAGAAGGAATGCAGACTTTCGAACCAATCAAACATCATGCCAAGCTGCTCTTATCGAACATATTTTACAGACGATGCGTGAGAGCTATATAATAATAATCCATTGCTTCAATATGCACGCAGGGCACAGAGCAAACACATGTTGATGATCTTTCTCTTTCTGTCTCCTTTGTTTTTCTCTTCCGCTTTCTCTGCTAAAACTCAATCATTCTCTCATTCGCTCTCTTCTTTCATTCAAGCCCTCTTCTCTTGTTAAGCTCTCCTATCTCATTGCAGTGCTGCCAATTTAGATTATTTAAATCCAGATCTAGATTTTTTTGAACTCTTTTAGATTTAAGAAAACCTCATCTAGATTATAGATTATTTTATGGATTATTCTAAGAGAAAAAAATTTTTTTTTAGATTATTATTTTGATCCAAATAAAATCAGGTAAAATGGAAACTTTTCTTTATCAAAACAGTTTTCTTTTAAGTCTAGAATTTATTTTCTTAATTATCAAAAACTAAAAAAGATTGAAGTGTAAAAATTTTACTTCTCTCTCTTGGCCAAAGTGTCGTTTTCGATAAAGTTAAATCAAACACTTTCACATTATTTATAAATAGTAAATTTTTATTTATAAACTTGTATAATTCTTTTACCATATATTTTATATCATACTTGACAACCTAAAATTTTAGAACGGGAGATATTAAGCAAAATCTGGAATCTCCCAGTTATACTGGGAGACTTCACATGTATGCTATATGTATATGCAACTAATAGGAAGTAAGTAATTAGGAACATAATTTTAATTTAATTTAATGGAGAATATTTGTTTGTTTGCGGATCCACCCAAGGACCTGCGTCGTCATGATGGTGAGTCTAGGTTCAACGCAGACTTTTAATCCTACAAACCTCTCAAGAATGGGTAAATGAATTGCTGATTCTAAACCTAGATATATAAATATGATTAAATTAAGCTACAAGATTGCAATTCTAGAGTTATATATGCTCTTTGTAAGATGTGTAATAAAAGGATTTTAAATTAATTTAATAACCTCTGTAAACATTTTTTCATTTAGGGTATAAAAAATCAATAGTGTCGATTTCGACACTATGACCAACCATAAAAAAATATCGGCCATTCTAGTGTTAAAGCTTAATATAAAATAATTCATTTTCACCTTTTCTTATCAAAAAATTTAATTTTTTATTGTTTAGTTATTCTCATAGTAGAATTGTACTTTACTATTTAATTTAGTTTAATTCACGTAAACTTTTTTACAGACCTAATTTTTGATGCCAAAAAAATTACTTACCAAAAAATTCGTAATGAGTGGTTGCAAGATGATGCTTTCAAAGATTGGCTTGCCAAAGTTATTGGGGATGACTCCAAAGCTTTTTGCAAGAGGTGTAAATGTGAAATTAAAGCCAAGTATCAAGATTTAAAACAACATAAGACTACTAAGAAACATATTTCCATTGATCCTTCCAAAATCAGTAAAATATATTCATTTGTTGATAAATCAACTGATTTGTCTAATCTTGAGGGTAGTATTTCATTATACATGTGCTGTCACTCATCTATAAGTACTTGTGAACACCTAGTTGACATGTTGAAGAATAAGGTTCATGATAGTAAAGTAGTGAAAGATCTCAAGTTATACAGAACTAAATGTTCCAAAATCATAACTAATGTTCTTTTTCCTCATTTTGAATTGGACTTGCTCGAGACATAGGTGAAAGTAAATATAGTTTGCTGATAGATGAGTCGAATGATATCAGTGTCACAAAAATGCTTGGTCTTTCGATAATTTATTACAGTTTCAAAGAAAAAAAAGTTGTTACAACGTATCTCAGTTTGGTTGAAATAAAAGAGTGCTCTGCCGATGACATCGTGGATGTCATAAAATTCACATTGAACTCAAAAAATCTTGATTTGTCCAAGTTAGTTGCTATAGGAACGACAATGCAAGTGTGATGATAGGTGTTAACAACGGAGTTTACACTAAATTGAAGAAAGAAAACCCTCACCTCATAGTGATAAGGTGCACATGTCACTCAATACAACTCGCTACATCATATGCAACGGCTGAAAGTTTGCCTAGGAATTTGACATATATGATCGCAGAAACAAGCAAGTGGTTTGCTTACTCTGCCATCAGGCAAAGAAAATATAGAGAGTTATATCAATCCTTAAATGATAATGCTCAGCCATTGAAAATCCAGAAAATTTGTCAAACCAGATGGTTGAGTTTACAAACAAGTGTTGAGAGAATACTAGATCAATGGAATGAGCTCAAAACTCATTTTGATTTCACAAGAAAGTCTGAAAAATGCTACTCAGCCGAGATTCTTTACCAAATGTTTTCGGATGACACACATTTGTTATACTTTCTTTTTTGTCACCGATTTTACTTGAAGTTAGAAAGATAAATAAAATGTTCGAGTCTAAGAAGATTGATAAAGTTCTTCTTCTTGATGAATTAACTTTACTTATTCGATCAATTGCTAAAAGAATCATGTCTCCATCGTGTAAATTATGTGCGATTGAGCATAACATTTTAGATCATTTGAACCCTGTTCCTTATTTGGGTTACAAGTTTGAGACTGAAATGAAGCTGAAAAACATAATAAATGGCGCCACTGAAATGGTAATCAGAGGAAGATCTCGGGATTTTTTAATTGAATTGTACAAACAATTAAAACAAAGACTACCTGAGAATATGAGTATTTTGAAAAAATATTTCTTTTTTCTGTGAAACAAGTTTTACAGCCGGTCAAAACTCTCCGCCATTCTATAATATTATCAGTTCTTTTGGTGGCAGTAGTGAAGTTATGAGAAAATTGAGTATCAACTAAATAAAATTAATTTAGTAGATTGGATAAACAAATCTGATACCGACCTTTTTGGAAAGAAGTTGGGGATTTTAAAGACCCTCAGGATCTAATCCTTTTTTTGAATTACATAAACTTGCCATTTCAGTATTGATTTTACCTCACTCAAATGCTGAAATAGAGCGTGTTTTTAGCGCGATGAATCATGTCAAATCAAAAAAAGAAATGCGATGACACTCAATTTGCTGAATGCAATTTTAACAGTGAAGTTTGGTCTGCAAAGAAAAAATAAGTGTTGTTTTAATTATTTCCTACCAACGAAGGTAACGAAAAACATTGGTACACTAGCTACATATAAAGCAACTAATATTCTTCCAGAACGTTTCAAAAGTAATGAAATGAGTGAAAAAGAAATGGAAGAAATTTTTGAAATTTCGATTATTTGATTTTTTTTTTTAAATGAACGTCTTTTTTAATAAATATTTTTCTGGATTATTTTAGATTTTTTTCTTCCGCATTTTAGATTTTTTCTAAAGAAAAAAGTTGGCAGCACTGTCTCATTGCTCTCTTCTCTCCAGTGACGTAGCTAGGCTGGGCATGAGGGGCCGTGCCCACACTCCTATGTACCGCATGGTGCCCCCATGCATCTTATGCGATATCAGTTTTTGAAAATTTCTCCAATGAAAGGATCAAGAAAGTATAAATAATGCTGCGCAAGTTTTTTTTAAATTGTGCCCCTTCTATTAACTTTTTTTTGGCTACACCACTGCTTCTGTCTAATTTGCATTTAGAGTTAAATTAAAATAGTTTTCAATCGTTATAATTTTATATCAATGAATATTGTTAGACTCGCGCTAAGAATTTTTTTTCAACAAAAGTCATAATCTTTGTTACATTTTGTAACATTTGAAAACTTTAATTTTTTCAAGTCAAGAAATTTTTTTCAATAGTTATTTGGGAATTAATATTTTGACTATCTATTCAGTTTAAAAGCAAGGATGCTCTATTTGCTTAATATTTGAGCAGAGATATTTTTTATAATGTTCGATTGTTAAATTTTATAAGTAACACTGTACATAATTAATTAAATTTTTTTTTAAGAAAATTTGTTGATTATTATAATAAAAATATAATATCGAAACAAAATTTTCAAAAAGTTTCAGTTGTTTAAAATCTGCTTGATCTATTTATGACAGCTGTCAGAATTTTATTTGTAGACAAATATTTAAAAAAAACGCAATGATTTTTTTTTCTCGTATACTTTGATTTATGTTAGTTTGGTCCTCGGACATTTCGCCCCATTATTTTCATAAGACAGTTCGTCCCATGGACAAATTCGCCCCATTATTTTCATAAGACAGTTCGTCCCATGGACAATTCGCCCTATTATTTTCATAAGACAGTTCGTCCCATGGACAATTCGCCCCATTATTTTCATAAGACATTTTGTTTCATGGACAATTCGCCCCGTTATTTTCATAAGACATTTTGTCTCATGGATAATTTTAAAAAATTTAGAGATAAAATAATTAATTTGAAATAATTTAATAGAGATAAAATAAACAAGAATATAAATTTTTTTAATAATTTTACACATATAAGCAAAGATGGATGAAACAAATAGCCTGAGACAATTTGCCCCGGGCGAATGATCTATGGGGTGAAATGTCTTTCAACCATTAGTTTAAATAATTTTTTAATTATAAGGGTTAGCTACTTAAACGTTGGCTTTTGCTGCTTATAAAAACTTGAAAATATCAAATAAACTCTAATTCTTTATGCCTCCTATTATTTTGAAATTATTCTAAGAACAGACGGTTCCATTTTAAAATAGTGAAAATTGCTTTATTAGTTTTTTTGTTTCCTTTCTCTCTTATGTTAATTATGTAGCAAATTTTCCAATTTTGAGTAAAAGGTAAGGTGCAGCGGGTGTATTTTTATTTACAATGCATTGATGTACCGCTTATGTCAAATTATGAACAAATTCGTATCGATAAGGAATCGAATCCAGAGGCTTCCGTGCTGAGTCCATCATCTCAACCACCCTGTCATGCCACCCATATATCGGTGGTTCATATAAAGTAGGGGATATACGTCAAATTAGTTTTCAAAAAACTTAAGTTATGTTCTAAAATTTTTTTTAGTTTTTTTGTAGTTCTATAACTTTTTCTGATAGACTTTTTTTCCTTAAAAGTTATTATAAAAGGCAAATCATTGCAAAATGTTAAAAGTTATTTTACTTTTTGTAGCTTGTATCAATTTAGCTTTTAAACTATTTTTGAATGATGCTGAGTAAAATGAAATAATGCGATTTTAATTTTTTTGTTTTATTTTTGTTTGCACAATTATAACTTCATTTTATACCCTTGCCCCTGAATCAATCACATTTATTCATATAAACATCGCAGGGTGTCTAGTAGACTCTTTGCCTTTAGACTACATTCACTCATATAAAACTATCCAACCTTCAGTTATTTGTTTTCTCTATGAATCAAATATCCTTTCATCAATTCCTCTAATATGCCTGGTAGACTACTTCATTCTTCAAATGAAAAGCCTATTCCACCCCCTAACAATTTCGGATTTTTTTAATCTAGTTTATATTCGATGTTTGTAGGTAAAAATGCCCCGGAAAAAATGCCCCCAATTAAAAAGTAGGAAAAAATGCCACCTAATTTTTGATTTTCATGATTTTTTTAAATTATATAAATATTTTTATTTGGTACCACGAAAGGCTAAATTTCTAAAATTTCTTAATCTATAGGTTTTTTTTCTTTATAAAGTTCTTGAAAACAATAGCAAAGGTGCAGATTTGTGGGAATGTGTTCTTAAAATCAGTTAAAACACTAATTATATTTAGAAAGTGTTCTGATACACACAAAGTCCAAAAATATTTGCTGTTTTATAATTTTTTTTGTATTTAAAAATTTTTCCTATGCTGAGTTTTTTAGTTTACTTTAATTAAATTTTAAATGTTTTAGATGAAAAGTTAACTTTTTGTTTTTTTTACAAAAAATCTTTATTTCACATATCTTTTAAAAAAAAATTTTTTTAATTTTATTTAATAATTTTTTGAAATTTTTTGTGTTGGGACATTTTTTCCTAATTTTAAATTGCGGCATTTATTCTGGGGGTTCCTACTTTTTAATTGGGGCATTTTTTCTAGGCACCATATTCGATATGCAAATTTAATTAAAATATTTTCGCTTGAAGTATAGTATTTAAATTTACCAAATTTGTAAAAAAAAAATATAAAGTAGTCTTATAAATATAGGACTTTAGGTATGCCCTGAATACACTCTATTTTAAACGATTGCTTGAACATTTGGTCTCCCGTGGTATTTCCAGACCACTAATTTTGAAAATTGCAACAAAAAATTTCGCCCCCCCCCCCCCCCCCCCCCCCCCCAATAATTTTGAGGATGTGCGCCCCTGTTAGTCAATGGAGATGAATTGGCCAAGTGAGGTTTTTCAAAAATTATTCTTTGTTAAACGTTGTTTCGGTGAATGATTCATACGAACGAGGGTTGGGAAATCGGAGTCAGTGGTGCCGTTATCGGAATAGGTTATTTTTAAGTACTAAAAATATTTTTTCTTTGAGTATTTAAGAAGAAAAATAGACTAAATTTATTAAGTTTTTAAGTACTGTAAATCAACAAATTTTTGCAGAAGTTAAATTTTCGCCAATTGTGAATTAAAAAAAGTTCGCGTAGTGTTTTTTTCGGGAGCAATCATATATATTTTATGAAAAAAGGTTTCAGATTAATATATTAGCGATTTTATTTTGCGAAATATCAGCTTTTTGAGAATTTCACAAAAATTTCATGATTTACATTATTTAGATTCGAAGTAGGATTTTTGTAAGTATACTAGGAGTTTGATATTTTCCCTCCGACTCTCGAGCCCTGATTACGAACTGATCAAATAAGCAACTAATTAGAAAATAATACATAACTATCTATATAAAAACATGATAATAAATCCTTAAGATCGAAAAATTCCGATTAAAATTAAAGATTAAAGTGGATTCAAGAGGATTTCACTAAAAACTCATGTCATTCGTGTCACGATTAATTCCACCAGAGACGCAGATCCGAGGCGACCCCCCCCCCCCTCCACAATGTGAATTTGAAGAAATCAATGTCATCTCTTCGCTTTTTCGCCCCCCCCCCCCGCCGAACAATTTTCAATTTTCTGAATTATATATCTTTTTTATAGTATTTATTAGACTTGTTTGTCTTCTGAGTAGATTTTCGACATTACTTTTCTTGTTTTAAGGTTAAGTCTTAGAAAACTATTAAATAAAGTCTTTGAAAATTATTAAAAAAGTTTGCCCCCTCCCCAAAATTTTGAGGATGTGCGCCCCTGATAAAAATGTAATACACTTTCTTATATTCTATTTAAAATGGACAAATTTAAATTATTATATAGCCAGCCCCATTAAAATCAGTTTGCCCCCCCCCTCCCGTACTTGAAGTGAAGGGTGGGGTTAATTTAAACAATCAAGTCTTATTCTAGAAATCAAATATATAGCATCTTTATCCTTAGATATTCCTTTTATTTAATGTTTTAGTTTTTTTTTATCAAGATTTCTTAGAATAGTTGGCAATGTTTTTACACTTTGATTTACATTTATGTTAATAAAACTTAGTACCAGTAATATCATTTTCATGTAATTTTTAGCGTATAACTTAGGGATTGGAAAAGCTTATTTATATTAATGTAAAGTTTGTAGAATATTTCTTCCAAAAATTTTAAACCTTCAATTTCTATTTAAAATGGCCAAATATTCACGAATACATACATGTCCATTCATAGACCCATATTCTAAATAAATTTTCAAACAATTTATTTTACTGGCTGAATATATGTGTAGGTAGAATACGATTATATAAGATGATTCTTTGTTTTTCTGTGTTACTAATCAAGTTTGGTAACATTTCGTTGATAAAATTTTTAGAATTTAATTTTAAGCAACACTGCATTTAAGTAGAGTAATCAATCCAACCAGCCAATTTATTTGATATGAACCAGGCCTGTTGACAATTAGTGAGATGAGAGGCTGAGGAAAATATTTTAGCTTCCAATCAATATTGCATCGGATAGTGGGGTTGCCAAATAAATCTACTGTCGGATAAATGAGGTCTAACCGTGTTACCAGTGAGTCTTCTAATACAACAAAAATTTTCGGCTTAGCGGTCTAACTATAATTTTTTAATAGTTCAGGGTCTCATTTAAAAAAAATAAATCAACATATAAACTACTGTAATAAAAAATTAACACCATTGTTTATTCAAAAAAGGTCTGAATAATCTAAATCTCAATGGGGTGGATGGCATCTGCTTTGTCAAAATTTGGCTTTTTTAGCCAATGCAACTTTTATATGATCACTCACTTCAAATATGTTAGGGATTTGGTTTCAATGGCAAATAGCATCGAAAACGCTTGTTCGCACTCATATGTAGTGGCAAATCGAATCAGCTTTCAGAGCAATCTTTGCAAGCATAGGACTCTCACATTTCAATCGAAAAATCGCTATGAGATATTTCAGAAAAACATGTTTTGCACCTCCTCAACCATTAACCAAATCAATAAACTGTTCTTTATGTTCGAAAATCGAACAAAATTGTTCTCGTCAAAGAATGCAATTATCCCAGCTTAATTTCAAAAGCTGTCATTTATTTACTACAATCGAGTACTCTGATCTCTTTTCCTTCCAGCGAAAGGTTAAAGAAATTCATAGATTCAAATATGTTCACTAAAAATGATAGGAATATACGAAAACGGATATCAAAAAATTCTACATGCATGTCTAGTTTGCCTTCCAGAAATTGCTGGATTTCTTTCCATAGTATCGCTTGGAAAATTTTCCTTTAGAAAGCCACCTCACGTTTGAGTGCAACAAGTGTTTTTCAAATTGAAAACAAACAAGATTCGAAGCATTTACTATAATGACTTCATTGAAAGCATTTTCAACTCGCGTATGATTTTATGACTCGGCGCATTGAGTACCAATTAAATCTGGAGATTTTTGCTTAGCCAAATTCCGACTCAATACCATGTGCTGTAAAAAATGTTATCACTTTGGCAAATGTTTCTCTTACGGTGTCCTATTATTGAGTTATGCAAAATTAAAAAATTGTCTACCAGGTTCTTGTCATATACATATTGTACGTAAACACACGGCTTAGATAAGTTTGCATGCAGGGTGTCTGGTCAAAACGGCCAAAACCAAAACGGCAAAAAACCAAAACCAAAACGGCCAAAAACCAAAATGGCCAAAACCAAAACGACCAAAAACCAAAACGGCCAAAAACCAAAACGGCCAAAAACCAAACGGCCAAAAACCAAAACGGCCAAAACCAAAACGGCAAAAAACCAAAATGGTCAAAACCAAAAAGGCCAAAAATCAAAAATTTACAAAAAGTTGAATCCAGTCAAATAGTTTGATTTCGGGCAAATAAGGATAAATTTCAATTAAATTTCCTGATCCAAATTCACTCAAATGACATTTTTTTTTATCAAATTCACTCAAATCTGGTGTTTAGTAGCAATTTTTTTGTCAGTATCTTAACAAGAAAAGTTATCAGCACAAATTGTGTAAATTTTAGTTTAGAAAAAAGAGAGTCCTGTACATTGATTTGCCTATCCTTTTATCCAAAATACCTTGACATATCAAAAAATTTATTGTTTGATAACTATTACAATCATTAGAAGTTGTAAAATTTGTTTGCTTTGCTATTTAAAAGTTGTGTTGTTTAGATGTTAACTTTCATTATCAGCTATGCAATTCACTATTTGGGTTGGGGCTCGTATAAACACCAGATTTGAGTGAATTTGATAATAAAAAAAAGACATTTGACTAAAATTGGATCAGGAAATCTAATTGAAATTTATCCTTATTTGCCCGAAATCAAACTATTTGACTGGATTCAACTTTTTGTATTATATTTTTTTTTTGGTTTTGGCCGTTTTGGTTTTTTTCCGTTTTGGTTTTTGGCCGTTTTGGTTTTGGCCGTTTTTGTTTTTGGCCGTTTTGGTTTTGGCCGTTTTGACCAGGAACCGTAAACTTCTTAGCACATTCAATATATCTTTGCAGCAAGGTAATATCAGCCATTCTGTTATGTTGTGGGACTTTTTAACAACAGATATTTTTTGAAACTTTTCAAACCATGCTTAATATTTTTCAAAAACATTCAGATGTTATTTATCAAACATAAATTTGTGCAATCTTTGAAACAATAATTTTGTTTACGAAATCGAGTGCTTCACTACCAGCGCAAGTTTCAATTGACGGGCTATAAAAAAGTGGATGCTAACACTTCAGAATACAAAGAACATTTATGTTCCTCTTCCACACCAGACGTTAATGCAGTAAAACAAAATTTTAAGTATGAGTTGTCTTATTTCATTTTTTAGCCATTAAGAAAAATGCACATTTACAAATTAGGCCTGAAAAGCTTAATAGAAAAAATAGCACTCAATTCAAAGACTAACTTATTTATTCTTTTTAAATGTGATTTATTGACAAAAATGGCTAATGACCCAATATGGGTGCAATATTTTGTGAAAAAACGATTCATTCAGTGTCCCCTTCTCGACCCCGATGGAACTTCTTCGCGGACTTCAGTTTGAAAACCTGAGCTAGAAGGTTGATGCAATAGGAATTTCAAACAAGGTAATTTGACTTCATAGAATCGGTGTAATTGTAGTGGGATTAAGAGCTTACAGTGGAAGTATAATGGCGGGTAATAATGGTAGTGTGTTCATTGGACAAAATTTCTTTTATAATAAATTTTGAAGAAAATTATATAAAAAAAGCCCCCCCCCCCCCCCCCCATTTTGAAGATATGCCCCCCCCCCCCCCTGTTCCTCATATATTTGTTTTTTTCTTATTGTATTATATTAGTGATTTGAAAGAGATAAAGGTTCAGTCACTACTAAAAAAAGATCAACTCACAATAAAATACAAAATACATAGGCTAACTATATAATCTAGGATAAGAATTTTAGTCGTTAAATAAAAAGCAAAAATATTCCAATTCATTATATATAAACTATAGTTTTATGCAACAGTACTAAAAATGTGTTGACTCCTGCAAACCTTTTCGCAATTTCTGAATCACACATATCTTGCAAAACACATCAACAACACATCAATGCGTGTAAAAGATTGATTTTCAAGCAATTCATATATATATTCTTAAAAGACATGATTTTATCGTATCGATTTAAAATTTTATTCTTAAGTACACACGAAACTTATATTAATCAGATACTGTTATTTCACTTTTCACCTAATACACGTGCACGTGTGCATTAGCCAAGATTCAATGTAAGAAAACAAATTTTTTTTCAACTGAACGGAGCAATAAAAGCTTACTCCCTACTAATTGGATTATAAAACTTTTTGTAGCACGGATAAAACTTTTAATAAATTATTCCTCTACTAATTAAACTTCACAAAGATATAAAATGTTTTAAACGCGAGGAATGAAAGGAGAAATATTGTCACTTGAATCTTCACAGTTCAGTTTCTTATGAAGCCAATTAACAAGATCGGAACCTATATTTAAAGAACAAATACATTAACTAATATTTCATTTGTCGAAAAAATTTTTACCAGTGAAAACGCTCGGTATTTTGGAAAGAAAACCTTTAACTGTTCTTACAGTAATGCCATTGTTCGATTCATTTTGCATTAAACCTATCAACTCTTCAATCTAAAATAGGCGTAAAGAAAAATCGTTTAGACCATATGAATAGGCCAGTAGCCAGAATTTTTTTTAGGAACGGCTAAAAATAAAAATATATTAGCAACAGGGTTCCAAACGCTCTTTCTAGAATTGAAAAAAAAGACAATTTCGAACTAAAAAAAGATAGTTTAGAAGTAAAAATGGTATATATATATGGATGAGGAGAGAGGTAAAAATTTTTTTTTATAAAAAGCCATGCTAATTTTTGCTAGCAAAAAATTTGGACCATTATTTCCTAGTATCAAAATGTCAACAATAACTAAATGATGAGATAAGTATATGTATATATATATAAAATTAGCCTTTTTTAGTGTTGTTGTTATTGACCCACAGATCGCATTATCTAATTAACAGCAGAACATATTTTTTTTGGATTAAGATTTTAGATTATTTTAGTTAATTTTGGGTGATGATTTCAAATATGAAATCCATTTTTTTCTAGTAGGTCTAAGTTTTTAGCCATAGCTCAAATTTATTTTAGGCTGTACTATATAAATAGTTCATTTGTTTATAATATTTTGTTGAGTTCTATAACTTTAATTCTTAAATTAGTCAGCGTTTTTTAACAAAAAATAACAGAAATATTAAAATAAACCATGAATAAGTTTTTTCTTACAAGCGCGCCAAGAATGTCTGATGTCATAACTCTCTTTTTGAATACTCGAACATTAGTCAGCCTTAATATTTTAATATCTTTCCTCGGTGACATTGATATTTTTATGAAAGTGTTCTCCATGTTCATCCCAAATCATCCAAGATTAGCAGGAAATTCATTAAGATGGCTTTTAATAAAATGAATTTTTAGGATCCTATTGGAACCTAAAAGATGAAACATTCATGAAAATCTTCGAGTAAATCTTTGAAATTTACATATCTTTTACTTTCTAGTAATAATTCTTGCTTTTTTTCTATTCAATTCATTCAGTTGATAAAGCAATGACATCTTATTAATTTTCTAGTTTATGTTACATGGAAAATAGAGATTTTATTTATCATAACCTAAGCTAGAAAATGTTTTTTATATAAACTTAAAACGACTTTCTTCACAAGGATGTCCTTTAACAAGTTGTTTTATCAGCTCTAGCTTGATTGAAGTAGAAAAATGATCTTCATCTCAACATTGGTCGATGTATAACATTATTTTCTCCAACAGTGAAACTTTTTTTTGACAGTTTCTGTTCGGAATGTTTTTTTGCTTGGCTATCCAATAACATGGATACTTTGTAATCTCCTTGTTGAGCAAGGAAATAGTTGATCAATTAAAAATCAACAGACAGTATTTTCAAGTTCAGTTTTTTGGCTGGACCCCGTGTTGACCCTTCCACATTAAATACCTATTTTGCTGGATTTATAATTTACTCGAACCTTTTTATAATTTAATTTTTTGAGTGGGTTTTGCATCTAGGGGAAGAAATATCTCTCTTATCTGGACGGGTGAATCTTAGACCAAAAGCACTCTTAATTTGATTTTCATTCATTGAAATAATTCATAGAAAAAAAAGTAAAACATATGTATTTGGTAAATTGGAAAATTTATAAAAAATTATCGATTTAGAAACTTGGCCCTTGTTTGGCCACCTCACTTTTGAAAATCTAGAACCGCCACTGTATGCGACCCAGATTAAAAATAAGAATTAAGTTAAAACAATCTCATTCAAATACTATGTACGATACGTAGTGATTAAATTATGCTTTTTGATTTTTCTTAGCTTTTAAAGGCTTAACGACGATACACAACAAACACTGTACATGTTCTCTATCTGATAGAATAAGTAGTTTTAAGCATAACTTTCTGAAGAATTTATCCTCAATTATTATTATTATCGATTAGAATAGATCATTTCTGAAAGACTATACAAATACATAAAGGTGAATGGAGCTGAATTTTTTTAGCATTACCATTATGAGTGCTGTTATTCTCACGGATATTATCATCTATTATTTATATGTCAGAGGAACTTCAAAAACAATATAAACAACTCCGTCTTTTGATATTTAAAAAAATTCTTTTAGACTTTTCTATAGCACAAACTATATATTTCTAAATTAGCTTTACTAGATATCCTGTCCATATATACGGATGTTTGTGATCTAAAGGTAAAAAGTAAATATACAGTGGGGTATTTTCATCAAGAAGGCACAAGTGTGCGGCTTGTATCGAACCATGAAGAAAGTAGGCTCGATGCGGGATCGACTCCAAACCATGAGTTATCGAAACCCAATATCTAACCAACCTTACTCACGCCCCCTAAAAATAATCGAAGAAAGATAATTGAAAGGATATCTAAAAATAATTGAAGAACCAAGTTTGAACTTTATTTTTGATTCTAAAAGATTATTATTATACACTTGAATGTCTACTATAATCAGCGGAAGAAAAGAAACTTACGGAAAGAAAGTCGATCCTTTAACTTGCCTTACTGTGAAAACGTTAATTAAGCTAATGATGGTACGATTAATCGCAATGTACATATAGATAAGAGTCGTGCTTTTTTCAAGTAGGGGGAAATTTACTACACTTCCGATTCCTTGAAATGGGTAAAGCCTCGGAAAGGATGAATAATAATAATCAAGGCTGAGGAGCAGTTAAAATCTAAGAGGTTTCAACGGTTAATCTAAATGTTTGCCAGCGTTAGATATTACACAAAAATTGTTGTGCTTACATTTTAAAGGAATTTCTTTTAATAAATGAAAGATATCTTGAGAAGCTACTAAAGGAAGAGGGTTATGGGCTTCTTTATTTTCAGGGTCCCTTAAATTTTACATGATTTGGAAATTAAATCTAGACTTTAATTTTAAGTATTTAGACATACCTATGTGTTTGAAAAATAAGTCTTACGCTATTTAAGAGAGAGAATAGTTTAAAATATGTTATGGAGGCTTGAAAAGATTTCGGGTGAGAAAAACATTGCAAATAGAGCGCCATTTTGTTCAAAGGTAGACAGACACTTGACTCTATAGATCAAAGGGTTTAAATCTAAAACAAAACCTGCCTTGGCAAACTGTAATAGATGGCCGAACTATGGAAAAACGTTTATTTCGAATTTAATTTATAAATATTTAAACGTGCCGACTACGTTTAAATCGCATCATTATAATGACTGTATTTTCACTACAGGGGTTATTTGGAAAAAGGAAATCTCATGCTATAGTATATTACCAAAACTTTATGAAATCAAAAGTCTTGACAGTTACTTGAAATTAAGATTACGAGGTGGTGAATTTATAATCACCCTGGTATGATAGGAAAAAGGGTTCAAATGGATGCATGAAATAAAGTGAGTACATACATGCATATATATATATATATATACATATAAATAAATACTAGCATCTATAATACATATAAAATATAAATAGAGAATATAGATGGCGGCTACATAGCAATCATATTGGGTGAAATGAAGAACGGAGAGATTAGAGTGTTCGACGAAATATGATTTATCTATGCCAGCAAACGCATAATCTGTGATAATTCAAAGGCGAAAGTAAGAAGAATATATTTAAGGAAATTTAATTAAAAGGCAAAGTATTTTCATAAGATATGAATCTCTTAATTTGACAGTGAAATAAATGAACCTACATACTCACGCAACATAATAAATATTGTATATATGGTAGTGGTGTTGGTACTTTTTGTTAGCATTTATAAAATCAAAAAGAAGCAACATTAGAAAAGAACACTATGCCATCGTATAAAGCAGTTTTAATGGAAAATGAAATTAATAACATTTTATTTCACTAACTCTGTATTTTTAATAGTTCCTTGGGAAATTATTGCAAAAATTATTTGTTGTCTGGACTCCAAAATAAAAAATATTAGCAATAAAGAAGAAATGCAGCTTCAATGGGTATGAATCGACATCCCAAAGTTTTACAAGTATAACCATTAAGAGTGTCCACATTTTGCTAGCCAATCAGTACGATCAAAAAAGTAACGAGTCTAAATATTTGTCCTATGCTTTGAAAAGATCAAAATTGAGAAATACAATCGATAATGATACTACCCTGTCCACTGAGCGATCTTAAATAGTAGCATAGCAACCAAGTCAGATTTATTGATAAATCAATTGCATCCCAAGAAATTCTAAAATGGTATGAAGGATTAACTCAAAATTCCAATTGTATTGATCAATTATGTCGGGAGACGAGATTTCGTCGACAAATCTAAAACTTGAAATTTTCAATATTTTAAATTTATATTTCGAATAAACACTTTTGGCTCTTCATAAAATATTATTTTTGTTGTCGACGAAATCTCATGTTTCGGTCGACAACTAAAAAACTTGAATTTTCAATATTTGTTATATTTATTAAATTTAATTTTGAAAAAATCTTTTTTGCTCTTGACCAAATATTATTCTATTTGTCTTGTGTAAAACTATATTTATAAGTCAAAAACTTTTTTGGTTGTTAAAATGCAAACTTTTTGTTAATATTGTATCTTATTCAAAGTTTTAGGGAGAATTTAATTTCCTTGTTTATGAGTTTTTTCTAAATTTTATCTTATCAAAATTTCCAAAGAAACCAACTTCCTATGTAATTTTGAAGAAAAATTAGAACTCATGTCTGCGACAAAACAACCCATGACACTTGACAAAACATATTTTGATTTCGTATTATTTGGGCTTACAAGCATATAATAGCATGAAATTTCTCTATAAATTTAAAATTTTGTAAAAAAATTCATTTACAATATTTAAATCTCAAAAAAAAATATTTAGTCTTTTAATTAGTAAATATTGCAAACTTATAAGTTTATAATAGTTATTTAAAAATAATTGAAAATTTATTCGTATGCAGGTAAATACCGGTGTGTGGAAAAATGCCCTAGTAATAATGCCCTGGAAAAAAACTATTTTTTATTAAATTAGCCCCAAATAGCAAGTAGGTAAAAATGCCCCTTCTCCCTATGACTATAACAAAGATTCATGAATATAGGACAACTCATCTACTCATGGATGATGCCTTCCTTGGTTACGAATGGTTACGTGATGGTGCACATCCTGAAGCAGAACTTCTCAGCTACTTCAATGAAGCATAAAACCTATCGAGAGCTGAGTAAAGCTGGAAAGCACGGAGATCAGATACGCATACGAAGCATTCCTTGTCGTTATCTACATCAAATTTGGGATGTAGTTGAACAAACTGTAAACGGTGATCCTTGTAAGAACAATCAAGTACCTTTGGAAGTAGTAAACCAATGCTGAAGCCAAAATTCTACAGCCTGGCATTGGAAATGTTATAAGAAAAGGACTACGCGTATTCATCAGCAACAAAAGCAAAAACTCTGATGGATGTGAACTTCAACTTGATGCCTTTTTGAAAGGTGTTGGCCATAACATCCATCTTGGAAATCGATAGAAAAGTCTATGAACTTTGATAGGATCATAACAAATTATTTTGTGATGCCATAGAATATTGGTAATGAATATTAGTTGAATTTATATTAAAACGTATTAAAAAATAAATAATATAATTACATTTTAAAAGTATTAAAATTTATTTATTTTTATTAAATTTCATAAGATATGCTATTAGGATGTATAATGATCAGATTTGTCTATATTTGAATAATATTATCAAAAAAGACGACCATTAACTTCATACGTCCTAAACCAAAGCATCCGAAAATCAAAAAAGAATTTGTGATCTTTTTTCTAGCAATTCTGATTATATATGGCCGTTTCCAAATATAATAATATTAATCAGAGCTAAGGAAAAAAACTATAAAGTTTTTAATTTATTTTTTGTTTTTCCAATTAAAAATGTATTAAACGCATGGAACTTAACTCATTAAAGGCCAAAACTTGATAAATCTACTTAAAAATTACATTAACTTTTTTATAATAAAAAAATAAAATAACAAATAAATATTTTTTAATCGTCATAAAGTTACAAAACTTTCCATAATTCAATGTTCCTCTGGAGCAGGGGTCGGCAAAGTGGTCGATATCGACCCCTGGGTGTCGATAAAAGATTTTTAGGAGTCGCTAAGATCGACAGACTTGCCAAATCGTGCTATGCTTTTTTACTTTTTGGTAATAATAAATCTCCTTTTTCTTTTAAAACATAGTTTAGCACATTGTATAGTGTAGGATATATGAGACATTTTTAGTTTCTATTTCTCTCTTAATTGTTGACATTGATTAATGCTTTTATGAAACATTTCTATGTGGGGTGGGGGTCGATGTGAAGACAAATGTTCAATGAAGGGGTCGGTGGGTAAAAAAAGTTTGCCGATCCCTGCTCTAGAGGAACATTGCCTACAACTCCAGATCTTAAGTTGATACAGTAATATACTCATATTTTGTATAACAGATGAGATGAAATCATTTTTAACCGGCTATCATTTTTAACCGGATTTTTTTTTACAAAAATAAAATCGTCTGCGTTTATTAATGATTTTTAATACAAAACTTCTGCTTTACATTAGGTATCGTCTGATTATTCTGTACGTTCATTCTAGGTTTTATCTTTTGTATTTAGAAACTGAAATCAGAACCAAAGTTAGATTTTTTAGCTTTTGCTAGAGAAATTATAAAAGGCTTACTTATTTGTTAGTAACTTGAATAAACCTACACCGAGTGGGAAAAGAATCTATAATCTCAATAGTGGATTTCATCACCCAATACAAGCTAAATCCCAAGGCAGGTCGTCTTGTTGCAAAGCTAACACTGTAAAACAATGTGCAGAATTTGGAGTAAGACTCAATCCAAATTGTTTTATATTTTATCATAAAAATTGAATAAAAATGTTATTTAGTATGTCACTTTAGGCCAATGTCTAAAGCCTAAAGGAACATCTAGATAAAATATCTTGTAACATTCAAAATTAATTTTAAAAAAAAAAGTTTGTACTGCTAACAAATACGAATTCCAAAAGGATCATTTTACTATCTAAAAACGTAAATTTATACTAATTTCACATTCATATATTGCCTACAAGATTGCGCTGTAGGGGAATTTTTTTGACTGTTTATACTGTATATAATGTTTTTAGCAATCAAATAATTTTTGTTAAAAAGATATTTTAAAAAGTAATTTAATTCTAACATAAAAAATTGTTCTTGTGAGTAAGATTGGCCTTGAATGGGATATTAAAGGAACAAAAATAAAAATGCAACTTTAGGGTTAAATAAATTTTAAACGCTTTTAAACAAAAGGGGCTTAATGTAAGTGATCAGATCAAATTTTTAAGGTGGATTATAATGGCATTTTATTCAATTAACAATGTAGTCCATTCAAACTTGGATTTATTTTTTCATGAAGTTTTTCAAAAGATACTCACAAAATCTCCAATTCCAAAATTCTGTAAAACCAAAACCCCAGTACCAATATTTGTGAAAACTAAAGTTATCAAATTAGTTTCAAATTACAGCTTAACCGGTTTAAACGTCTTGAAGTACGAGCTTTCTTTAGAAAAAGTTAGTCAAGATTTGTAAATAAAATAAGTAGGTAATTGATATGCTATTAATAATGATTTTCGGACGCTTTGACAAGGAAAGGTTTTGTATACGTTCCTGTCATGAAATATAATATTTATATGTATAACAAAACAATATACAGTTAAACCGGTTGCTCCTGATACTGATTGATTGAATACTATAATGATGTATACAACACAATGAAAGTAAAATCAAAAGGCGGAAAGATAATCAAACCAAAGTATTTGAGTTTTTCCTCCCTAAACTTGATGGATGATAACAATTTTGTAGCAGCTACACAACTTGATTGAATTTAGGCCAACACATGGCAAGGAAGGGAATAACATTTTGTTGAGTCAAGAGAAAGTATGCAAAATATAAATGTAATATTATAAAAAATTATTTAAAATTGTAGGTTTTATTTTTTGACAAAATCATAAGGTTTTGTCGAACAATTTGTTATTCTAATTGATATTTAAAATTTTAACACCACTACCAGTGACGAGAGCATTTTAGATCACGCTTATTTTTTTGCGCAACCGGCGGTCGCGGTAAGCTCATGACAACACAGCATCAGCTGCGAAAAGCTTTGGAAGGTTATATTTGCTGCAGACATCCGCTAGATCGGCAGCTTACCGCAGATTCAACGATCGATATTTTCTCAAGTTTCAGTCAGTTGTTTTCTTTTGATAAATGCGTTGTAGTTAATATTTATTTCCCACAAATCTTTTAATTCACTTACATTTTCATTTTTCATAAAGTTAATCTCATAACCTGTACGGTTGAACGCGGGTAGACAACTAGCGTGTTATCTCCAACCCGTTTATTACGATGATTCATCTCCAACCTGTATTCTACGATAATTCATCTCCAACCCGTATACAACAATAATTCATCTCCAACCTGTATACTACAATGATTCATCTCCAACCTGTATACTACAATGGTTTCTATTCCATGTACTAATGACTAGAGAGACAATGTTCAATTTTATGTTCACATTCTGCTAGATGTAAGATTTGATATACCTCATTCGGGGAGACGATGCTACATAAGTTATTACCTATATACATTATACTTGTATACTACGTTGGTTCATCTCCAACCTGTATACCGCAATAATTCATCTCCAACCTATATAATATATTTTATCAAATAATCAAAATAAAATTCTGTAATCAAAGAATCGAAAAATATTCTTTAAAAAATCAAAAATATCAAACTTTCTGTTCATATTTTGCTACCTCATACGATGTTACAAAAGTTATTACCTATACTTTACAATTTACATAATTTTAAATATTATATTTGTCAAATAATCAAAATAAAATTCTGTAATCAAAGAATCGAAAAATATTCTTTAAAAAATCAAAAAATATCAAACTTTCTGTTCATATTTTGCTACCTCATACGATGTTACAAAAGAAAAATATTCTTTAAAAAATCAAAAATATCAAACTTTCTGTTCATATTTTGCTACCTCATACGATGTTACAAAAGTTATTACCTATACTTTACAATTTACATAATTTTAAATATTATATTTGTCAAATAATCAAAATAAAATTCTGTAATCAAAGAATCGAAAAATATTCTTTAAAAAATCAAAAAATATCAAACTTTCTGTTCATATTTTGCTACCTCATACGATGTTACAAAAGTTATTACCTATACTTTGCAATTTGCACGATTTTAAATATTATATTTGTCGAATAATCAAAGAATCGAAAAATGTTCAAATAAAGTAAAAAATATATATTAATTTTCGACAGTTTTATTTAACTATGACATTTTAAAATGTTAAAACCCATATTCTACCTTTGTGAATATAAAATTTTGAAGAAATAATATATAAACTCATCACGTTAATTATTGGTATTTTTTGAAACTAGATAAAAGTTGACTGACCTCACATAAAAGCGGATTTTGAAAAAATAAAAATATATTTATTTGTAAAACCTAACGTATTTTACCCACAAAGAGTATAGCTTCAAATCTTGTACATTCGATCAACATTTTTCACTTCAAAAATAATTTTAAATTTATTAGAAAAACATTATACTGACCTATACTATTGACCCATAAAAAGTAAAAAATATATATTAATTTTCGACAGTTTTCTTTAACTATGAAATTTTAAAATGTGAAAAATCATATTTTACCTTTGTGAATATAAAATATTCAAAAAATATTTTATAAATTAAGAACGTTAATTATTATTGGTATTTTTTGAAACTAGATAAAACTTGACTGACCTCACATAAAAGCAGATTTTGGAAAAATAAAAATATATTTATTTGTATAACCTAGCCTATGTTAACCACAAAGAGTATACCTTTCCAATGACACCATTTTCATTTAATTTTTTTTTAAAAAAGACACATTATGCTTAAACAAAAAGGTGGTCCGTAATTTTTTCAAAAATTTAGACAAAATTTTTCGAAGTAATGTCCATTTATTAAAATTTTTTAAAACTTTTGCAAAAATAAATTATTCTAGAGTATGTAGCAAACGATAAGCTTTCTAATGATATATATATCATAAAAAAGAAATATTGAAAAACAGTTGAATTCTTTCTTCAAATCAAACAAGTAAAAATTTCCAAAAAGTAGTATTGGTAGTATTAGTATTATTATTATTATTATATATTACATAAACATTTCAACCAATCATATAGTTTTTATGAAATAAAACTGCAATTTCAAAGTTAAATTTTTTGAACTTTTAGGAAGAATTTTTGAAATGTGGCTTTCAATATGTATGTAAAATATTTTTTGAAAATTTTTATTTTAAGTATATTTTTTAAGCATTTTACGATTTACACATTTAAATATATAATAAGGCTGGCAAGTTTGGCGAGTTGTCTCCCCGGAGGTCTTGCCAGACCTCTGATATTCTTTAGTAAATATATCATCAAGTCAAACAGGCAATGACGTCAAAAGTGAGAATGTGGCTGCAGACAAAGATCTTGATAAAATTTTGATGGTACAAAATGAGCCTGAAAAAGATGTAGCGTCAGAAAATGAGCATGGGAAAGATGTGGACGCAGAAAGTGAGTTTCAGAAAGAAGCTGCTGCTGTAGAAAGTAAACTGAAGAAAAGTGTTGCTGCAGCCCTCAAACCACAAGTAAACTGAAGAAAAGTGTGGCTGCAGCCCTCAAGTAAGCCACAGAGAAACACTCAACTGTAGAGTTTGTGAGAAGCAAATCAAACGCAAAAACTACAACATTCACTTAGAAAGATTGCATCCAACAGAAAACAGCAAAGATTTGCGGGGAAAAGAACAATCAAAAATCACAATCACTCACTTTTTCAGTATATAAATCTTTTGGTGATAATTCAAATGTCAGATCCATTCCTAAACAGGGGCGCACATCCTCAAAATTATTGCTAACAACTAAAAACTAAAAGTTTTGCAAACGGAAAATTAAAATTTCTTGATAGTGCTCTAGAGCAAGGGGTTTCAACCTTTTTTCTACCATGGCCCCCTTTTTGCCTAAATATTATTGTATGGCCCCATAAATTTTTTCATATATTTTTCTATTTTTTAGAGATCAAAAACGAAATTTCGAAACTTTTTCATGAGGTTATTCATTGAAACAACATAGTATAAAAGCAAAAAAACTGTAAAATTCCTTTTAAAAGTATAGTGCTTCTAAATCATAACTTTTTTTCATAATAGTTTAGAATTAAAGTTGCTAACAAAAATATTCTCAGAATAAAATTGAGCAGGTTCGATCTAATTTGTATGGATAAGTTTATTTTAAAATAATGGGAAAAGGTGTTTGGTGATAAGTCACCCGTCAAAGCTAATTAAACTAACAGGTGAAATACTTTGGGTGAATTAATCACAAAAATTTGGTTTATTAAATAAGTTTAAGACAATATTAAGACAAAAAATGGCGAATTATAATATATTTTCAACTTTATATATTTGGCAATGATTGACAATTTTTTCAATTTTTTTATAGTAAGTAAATTTTTTTCAATTTTTTTATTTACAAAGTAAGTAAAATAAATGACACCATCAGATTCGCAATCATAATTTAGTGAGTTCACGAGAAAATTTGGAAAAATATTCAATATTATTATGAAAGAAGGAATCCGCCTCCCTCCAAAAATTTTGTTAATTCTCTCAATCTGTATCTTTTTTATATTATTTAAAGGACTTGTTTGGGTTGTGAGTACAATTTCCCTATTACTTTTCTGAATAAGTCTTAGAATGAATATTAAAAATCTTTTTTTTTAATTAATTTCTAGTTCATTTGATACAATAATCTGATTTTGAGCTATAGTGGTGGCATACGGTACATTACGTTTCGCAATTATTGTACGAAACGATAGCTATTTTATAAAAAAATAATATTCCACTAAACTAGGAAAAATATAGAAGTTCGGTACAATTTGTTATCTTTGGTACGTTTTATTCAATCGAACCTGCGAGGTGTAAATACATTTATCAATTTGACACTCATTACTTGAGAGATGACATATTCCAGTCAATAAGGTTTTGTGATTTATTTGTTCACCACAAATATAATCCAGAATATTTGAGAATATTATATAAATATCCGTGATATTAAATCGAATTATACAAAAGATTAAATAGTAAATTTGAACGCGGGTAGACAACTTGAGTGTCATCTACAACCTGTAAACTACGATGATTCATCTCTAACCTGTATACTACGATGGTTTCTATTCCATGTACAAATGACTAGGGAGACAATTGTTAAACTTTCTGTTCATATTTTTGTAGGATGTAAGATTTCATATACCTCATTCGGAGAGACGATGTTAGAAAAGTTATTTTAAATAATATATTTGTCAAATAATCAAAATAAAATTGTGCAATCAAAGAATCGAAAAATATTCCTTAAAAATCAAAAAATATGAAACTTTCTGTTCATATTTTGCTACCTCATATGATGTTACAAAAGTTATTACCTATATTTCGCAATTTGCACGATATTAAACGATTTATTTGACAATTAATCAAAATAAAATTCTGTAATCAAAGAATCGAAAAATGTTCAAATCAAAAAATATTTATTCTTTTTATATATATCGTTGCGCCTGTTACTTTTACTTTCGTATATGCATGATTTGATAAAAATTATTAGAGACTAGGTTTATCTTTCTATTCAAAAGTATCGGGAGCAAACGATATATTTAAAAAGAATAAATATTTTTTGATTTGAACATTTTTCAAAACCAGGAATTTGAAAAAGAACACACAATTTTTTTAATGGCAAATATTTTTTCATAGTTTAGCTATTAACTAATTGAGTTTTTTTCCAGAATTCAAATTTTAGCATCTTTATTCTTAGTTATTTATTTTATTTTTTAGTTTTTTTTTATAGTATTTGTGGAGAATGCTAATAGATGTAGAAAAGGCCAAAATGTCAGCTTGAAATTCATACACTTTACAGATATATAATAAATTCATAGCGGTGATGGAATGAAATTGCTTCTGATAAACACTACATCTGCAAAATTCGTGTCAATTAGTTTTGGCATTCAAAAATTCTAAGGGGTCAGACATGGGTTGAAAATTTAAATTTTATTCGGGTTCGGTTTGGATATAATAAAAAAATTTTTTTTTCAGGTCGGTTTACATGACAGAATGTATATTGCAGATCTCTGGTACAAAGTAATGAATTCACATAACCAATTCATTTGATATGAACAATTGTTGACAATTGAATAAAAGCAAACGTAAGCTGTCCTATTGATTCATTCCATTTTGGATCCTGCTTGCCAGTCTATTTATTTCGTCAAAACCCGCAACTATTTGAAAATTTCTGAACGTATTATATATTGTTTTTAATTTGAAATGTCCTCCTATCCATGGCATAATGAAGCGGCAGATTCATTGAATTGTGGTAAATGGCATGAATTTATCAAGCTCACAAAAGCTATAAATCCTATCTTCAGAGATAAAAAGCTATAAATCTTAAAATTATTCGCCTTCACGCTCATGTTAAGAAATTGTGAATTGTTCTAATCCAAAGCGTTATTCAAGTGATTAGAGACGATATAGAAAGAAATGTACTCAATCCTAATAGATGAATTTAAGAATAATAGTGGACATAAGGAATTATCAGTTTCACTTTGACTCTATCATATATGAATGATTTTGTTCTCTTGTTGGGTTAGAAGGTAGTGATAAGATCACAATTACAAACAAGATCATTTTACTCGATAAAATCAATGCAGTTAGTTAAACACAGTTATGGTGGGATTGGGAGCAGACATTGCAAGTATAATAATGTCGAGTAAAAATGGCGATGTGTTCATTGGACAAAAATTTTTTTATAATAAATTTTGAAAATTATTAAAAAAAGTTTGACCTTTTAATTTGTGCGCCCTCAAAACTACCCCTGTCCATTATATATATATATATCTTTTAGAATGAATGGTGTATCCAAAATTCGATTAACCCTCAGGATACAGAGGTTTTTGACAACTTAATCAAAGCTGAGGAGGCCAAGCGGATCCGTTGAACCCAATCAGAATTTAATTAAAATCTTTCGAGAACTAATCAGTTTTAGAAACCTGTACTTAGAGTCTGGCGATGGTTCTGAATGCGCATAGGAGTTTTAGTTACACTTTCCCCAAATTGTCTTGATTACCAAAAAAAATTTTCCTCGATTTTTTTGAAAAATGCTATAACTTTATCGCACAACGATTTGAATAACGGGTCTCTGTGAACGTCTACACATGGAAAAAGTACATGGACAACCTTTTTTTAACATAAAAAAGGTTTTCCAAAATCCCACCATAAAACAACTGACCACTACTAAGGGAGGAGAAGAGAGAATTCAGTGGAACCAAATCCTCATTTTCTAAGAAACATGACATGGGAAAACTAGGTATAGAAAGATTTAATAAAAGGAGGCATTAACATGTGGGCCACTCACTCCCTGCAAAATTCTGCCAAATCGGAGAAAACAAATAAGTATGTACACTGGGGTTCAGTGAACGCCTTCTAACTATCGAGAGGGTTGTCATAATTTATAAGGAAGCTAGCTATGTCAGTGGCAGGAACCTTTTTGTTCATTGAGGCCATTTATGATTCTTCATCTTTCGTATAAACAAAATTGTTTTAGAATATTTTCCTCAAGAAAGTAAGTATATTTGCAATTAAGACATAGTTAAATCAATGTTACAAAATAAAAAATATTACCGAATATTATTGAAAATAAGTTGAATAATATGTATATTTTAAGCTAAATAGAGAATACATTTCGTTTGCTTTTTTAGGAAAGCATTTTGATATCGACCTATAACGTAGAAATTCTTAGCTCTAACTGATCCTCCAAATGCTAATCGGTTATAATTTTCTCAGAGAATCCTTTATTTGCGTAAGAATTGTCAATTTACTAGCAGGCAGTTAAGAATTATCAACGACGGATTGGCGCCTAATAAACAGGAAGCATAAGTACACTGTTGTGGTAGTGGATTAGAAGTTTTTCAACCAATCAGGCCAAATCTATATAATAGCCCACATTTGTTATGCTTTTCAAAATCTCTGAATGTTTTAATTTATTCTTCTATGAATCAAAAGCTGGCTCATTTTTTACTGCATAAAAATGGACTTCAAAAACAACGACATTTTTAGGATGCTTAAATTTTTTAATTATCATAAACATATTTATTTCTGTTTTGCAATAAAATGTTTAACGCATCTTGAATTGGATTCAAAACACATGAAAATGCACAGTATCAAAGTAAAAATCTTAAGATGATAGTTCAGAGAAATGTTTTTTTCTTTGGAAAAGTTAATTAATTAATTAATTTTCTACACAAGTAACTCACATGGTAAAACTGTAAATCAGGATATGTTTGCGAAAGTTAAATTTGTGCGATTTGCGAGTTAAAAGGAGTTAGCGTAGTGTTATTTGTGCGAGCTCAATCATATATTTGCAAAATCATGTTCATATTCTATACTTATTTTTTTGTATTCGCGAGATATATTTTCGCAAAATATCAGCTTTTCGTGAAAATTTCATGATATAGAGAATTTCGAAATTGACGGTGTCTAATAGCATTTGCTGGAATATAGTTGGCAATACGAATAAGCTTTTTCAAAGAAAGTGAAAAAAATATTGAAAAATTTTGCAGTGATTTTTTTGATTTAACAATGAAAAGAAATCATCACATCTTGATCATTTATTAGACCTTTTAGGATGCGCAATCAATACTTTATTTTTAGTCATCGTATCAGAAACACAAACTGACATAAACTAAATAAATCAGTGCCATTTAGTCTTACATTATGATGCCATTGTTCTTTAGCCCTATTTCACTGAGAGCGGGGGTTAGATTTAGCAACCTTTAACAAGCCAAAATAACTCCAAAACTACAAGTTCCTATCTAAGTACAATTATAAGCAATTTCTATGTATTTAGAGTCTGGTGGTTCTCAACCCTTTTCAACAAAGGACCGCAACAAAACAAAGAATGGTATACATTGATATACTCAAAAATAGAGGATGGGTGATTGCTCCCTGCCTACATCTGCCACTTCTATTGAAACATGGTGTGTAGACAAAATTTAAAAGCAGATAATATATATAAACTACTCTATAACCTATATACATTACAATTAATATATGAATAAGTTTATGAAATCCTGTCACTTTTTCTGATATTGCTGGTCTATTTTTTTCTTCCGCTTTGCCATGCGGTCCTATTAAAATCAGAAATAAAGCAAGAGATACAGAGAGAATTTTTGTTAATTTTATATAGGTCGTCGTCTAATCCCATTGAAAAAGAAAGCAGGCCATTAGTCTTGAAAATTCTGGTTGGCTTAAGAGAAGCCTCGAAACGCCATTGAAAAAGATAAAATGGATGAGTCTATAAAATTGCAAATAAGGGATTGACTTCCCCTTAAGCACATCGGTAGATAGTTCAATTAAATTTAGTTGAATTTCCCAGAGTCGTATTTCAGATGTCTAAAATGATATGGGCTAATATTAATTCGGTAATAGGCCAGATTAGCAAACTCATACTGCTTTCATATGTAAAATATTCGGAAAGATAAAAGGGTCATTTTTCTTGGATTCACACCTCTTTTCTGATATAGTAAACTTCAAATGTATCAATTTTTGAATTATTCGTTATCCTCATTTCGACTCGTACATATAATTCGGCCAATGACTAATGAAGAAACAAAGGCACATTTTTGCAAAAAAAGTATGCATTTTAGAAAACCGCTGGTATGTAGTACAATGGTGCTCTGGTATCGGTGTTAATTACGAAGTAAAGCGCGTAGAAATGGGAAAGGAGGGCGAGAGAGGGAAAATATTAATCAGATAAAAAGAGCTTACAATAACTAAGAGTTAACTCTAACAATAGAAATTGGAAGAGAATTGCTTCTCCCATGAAACAGCGAAGCATCTACTCACTATTACAACAATAAAGAAGATTATGCCTCCAAGAACTTAGTATTGTCATGATTACATGGAAGAATGGAACGGTGGGTGGATAATGCGCTCTTTCCATAGATAAGAGGGGATCAATCATGCAAAAAGATAGTAATTGCACTTAGATCGATAATAATGGGTATGATGATGCCTAAAGTGAAAGTTGCAGGCTTTGTTAGCAAATATTTAAACTGAATCCATACATATAATATGTATTATTTATTTTACTAGTTAGTTGAAAAATAATGTTCTATACAATCAGTACAAATATGCGTGTAGACGACATATAGGTTAGAGTAATTCAAAAAGAAATTCAGTCATTTCATTTCAAACTCGTCTCTACTTCCAATCATTCACGAAATGACAAACGAATGATATGTATATCAAAGTTATTTGCGTAATAAATATTACAAGTATAAAATGAAGGAACAATATAGCATATAAAGCGTTGGGTAGAGGGATGCGTTCACAGCCTTAGTCAAACCGCTATCCCTTCGAACCCCTTCCTTGATAAAACTTTTGCCCACCTCTTGAAAATTCGAATAATTTATATAGTGGCCTTTCAGGAGGGAGGGGAAGGAATTGGTCGATAGCCCCACCCCATTTATTAAAATGAAGTATCGATCTTGTATATATGTTTGCCATTCAGTTTATCTGAAACAGTTATTTTTGTAAATAGAAATACATATATATTAGAAGTTGAATGTAATACGAATTACTTTTTGAAAGTTTTAAAAAGAAAAAAGCATGAACAAAAAAATTAGTTTAAAAACGTACATAATAAAAAGTGTAAAAAAGTCTTAAAATAAGAAGACGCGCTTAAAAAAAGACACACATAATGAAAAGAAGGGAGCGCCTAAAGTAAACATGGAATATAAAAAAAAGTTCTATTATTTTAATATTTAATTTTTTTTCCTATCCTTGTTCACTCTTAATTTTTCTATGCCACCTGACAATAAAAACTGACTACGCCTGTGAATGCGTTGCAAGCGTACAGTTTAAAATTAAATTTTGAATTCTATTACAAAAAATATGATTAATATAATTGGTAGTATCGAATTTTGCAATTAAATGCTCATCGAAATTTTGTCATTAAATAGTTGTATTGTCAAAGCTTTTGACAATACAAACTTTTATAGGAAACTTTATGATGGGAAAAATATAACAAGAAGCTAAATTTAATTAAAATTATACTTTAACCTAACACAAATAAAAAATTGCTGATTCCATATTTTTTTATTTCATTTTTTACCTTTCACGATGACCGAAAATAATATTTCTAAGGAAGTAGTACAACAATCAGTTAGAGGATTAAGGTGATAAGAAATGTTTTAATAGAAAGGATTAGAAAGAAAAAAACTTTATTAACAAATTATAAAATGTTTATAACTGAGAAAGAGTTCAGTAAAAGGGAAAATGATAAGAGTTACAGAACAGGTGTATACAATATCAGCGTCGTGTCGATGAAAAATCTAAGCAAAAATATTGCAAATTTTATCGTAAAATTATAACCATAGTTGATCAATATATATCCCGCATGTATATAATGCATGCCTTGATATATGCATGGTTATACTCAGTCAAGCCCAGATAAAATTTGTAATAATTAATAGATTCATCTTAATATAATTTGTAAGAATTTAGATTGATTTTATGCTTAGAACCAAAAATGCATACAATACGTCATATTTGAAAAAAAATAGGAATGATTTTGTAAGCTCTTCGCTAGAGATGAATATAGCACAAATAGAATATCAAAGAGCATACTTTTTGAAAGGTTAGAAAGTTTGGAGGAAGATCCATCGAGTTAGCATTTTGTTTTGCAAATCCAATTTTCTTCTTGGAAGCAGTTTCCATTTTATAAATGCACTAAATGAACAAAAAAATTAACTACAAAAATGAGGAAAACTTTTGAAATATTTGACAAAGCGTTGTTCACATTCTTTGCTCGAAGACAGAATAAACTAGATTAATAAATAATTTATATAACAGCTATGGATAAGAGAGGATGAAAGTTTGAATGTATGTTCATATTTTTTAAATTGATTACTTTATCGTGTCATATACTCTCATCAAAGGATTGCGATGAAAAAATTCTATATCTTTGGTATCGATAAACCGACTAAAATACATTTCTACGATTCGATGACAAAGTTAGCAAAATTAATTTCATTGTTTTAGTTTTAATTTTTTTAAACCAAGTAAAGAAGGGGCAAAAATTGTTATCCAAATGTGAGAACATAAATATGTATGTGCGTAAAATTTTTGCATTAACATCTATTCTTATATTCCTTGGATTATTCTCCATGTTAAAGAATTTTGACTCTAGTTCTGAAGTATACGCAGTACAAAAATATTATACTGATTGTAGATTAGTGGTGAAACGGGTACAAAGTTTCAAGAACCGGTTTCTGCTTAAAAAATATTGAAAGAAAATCGGATATATTTAGTTATTAAAAATTTTTTTTTATAAAAATTAAAAATTTCTTACACTCTATTATTTAAAAAAACAATTATTATTCATCTTTTTTATTCATACAATGACTTTTCAGGATTCAACGTTTTGCGAAGAAAGTTTCGTTCTTTTTTTGAAGGAAAAATTAAAGCGATTGAAAAAGATCTTTCTGATTCAGTACTTGTAGGCTTTATTGTCGATAAGGCAGAATAAAATGTTTTCAAGATTATTTCGCTTACAATATTTTTTTTGCAAATTAACATTTTTTTCAAGAATATAAAAAGTTAGTAATCATTAATTTAATTTATTTAGCATATAATATTTTTATTCTATTTTTCATTAAATAAAATTTCTGCTAAATTTTTCAATCTAAAAATTTTCAAAGAACAGGGAAATTTATTTGATTCTCCTCCGTGCCGTAATTTTACGAAAAAACCGGCACTCTACCGGAATTCAAAATCCATGTAATTTTGGTTTTATTCTTATAAAGAAATTGGCATTAAATGCATTTCCAAATTTTTTGATTTTTTAAATCTGTAATTGAGAAAACAAATTCATAGGATATAAAAAAAATGTCAATTTCATCCGCTTATCAACGTTAAAGGCGAAAACTCGTAGACAGAGCCGTGCTTTGAGCACCCCCTACTGCGGACCCACTTTCGTATAAACCACCGCGCTGAAGAAAGAGTAGAAAACGATTACTGAAACTTAAACACAATGAAAGGAGCTAAAATAAGCAAAAGACGAGAATATTTAGGGAAACAAATAGCTAACAAAACATTTCAAAATTCACAATAAATGACGTCACTGTTTTATTACCACGAACACACTAGATATTAATTGACTACAACATTTTTGATATTCATTTATTCAATTACGATAGTTTTATATAAAACAGACGTCATCAAACAGAAATCATAAACATGCATATTCTATGCTTAAAAATGAGAGTAAAATTCAAGTAAAATTAGGAGAAAACTTTGATTATATCAATCGATTGAGACAAAGTAGAATATGTGAATGGACTAAGAATATGATATAAGTGAATTTATTGGCGCTATAAATGTTGTTTTAGTATCAAGAAATTTGCGAATTTGATAAATCAACAAGACGGTTTTAGTGAAAACGGAAATTGGTAAAGATACAGCAACATAAGATGTTTTAACCGCTTGTGTGCAAGACCAACGTTCCCCAAAAAAGGACATTCATCTGACTTCAATCAAAAAAGAAAAGCGAAGATTACTCTTAAAACTTCGGGCGCTCAAGGCCTTAATCTAGAAGTCATTATTGTGTAAGTTCTGGCGAACTATGAGCTAAGTCGAGCCCTTCAAAGAGCCGCATTCCTGGCAAAATTTGCAAGCCATCACAATAACGCATCTAAAGCAATGAATGAGTAAGGAAAGTGTAAAGGATTTGAAAGGCTGACGATGTAAAACACGGGTGCTGGACTAGATACAAGCAAATCGTTTGTTCAAAAGCAGTCTTTCCTAAAGTGGGCGGTAGCACCCTCAAGATTGACTCAAACAAAGAAATATTTTTTATAATTTATTAGATAGTTATGTTTTGGAAAATAAGTTATCTTCCAAAATCTCAAGAGGTTGAGCACGGAAGACAATTCCTTATATTTTTAGTTGCTATTTTCTTACCCCTCAAAAGGATGAAGACGTGCAACAAACGTCTCATAAACTTATTCACTATAATCAGTTAAAATAGTACTAGCATTATTGCTCCACGCATAATTTGATTTAAAAAAATTGGGGAGGGTCATTGTGATTTTAAATATTTATTCAAGTACACGTTACCAATATGTATAGATCATTATATTATTATATTACCAAATGTATAGATCAGGAGGCGGTAAAGTGGTCGATAAATCCCCATTTTCTTTTAAAACATAGTTAGGACATTGTATAGTATAGGATATATGAAACATTCTTGGTTTGTATTTTTTCTCTTAATTGTTGGACATTGATCAATGTCTTTGTCAAACATTTCTATGTCGGGTGGGGGTCAATGTGAAGACAAATGTTCTATGAAGGGGTCGACGGGTAAAAAAGTTTGCCGATCCGTGGTATAAATAGACTTTCCAGTTTGTGATTAAAAACAGGTAAATTTTTACCGGCAATTAGCGGTAATGAAAGAAAAAAAATTGCCGTTACTGATACACTTTTACCGGTAAATTGCATCATGTTGTGTACTTATGCCATTAAGAAAAAAAAAGATTTTTTTGTTTTATATTTATAAAACCAAACTTGTTTGTTTATGCCACTGTAAAAGTGCGTTTTAGAATTTAAACTCGTTCTTCGTTCTAAAATTCGTTTTCTAAACACTACGCGCTTTACAGTGTTTTCGAGCCATCTTATCTCACATATTTAGAAAGCACGTGTTTAGATGGTGATTGTTATACCCATCTCAAAAATAAGACTATAGTTTATCGAAACAGCTCTAATTTTTCATTCTCCTACACTTAATAGTATAAAAACTTTAGCTGTCAAAATATTTAAAAGATTGTTTCCGTTAAAAGTAGGTGATCAAGATATGCAACTTACTTCAATTGAAATTGATCAATTTTGTAATGTAAATTCCAGCTATTCTGATGAATGCAACTTTAGTAATCCCGACTCGATGCTTGAAAGATATCAAAAAGAAATTTTAAGCAAAAACAAAAAAGTGAAGCTTTCTATACTAGTTTGTTTTGACCACTTTATGATTTCAGTAATATACGTTAAATAATATAAAAACGGTAATGATATTTTGAAGACGGTAATTTACCGATAATCAAAAATTCGATTATGTTTACTCACTTTTCCAGTGTATTTAATTTGATACTTTTTATAATATAGTTTTCTCTGTGCTTGATTTCATGTGATTTCAGGGTTTTCTTTGAAACAAAAAAGTGGAGTGCCCCCACAAAAATCCAATATCAAATAATTGAGGGTTTTTTCAAAGTAAATTAAATATCAAAAAATCTTCTTATTTTTGAGGTTTCGGAAGATAGCGATAAAAAATTAACAGGAGTCGTCTCTCGTGTCCAAACTTCTGAGGTTTTGAAGATATGTTATATTGGATGTATATAAGCATATGTATATACAACCAGTTAGCCAGCAATGGGGAACTTAGAGCCAAGCCCCTCTATTTAAGTTACGGACCCCATCATGAAAAAAATAAAATTTACAAATTAAAAAAAGAAATACTGGATTTGTTTTTTAACATGTTATTCTAACAATATAAAAGAATAAAATTAAAATATACGAAAATAATTGATATCATTGGCGGTGGTAATTAAAATGATAAAGCAATCAAAAATAAGAAATGTAAAGCAATATTAAATCAGAAATGCTAGCAAAGAAATAGAAAGAGACAAGTAGATAAAAGAGCTGATAAGGACGAGATATTAAAGTTTTATAACCAACATTTGTTACTTAGAAGTGTCCGATTCCGACCCTTCAAATAAAATTTTCTAGCTGATAAAAATTTTGGTTATCATAACTTTGTTTTTTTTTAATTTTCTTGAGATTTTATATATTTTTTTTATTTAACGCCCTACTAAAAACTATCCAAATTTTCATTGGAAGTTGATTTTCTCGAGTTCCCCCAAAAAAATCAAAACTATATTATATTATGCCTGATAAGTGCTATATTTTGTATGTTACATATACTTTCTATACGCTGATTCTTTGTTGTCTCCCTTGGTCGTATCGGACGAGATATAAATAGCTTCCAACTATTCGGAAGTGACAAAAATATTTGTAATCTTTGCCATGAGTTGTATGGAGGAAAATGGATTTAGTGAAGTAAATAAAATGTGAAATAATGAAAAAAGCGCATAGATAAGGTGAAAGTGGGGATATCAGAATAAATTTCAGTAACATCAACGCGAACATTTAAATTTAGAAGATAAGCACCAAACTAAAGGATCACATGGAAGTCGTCTATACAGTTTTTATTATGAAGGAAGATATATTTTAGAAGAAGGGGCCGTTTCCTTGAAATAATGTCGATTAAGGGAGAGCATATTTGAAATGATGTTGTTTAGGGGGTGTTTCCTACTGTTCTAAAGTCAGCGTCAAATTGAAATTGAAATCATCTGATTTATTGTATCTTTATATTATATCTATTGAAAATCTCTAGTATAAACAGATACAGAAATGACACATTTTATATTCCTTTTCTTACTTTCAAAAACTCAAATGAGAAAATGCATTGCTAGCCTCAGTTGAAAAGGGTTGCTGACGGCTAGTATAAGGTATAGTTAACACCCTGAAAGTTTTACACGGCAAACCAATAGATCCGCCTTGAGTCAAATAAATATTTTGCACCCGTATAGTACTAATATTTTGTATTATGAGTTAATTTGAGAAGTAAGTTTAACTAAGATTCTTAGTTTATGCATTTTATAGTTTACTTTATTTATAATTTCCACTTCATTGATATAATAATGCGAGCTATATTTGATGAGAGGGAGTCCCAGTAATTTGAAGAAGAGCCCATAAATTAGAGGCGCAAATATTTTTTATAGCACATAACTACAGTCGAACCTGCCTTAGTGGTCACCTCCCAGCGACCACTCTCTAATTAGGTAAAATCATATTGATTACGCGATTAGTACAAAAGGAATGAAGAAAGAAAAAGAGCAATACTAACTCTTCATGGTGAGATTTTTGTTGAATCCATTCGATGTTATAGTGTAATGATGAATCTCCGCGATTATAACCTTCGCACATCGGAACGTGGAGTTTTACTCCACATCGATTTATAAATGCTAAAATTCAAGCAACATCAATGTTCGTGTGATGAGTTTTGATATGAAACAGAAATTATGCAGTTGAGTTGGCTGTAAACTTTCATTTTCTGTTTATCCAGTAATTTGCTATATGGGTAAGGATAGTAGCTTTTGTCTACTGACTACTACACAAATTACACATTGAAATTAGAGCAACAGGCATCAGCTTCTTTAATAACCCTCATCGAACCACATATTTTTAGTTTCTAGCCAGGCCACCTTACTACAATTGTAGCCCAAAATCAAAGTCAGATATTTCGAATAGGCAACAAAACATTTATTTTCAGAGATATCATAAATAAAGTATAGAAGTATAAATTTCTTGTGTTTTGAATAAAAAATGACGATTGGAAAGCTTCTGTCAAAAAATTGAGAAATAAAGAAAGGTAAAATTTTATTTTATAAACAATTTCTACAAAGACTAAATTTGTGCTTTAAACATATTTTTTATCGCATTTGTCACATGCCCAACGCGTGGATGACTTACATTCACCCTCTTTACATTTTAATGGTATTGGCGACGCTTTTTTTGGATGAATTTCACTCATTTGCGCATATTCAATTCGAGTATGTTCCTTAATCCCGTATTGCGCAAAAGACATTTTTTTCTGGCTGTAAAAATATTTTCATGAGCTAGTTCATGATCAATTTTTTGATGAAATTGAGCCTTGAATAGGTGTACCCAGTCTCCTTCATGATTAAATAAGAGTTGAAAGAACAAAAGCGGGTACCTGTTAGATTTTCGACTCTTTGGTCCATTATGTCCACTCCACCTTTGTTGTAATCTAAAATGATTTCAGATTTAAGATCATACTTTTCTTCATTTACTTGTAACTGAGCGTGGAAGGATGATATTAGAAGAACGTTTTTATTTTTATTTTGCTTATAAGAGCATAAAACAATTTTGTTATCGTGGTTGTACAAATATTTTGTACTGTACAAAGTTCTTTATCTCAATTCTAAGAAATTTTGTGGTACATCTTTCGAAAAACTTTTTATCGTAGCTGTCATTGACAGCCCATTTTCGAGCAAAATTCGACAGAGATCAAACGATCCAAAAAACCTCTCTAAATACACATTGCGATTATTTTTGAAGTAAGCTTCACAAAGGTAAGAGGTAACATTTTTAGGTAAACCTGTACCGCTGAGGTTTGCTTGCCACAATATATGTACGATTTAAGTGCAAAACCATTTGCTGTGTCACAAAGCCAAAATATTTTCACACCGTACTTAGCGGGCTTTTGAGGCATATAAACTCTTCCGGGGCAATAACCTCTGAAAGAATAAAGTTGCTCATTTACAGTCAGGTTTTCGCTTGGAACCTAAAATTTTGTTAGATTGGAATCAAAGGGATTATATATTTCGCGAATGGAGGCCAATTTGTCGCATAGAAACGAAGTCTTTGAAGCGATTCCTGGAAACGGCACAACTATAAAAAGGCTTCGAATCTCCTTTTTTAAAAAGATTTCTTTCAATTTCTTTTTTGCTAGAGGAATCTTCAGAGCTGATCTCTGCGTCCAAAATTCACTAAAACTTTCACAATTATCACTTAAAGTCATACAAATGAAGAAATTTCTTCGTTAGAGGACGAGATGTTTTAGCTCAAAAAAATGAAACTAATGAAAATTGAATCAAAACAAAAATTTATTGAATAATGACGTTGAAATTTGAAATTATGACGTTGCATGACATTCCTCACACTCGAAAAATTGAAGGTCACACTTTGTTTAGTTTTTAAAACAAAAAATTATGATAACATCTCAGTTGTATTTTTATTACGTATAATATTCACGTTATCGTCTCACTCTGCACAAGGTGATGAAAGTGACGTAACTAGTAGGGAAGCAAAGGGATGCTGTTAATGTCAAAATAGAAGAATTGTTTATTCTTTGTCATTAAATCTTTGTTATTCCACCAACTATATAATTTGTTGCACGTAATTAAATTGACGTATGAATTTATTAAGTTCGTCCCTCTGTACTCAAAAACTGGTTGTTACGCTAATGCACCAGTACATCGAGATATATTTATTTTTTACCTCAACGTTTTGATAATAATTCTTTCAATATTCAGAATTTTCTAAAGTTTTAAGATACTATTTATCTAATCTTTCATTAAAGGACTTGTATATTGTGACATTTTTTTTCAAAACTTGAATCGAAAAACAGTGCAAAATGCCAATATACACGGAAAACTTCATCATCTCCCTATACTTGCTATGAAACATAATTCTCTAATTCAAAAAAAAGTGCCTAATGCATTGAATGAAAATATGAATATGTTTATTATTGTATACATTGCAACTAAAATAATTACACTTTGTTGTATTCATATCAATAAATTTCTTTTTTCCTTGAAAAAAGATTTTAGAACAAATCAGGCTCCTTCTTGTGGTTGCGTGGCTGATCGGTTAGAGCGCTGATTCATGAGCCGGTTGTTCCGGGTTCGAGATTGGCCTCTACCAAATTGTTCATAGCTCGATGCCAGCGGCGCATTTGTGCCTTATCGATGAGAATACCACACCACCTTTTTAACCTTCTTTGCTGGAGTCCAGTTCATTTCGGTAAAAAGTCAAACCTGTAAATTTCGGAGGTGTTGTTATTCCATTTCAGCACATCTTTGAAGTTTTCAAGTTGAAAAAGGCAGAATAGTTATAATTATTATAATAAAGAAACGTATGAAGTATAATGGTTGTGATCTCTGCTATAAGTATTAACTTAAATATTTTTCCACTCTTCTTATTTTAGGATATTTTGCTGCATCCTTCAGAATATTTTTTAAATTTCCTTGATACAAATATTTTTTATAACCTTTGAAGTATCAGAGTGGTGTTTATTGAAAAAACATATTGTACCTATTTTGAAAAGAATAAAACTGCCATTGTAGTCATGTGGGCTAATTGTGATCAACTCATACAACTTCCTACTTTTTCCTTTTTTGTGATCTTTACATCAGTATCCATTGAGAATTTTTTTCAAATTTTTACATCAAAATAAAGCTTTTTGCACATTTCGTGAAGTTTTAGGCTTTCGAGATTGAAAAATAATATAGGTTCAAAAATTGTAAAACTACAATGGTAGCCAGGTTGTCCGATGAGGGTTAATTCAATCATATGCATTGCATCTTTCATTGTACATTGCATTTACAATTGTTTTAAACATTGCATATACAACTTTCAGATGACTCCATACACTGTTAGGAAGTCACCATCCACTCTCGTTAGAAAAGAAGATAGAAGTGATCAGGTTGCACGACAAAGAGACAAGTTAAACGCCCGTTCCATCGCCTAGAAGCTTTCCACTTAAGAACATCTCTGCGGGAAAACTCAAATCCTAAACATACAGAATAATAAGCAGGAGTGGATCGAGGAGTTTGAAAGCAATGTACACCTCGACCGAAAGAAAAAGTTACGGAAAACAACAAATGATGAACAGCATCCTCTACAAATGGTTTGAAGATTGTACTGACTGCATTCTTCCTGTGAGCCGCCCTCTTCTTCGGGAAAAGGCATTTGAGGCAGCACTGGAGCTAGAACTCCACGACTTCAAGGCATCAAACGGCTCGCTAGAGACTTTCCCTCAGCGACACAATATTATTTTTGCCAAGATGAACTGCGAGAGTGGTGGATTCGATAGGGCTGTTGTAGACGACTGGAAGCAGAGACTGCCCTAAACTTCAAAGGAACAAACTGACCTGGTGGAAAGCGATCCAAAGAGCATATCACTCTCATGTTGTATGCTAACGGCGTGGGAGAAAAGGAGCCAGCAATGGGCATTGACAAGTCAATTAAACCACGTTGCTTCAGTAGGATCCAACATAGGGATCCCGCCGTGAACTATCATGCAAACAAGAAGGCATGGATGACTATCAATCTATATGAACTCTTCATGATAATGCTCAACAAGATGCTGCTTAATAATGCTTTTTGCAACGCAACCTAAAGTTGTCAAACGTAAAACCTATCGTCCTCCCTCCTAACAGCTCCTTCATAGCACAGCCCATGGACTAAGACATCTGTGGTTAATAGTTCCGAAAACGACAACTGTGAGGAATCATCCATCAAATAGACACGTGCCAAGAGTAACAGACTCTGATTTCATGCGGGATAACTATGTTTTCCAGGTCATTTACTGGGTTGTCCGACTCTTGAAATCGTGTTAATCGACGCTTCGCTAGCGACTACTGATTCGGTCATGCGTCAACTGTTGAGGATTTTCATCGTCGGCTTGAATCCATCAGAGAGAATGGTGAAGTTAGAGAATAGGAGCTACATATCACCCAGCTCCAAATCAAGCACAAGAGTCTTGTAGATGTCAGTAGAAGCATTGCTGATATACAAGCATGGCAAAGGCTTATGTTCGATTTCCCAATTGATAACCCAATTGCCCTTTTTAGGATCAACAGTTATTAAACAGCATTTTTAAAACCAACATGATAGAGAGTGAGATACGTCCCAATCGTGGTTGCACAAGCAATTTTGTTAGCTGTTTTATAGAATTAAGCACGGTATTTATGTTATTATGCAATACAAACGTTAAAATTGAATTGGCTTAGAAAGGTTAGGATTCTCTATAACAAGGTTTCCCAGCGGGGTCTACATGAACCCCTAATGGTCCATGGACAAAAATATGAATATTGGGGGTCCTTTTAACACAGTAAAAGGTCCATGAAGTCTTTGCCAAAAATAAATAATATGTAAACAAATAACAAATGAGTTATCAGCATACACTGCTTTTAGCGCTTAATTGACAAGCCATTTATGCAATATATTCTAAAATGTTTATACTAAAAAGTGTATAATAGTAAAATAAAAATAGGATGTAGGCATATTTTATAGACATCTAATGACCATATTACTCATTTTTTATCTAATCACCATGTAAGTAACGATAACAATTTCCTAAAATGTTAAATTACTACTGACTGAGCTACGGACACCACAATATATTTATATTTATTCTTTTTGTGTAATAAGAGTTACAAGTTAATTGTACAATACAATTATTAGTGAATAGTATCTATGATTCCATGTTTAGTTTGAATGAAGTTGATTACAGTAATCTCTAGTTACTTGGCGCTTTGATTATATCGAGGCCTGGATGAATATTGGATTATATTTGAAAGTCATTATCGTATATTTTTTGTTTATCGTGTTCAAGGAAGCCTTTAGATGTGAAATATATATTCGTTTTTTTTAATTTACAATTAAAATTGAAATGTTTTCCCTATTTGAATATACATATTTAGACATGTTTGTTATAGATCATGCGGGTCCACAATTAATAAGGTTATCGCTCAAAGGGTCCACAAGCAAAAAAAGGTTGGGAACCCCTGCTCTATAACAGTAAAGCTTTATCGCTATTGATTACTATAACTGAAAGAGTTATTAAAATGAAGTATGGATCTTGTATATATGTTTACCATCCAGTTTATTTGTAACAGTTATTTTTGTAAATAGAAATACATATATTAAAAGTTGAATGTAATAGGAATTACCTTTTGAAAGTCCAACTTCATTAATATAACAACGTAGTTATCATGCTAATCTTTAAATATTTGATAGTAAATCAAATATATACCATTTTTATTCCTAGATATTCATTATATTTTTTTTATCAAGATTACTTTGAATAGTTGCCGATGTTTTCACACTTTGCTCAAAATTTTTGTTAATAAAAATTAGTACAAATAGTTTTATTTTCATGTAATTTATAGCGTATAACTTATGTTTTTCTGTTACTAATTTAGTTGGGCAACTTAACATTTAATTTTAAGCAATAATGCATCTAAATTCAGAGTAATCAATCCACATAACAAGGCCTGTTGACAATTTGTGAAATAAGATGCTGAGAAATTTTTTTTAACTCCTAATCAATATTGTATCGGATAGCGGGGTTGTCGAATAATCTAATGTAGGGTGAATAAGGTCTGACCGTATTACCAATGGATCTTCTAAAACAACCCTTTCCATATGGCATTTAGAAGACAAAGATATTTTTAACCTTCAAACTTCAAATACAAAATCGGCTCAACCAAAAATTGTTTCCTAAAGATTTACAAAAGAGATCATTTTTAGAGCCATGATATAAAACCTTCACTTGGTTATCTTTAGGGCTTATTTAATAAATCGATAGCAATTTTTGATTTATCTAGATCAGTGGTTCTCAACCGCAGCCCTCAACCTCTTGGTTTGCGGTCAACATAGCATGGTTGCAGAAAAATGAGGCTAGCAAAATCATATGAAAACTATGAGGATTTTGCAAAAATGTTGCAAAGTAGTTTAAATTATATGATCTACTTATAAGTTTTGTCTTCACAACCTTGTGTATATGGCAGTTTTCGATTTACTCAGGGTGCAATCGCCATTCCCTATTTTTTGAGTATATTTTGTTTGGTTGCGGCCCTCTAGTGGTATGTTGGTTGTTAGTTTTGCCCTTTGTAAAGGTTGAGAACCACTGACCTAGAGTGAAATTTTCTTAACGGAGTTTATGAAGAGATAATAATAATAAGATGTGTTAATGAAATTGTTTAATCCCATATAAACAAGCTTAGCATAACTCGCCATTTGATCAGGACAATCTCAGTGCCTCGTCCTAAAGTGGTAATGTCCTGGTTTGAGAAAAATATATAAAACAAAATCAAGAGAAGTTAGACACTCACTCCTTTTACTAAATACACAAGCATAAAATTAACAACTTAGCTTGAACTTTAGATCACTCAAAATATTTATCTAAGTCCAATAAACATTGACAAAACTTGAGTTTAATGTATGAAACTCTTCTCGCAGGTTAGGGCAGAAAAATATGGTAAGAATGAATAAAAGTATAATATAATAATAAAAAAGATCACACTCAACTCTTGACAAATCCGAATCCTTCATTATGCGTACAAATAATTTTTTTCTTGAAGTTTTTACTTCTCTTCTCACCCTGGAATAAAAAAGATCAATTTTTTTAAATAAAAGTAAATAAGAATTTGATGTTTTTGGTAAAATATTTGAGTAATATTTCAGTTAATCCATAAAAAGTGACAGCAAAACTGTTGAATTTTCACAACCAGGACCATTCTTTTTTTAATGTCTAATGACGTAGATCAAATGAGATTTTTCATTCAATCTACCGTATATTTCGGTGTATAAGTCGACCTTTTAGCCTCCCCCTCCCCTCCAAATCGGCCCAAAATTGAGGGTCGACTTATATAACAGTAACAAAAAGCAAACCTTTAAAGGCATATTGATGCAAGAAACCAGGCCTAACCATAGGCTAATACCAACGACAGCCTTAGTTCGGTAACTACCGATGTGATTACATGTAGCTACTAATGTAAATACTTGTATTTAAAACAACTCACATTCTAATTCGACGCAAATAATCTAATAGAACTACCATTACCTTAAAATTCCACAAAATGCTATTAATCAGGGGAAAAGAATTTTATCTGGTTAGTAAGAGAGTTAGGAACAGACCGAATTAGAAAGAGAAAGAAGTGAAGGTATATGAATATGTAAACTATAGAGAATTATGTTAATACTGCGTTATATATTATTTCATATTGTAAGTAGAACAACATGTGTAATAACATACCGGTAGTCTGTAATTAATGCCGGATGTTTTATATATGATACCTTTTACACTGCAGCTTAGGCTAACAGATCATTTAGGCAAGTTCTGTATTTTAGAGGTCGACTTATACCTCAGATATTAGCAAAAATCATAAAAAAAAAATACTCTCATTTGGGGGTCGAATTATCTGCCCGAATTATACACCGAAATATACGGTATTGATATAAATTCAAAAAAATCTATTATTTTATTTTCACAAATGGCAATTCTTAAGAGTGTGAAATACAAAATTGAAATGTTAGCTGAATCTATAATGAAAATTACATGTGAATGTCTATAACTTGTTAAAGCGGAAGCTGGAGTCAGAAACAAAAGGCCAAGAAATACGACCAAGTGATTTTGTCAGTGGTTCGGGAGCCGTACATAACAGTGCAGTTAATTATCACGCTGAAGGAAGATGCATTCTTTTGGCGAAGCCACTTGCTTATTCTCAATAATTGCATTAAACGAAAGATTGCAACACTTTGACGTCGTAGATAGAAAGTTAATTAAATACAAATGATCATCTTTGTAGTTTGAACAAAAAAGAATTCGATTTAAAATGGTTTTACCGCGCTGTTCATCCAATTATTATTAATGTTGGCAATAACATATAATTTAACTTTGTTATGTACGGATGTATATATACACTAAAAATCAATATAAAGTATAGAGATGTAATGAAAAATTTATAAAGACTTTTATAAACTTAATAAAGTAGAAAAATTAATTAGATCACTACATTCTTCGCAAAAAAAGAGAACACAGCAACTCTTTCAAATAGATACGAAAAGAAATTTTAATCGAGGAAAATCTTCTTCGTGGATAGAAATTAGAAAATATGTATTTAAGTCACAAAGCCCTTCTTATATGATGGAAATGGTAACAAACTTTACGCAATAGAGTAAAACAACGAGTAGACCCGTACTAAAGAACATGATGTATTTATTTAGTCTTTCATTCAAGTCATATGCTTTCAATCATTTGTCATATGTTCGCAATAGTTATATTGTCCACCCATCTATACATTTTTGAAACTTTTGCTATTAATTCAAATAAAATTACAAAAAAACACAATTTTAAAAAATTTGGCGAGCGCTAAAAAATTAGTTACTAGTATTTCAAAATGGTTAGGCGTGAACCAACCAACTGTTTCTAAAAGCATTTCACGCAAAATAAAATCAGACAGCATTAATGTTAAGGCATGAGGTTGTGATGGAATTTCCAAATTAACCCGTTATCGGCCAGAATAAGCAGACGATATCTAATGTAAAGCAGAAGATTTGTATTAAAAAGCATTAATAAAAGCAGACGATTCATATTTTTGTAAAGTCGACATATGTCGACTGTGGTCGATAACCGGTTAAGTAATGTGTATTCGCTTGGAAATACACAAGATTGGATCATCGGTTAATGAAAACCCTTTGATAACGTTTTTCAAACATGAAGAAAACATTGTGGATAAACTTAAATCATTTAAGCAAAGCAGAAGACTTTAGTAATTCCTATTAAAATTCATTGAAAAGCCATCTTTTCATTTCATATTGAATTGAAACATGTAGTTCTTCAACCAAAGAGAAGAATCTGCACTTCTATGAATGAAAAAAGATCGATGAATGAAATCATTACCAAAATACAGCATTTGATTAATTAAGCCCGATTATATGATTTGCAAAAAATGATCACAGAGGGGTCGAAACAGAACACGTATTCTAGGATACACCCATTGGTTGTAAAAACATATGACTAATGATTACAAGGCGGGTTTGATATAAAAAAAATGAAATTTATATTACTGGAAGCACAACAACATATTGATACAAAAATATCATATATAACCGTGTAAGGGTGTGTTTTTTTAAAAAGTAAGTCTTATAACGCTTATATTTTTAAGTTTTTATTTATTTTAACCCATTTACGACCAATGTTCCTATTTTGGAACATAAGTAATTTCATTATCGTCTGCTTTTTTCAATGATTTTGAATATAAATCGTCTGCGTTTTTTTAGATATCGTCTGCTTTGCTTGGTCTTAAATGGGTTAAAGCAGACGCTTATTTTATGGGAAACTCCTCTCATATTGGCCTTGAAAGTATTTTAAGGAGCGTGTTTTTGAAAGCAAATCGCCTGTTTAGCCTTTTCAATGGGTTTGGTAAAACTTAAAGTAGACGGTCAATATTTTATGGGGCACTGGTGTCCCATTGGTCTTGAAAAGAGCTAACATAAATTATTATTTTCGCATGCTAAGGCAAGTTGGTTTTCACGATAAGAAAGTAGCTAGGGAAAGAGTGACTCTTATCCTAATATTTCTTAAGGAAGCAAGCAAGAGATGTTGAGCGCCACTTTGTTATTATGGATGCTAGATCGAAAAAGAGTATTTTTCCATTTCGATTCGGACATCATTCTTTATACATTTCAGGCACCCATGCCCTTTAACCCGTTAACGACCAGAATAATCAGACGCTATCTAATGTAAAGCAGAAGATTTGTATTAAAGAGCTTTGATAAACGCAGACGATTTTATTTTTGTAAAGTCGACTATAGTCGACATGGGCGTTAACGGGTTATTAAATCGTAAGGCAATCCAAATTAAATTATATAAGATTAAAGAATTAAACACTGTTTCAACGAATCCTACAACTTTGTAAGTGGATTAGGGGACAAATCGTAGACTTTAATTTTTCTTTTGTTCTTATCCTTTCTAATCGCTAGCCAAATGTGAATTAAATCCTTTATTTTTGTGATTAGTTGTAGGAAGGAAAAAATGAATTGTGAGGACTAGTCGATTGTAAGTAAAATAGCGCCAGGATTTAAACTCTTCATAGTGTGAAAATGATTGGAATGAGAGATTAAATCGAACGAAAGAACGCTTAATTAGAGAGGACAACGACAATATGGGTAATATTTTTGCAATGTAAACTGGAGTTAAAAGGTTCACTCAACTAATGAAAAATAGTAAACATACTTAAAAAAGAGTAATAAAAGTAGTCACTCAACAAGTGTTCCTGAATTTCTGTTTTTTTTTTGTTTTCCTGAAGTTTGGCGGGAATTTATAGAGAAAATTATAACTAAGAACTGTGAATAACTAGCTAATTAGCCAAAAAATAATCACCTACTAACAAACTGCAATAAAAAGTGATAATTAACTAATAATCATTTTTGTCTAGATCACTCGCTTCCAAAGGATTTGTGGCGCAAAGTATATACACTGGGATTGTAACTCTTCTCAATCCTACTTACAAAATTAAAAAGTTTCAGTTTTTGAAAATATATTTAAAAAATGACATCATGTACCATATTTTATGATCAAGAGCAAGAACGAATACTTAAAAATACTACACACAATTTCAAAGGCTTTATTAAATACACGAATAATAAACATATACACAGTTTAAATATTATTCCTAAGGAAATCATTTTTACTATCAATTGATTGGTAGTGATGTGGTTGTTAGATGATAGATAACGCGAACTTAATGAAAGAAAAGAGAGGAGACTTCATTCAACAAACGTATACAATTTCTTCCAAAGCAAGAAAATAATTAAAAATCGGGAAAAAATGATAAATAGTGAATCATCGCAAAAGAAAATTAAAATCTTTGAATAATACTACTTTGATACAGAAGTATAATAGCAAGTTGAAAAAGAAAATTTAAAGATACTGTTAAAAAATACATGTACATTTGTTTGCATTGATTGAGGTTTATATTCGAAAAGAAATGAACCACCATACTGTTTGGCTTATAAAGCACCATTGTGTTTAGCCGATGATTTGGGCTTAGTAATTATAATCGAGCAAATGGTGGAGCGTATAAAAGGCAAATTCCACTACCTTTAAAAAATGTATTCAAGCCTGAGAGCAATGATGGCATACGGTACGTTACGTTTCAAAATTACGGTTGCTTTTTTATAAAAAAAAATACGTTCGAAATTACGTAAGAAAAAAAACAAAATTACGATAAATATCAAAGTTCGGTAAGATCTACTTGATATTGGTACGTTTTTATCGAACCTTTGAGTTGTAAATAAATTTATCATTAAAAAAACATTTACCATCCCCTCCCCAAAAATTTTAAGGATATGCGCCCTTATTAGATTTTAAATTTAGCCTAAAAAAATTAGAACCTCAACTGTAAAACCATTTCAAGTTAAATCGGCGTTGTCCCCAATTTGATTGGACATCGAAACACAAAAATATTTTAATACAACGTTGAAAAAATACAAATATACCCTTAAGAGTATTTAATTTTTATCTTAAGAGTATATTTGTATTTTTTCAACGTTGTATTAAAATATTTTTGTATAAAATATTAAATATTTATTTAATGTATGATGAAAAGAATATAATTCTATTCATCCCCCCCCCCCCCCCCTCCTAAAAATTGCATTGCCAATTGCTTGAAAATTTTTTTTGATCTAATTCTTTTCGTAGAACTCAAATATTATGATGATTTCTGCAACTAGTTTTTTAGATTCAATCTTTCTCTAAAGTGAGAAGCCCTAAAAAAATTTTTATGTTTCAACCGTAGTTAAGTGTCACACTTATTAATTTTATATTATCCAATTTTTTTTTGTAAATTTATTATTTAAACACATCAAGTTTTACTACATCAATTCACTTCGCAGTTCAATGAATGAGGATCGTTTTAATGGTCTCATTCTTCTTTTTGTTTTAAAAATTTTGATAGAGCTTAAATTTATATGCTTTAAATTTGAGTTCTAGTTTAGTAAAATCCCCCCCCCCCCCCCCCCGCCCCATAATGCCAATTTCTAGATCCGCCCCTGATTTATATCAGTGATATTAAGTCAGTTTATACAAAAGATTAAATAGCAAATTATTTATTTACTAAAAAAGAGAAGAATATCTTATTCCAACGGATATAAATTTTTCTGCTGTGAAATATGTTTTAAGTGATTAAAGCTAAAATATGACATAGTTAAGAGCATTTTTAACGTTGCAATTATTCAATTCCCAATAACCTTTTTAAAATTTATCTAATTTTACATGAATTTGTAATATAGCTACATATATCAAATTTAATGTTTCTGAATTTTGCTTAACAAACTATATTATACAAAATTAACTTCCTTAAACTGTCTCTTTAAACGAATAAAAAAAGTCAAGGTAAATAACGAAACCTCCTTTCCAAACGTAACTTAGGCCATCACTGTCTGTGAACAGTTTACAAGAGAAGATAGTCACATTTAGATGAGTGGTGATGTTGAAGCAACTCCCACTAATTCAGTAATAGCTAGATAGGGACTTCTCAGCTCACTGCAGTTCATCAAGATGGATACTCAGTCAAATGCTCGTGCATTAAAACAACATAGCTTCGTTCACAGATTTACTTCGTAAATCATTAGCAGAATCGCAACACAAGTCAAAGATTTTTTATATATAACATAAATAACTCACTATGGAAGGTCACAGATATGAAATAGATTTATTACAATATAGACAGGGGATAAAAGATTTTATTCAAGCTCTCCTCTAACAAACTGTCAACAGGCATGGTTCATAGCAAAGAATTGGTTAGGTGGATTGATTACTCTGTACTTATGAACTTTGTAGCTTAAAATTAAATTTTAAATTTATAAATGCTAAAAAATTTCAAAATGAGATGTTACCAAACTAAAAATAGAAAAGAAAAAAAATCACCATATTTAATCTTCATATTATTACTACCTACACATATATTCAGTTTATACAGTAAATTGTTTGCAAATAGATTTAGGAATTCGGTGAAGGAATTAGCAAGTATAAAGCCGTGAATTAAAATTTTAAATAGAAATTTAAAGTCTAAAATGTTTGGAAGAAAATTTGCTACAAACCTTAAATGTATATAAAGTACCATCCCCTAAGTATGGATTCTCAAATGGGGATAAATTTACACATTGAGGGTAAACAATTATTAAGTAGAGGGTGAAAAAGTTACCCAAAAAAGTTCATCAAACCTTTAAAATATTTTTCTAGTCTACTGACTATTATGATTATTTGAAAGATAAATAAATTAACAGCGTTTTCAACCTCAAAAAAGCAATGCATAAAATCAGAAAATATTATAAACTAGACCATTTTTTAGTATTGGTTATTTCAAGTATGTCTCATGATTTATGTTTTGAGTGATAGATTTAAATAAGGATAGACCAGTTATAACATGATTTATTGCAAAATTAAGAAAAAGTAGCAATAATAATAATTCTCACTTACCTTGCATATAAAGATAACATGTTTAAATTCAAGAACGTGTGGATAAAATATTGCCGCTCAAACCAAAGAGGGCCATTATATATTTTAACAAAGAATATTAAAAAATGTTATACATAATTTTTTTGAAATGCCCTCTTATATCTTTTAAAAGTTTAAATTTTACAAAAAGTTGTAAATATGTATCACAATGAATATACTTTTAGTAGATATTATAAAAGCAAAAATTTGAAGTAGGATAAAAGAAAAAAATTAAGTTTGGATTTATTGAGCATATTAATACTAAATAAAAAAATTTTTTTATATATTTTTCGAAATAAAGTTTGGAAAAAATCAAGTTAAGAACATTTTTCATAAACAGTTTGCATGTTTTAGGAAACTAAGGTTATGCCACTTATTTACTCATATACATTTTTTGATAAGATTTTTATCTTTTAATCTAATATTGACTTGAAATTGGGTAAATTTCGCAAAAACATTTCTAAATATTAATCTTACGCTATAAAAACAGGTTTACTTTTTTAAAATCTGAGACAATATAATTTAACAAAATTCACCCTAGATTACACCTTTCACAATGAAGTTATTGAATTCTTATATTAATGACTAGACTATGATTCAGTGTAATCTCTTTTGAATATATAAAGTTTATAGATAGAGGTGTAGCCAGAAGGAGGAGCGTCAGGCAGGCCACTTAAACAACCTTTGTCCCAATAAGATTTGATTGAAATAAACAAAAATTTTGTACCATTTTTCAATAATTTAGATAAAATATTACATAACAAATTATTCCAAAATTACCAACATCTCAAACTTGTGTGTTGAATATACACTTAAAGTTGTATCTAGTGTATTGAATATACACTTAAAGTTTTTTCAAAAAAAGCTTTTATCAATGTGACAAAAAATAGATATAGAAAATCATTTGAAAACTATCTTTGAGAAACAAAAATTAAAGAAGAAACATTTTATTAAAAAATTGTGAATAAGTTAATATTCCATGTTCAAACAGTTAACGTTAGTCTTCTTGTTTTTTTGTTAAAATTCTTTAGGAAATCATCAAATGTAACTTTCTTGGTGAGTTTTTTCCCTTGAGAAAGAATTATCAAGTTTTCTTTTCTTTCACTCAGCATCGACTGTCGTGAAGAAGTGAAAACTCTTTTAAGTGTTGAAAAACTTCTTTCACACGACGCTGTGCTGATGCCTATTGTTAAAGCAGCTTAAAAAATATACTGTAAAGTAAATAATATTTTAGTAAAAATATCATAATTACCAATATACAAAGAAAAGATCTCATTACAGGCGGACTTGATGGGATATAATTCCTTTAAAATATCAGAAATTTCTATTCCTGGTGGTAAGTTCTTTCACTCAAAAAAAGTTTTGATAACCTAGTTATGTCAAATATTAAAAACGATTATTATAGAAAACGTATTATTCTTAGATTACTAAGAACTGAGAAGATAAAATATTTTCGTCAGTCTTTATTTCAAGAAGAGTGCATAGTGGTTTGATTTTCTCATACATAAGAAAATGTTCTTTTGAACTAGGCATAAGGCAGTTAATAGCATTTATAAAAGAAATGTTTTGATCTGCAAATCTGAAAAATTCCAAAAACTCATTAAGCAAAATGGTAATATATCATTTTCTACCTTTTTGAAATTTCCTGTATTACTGAATCAAAGCATTCATAATATATTTTCTAATTTTTGCAATTTCTGAATTATTATCATCAGAATTAGGCTTCATGGATGAATCAACTTCAAAATCACTCAATCTTTGAGGGACTTTAGAGACTTTGAGGGATTTTAGGAAGGACTAAGCTTTAATTAAATAACATTTGGATTGGATTGGATTGGATTGGAATATCTAAGCACTTGCCAACTTTGTTAATATGCTTGCTTGATTGCTGGATGTTTATATTAAAAACAATGGAACAAAATTGTCTATTTTACAGTGACTTGAGATTGATAAGAGGGGGGCTCACATTTAAGGAGAGGGGGGGGGGGGGCTTACTTTATGAGTGGGGGGCTCAAGCCCCCAATTTTAATAGAACGCGCGGGCCCTGTCATATAGGTTGGATCGGATACATTTAGGAGGTTCTTCACCAAATTTATTATAATGAGTATAAAAAATGACTTTAAGAAATTTCGTAGCCAAGATATTTAAAAAAACTGGTGACAAACTTCAAAATTTAAGTAGGAAATGTCTCTGGTATCTTAGATATGAAATGTCATGCACCGTATACAAAAGATTTATTTGAAAAGGTAGAGATTAATTTATCTCAAGAAAGTTCATAAACAGGTTTACAAACTACTTATAGCATAATGCAGCCATCCATCAACTATAGAAAAATTCTACGAAATATTTTTATATATAAAACCACATGAGTTCAACTTAGAAATAAAACTATTTTAATCTTAAACATAACGAGTTTTTTTTCAACATTAGGCGAGGTGGGCATTTTAAAATAAATTTTATAATAGCGCTGACAGCAGAATATAGGAGTTATATAGTTGAATGTTCTTTTTCAAACTTAAAACGAGGTGATTTTTGTTATCGAAGAAACAGACACCGTATCTTGATATTACTACACTTTGAAAATAAATTAACCAAAATATTACATTTGATGAATTTGATAAAAAAAAAGACCTTGAAACATTAAAATTTTTTATTTATTTTAAATAAATATATCATTTTTGTTCTAATATTATTAAAATATATTTGAATAAAATTTTTGTTAAAATAATTAATATTTCAATTGAGAATTTAACATTATGTATATTTATAATGTATAGATAAAAGTTGTAACTTCATGTGTCCCCCTGAAAATCCCCCCCCCCCCTCCTCTTGCGCTCATCAGTAAAATTCCTGGCTACTTCATAGCTGTTGTTCCGAAGATAGGCGATACCGCCCCCAAGTAGGGCGATTTGAAATTTACTAATAAAAAGTATAAGATATTAAAATATAATTTAATAATATCTCTATAAAAGTAAAAATCTTCGATATCAAAAAAAGTTAAAATTCTTTTCCCACTATTTGGAATTGCATGAAATAGTATTGTATTATCCAAATTTTGATTGTTAACACCAAATTGTAGGTTCACATGTAATTCTATGCATATTGTTATTTTGAAAAGAAATCTAATTCATAAATGCAATTTCTTTGGAATAATGCAATCTAAGAGGGCGCTTCTTTAAATTGTTTGAATAAAGAAGAGATTTAGAAACACAGAATGGATTTTAGGTTCTATATTCATAAACGTTTAAAGCCTAATCCTTTTGATAGAACTTACTCTTTTTTCCGCTATGCTAAGTATAAATAATGGAGATACACATGGTGTTAAACTTGGCCTTATTCTTTACATCAATGATTTTTTTTATCATTTTACAAGCTTCTGCTTACAAATTATTTATAGATAAAATGCGATATACATTTTTCATTTTTAAAAAGTTCAAATAACTAATCTGCTGCTTACTTGGGGCATATAACCTTACGGCTGAAACTGCTTTGATATCCAACCAAATAACTTGGCATTCATAAAAACACTATACTTGCTCACATTAACCGTGTTTGTTTAAAATATACATTTATGTATGCCTGGTGGGCAAAACTTGAAATACAAACTAGCACAATCTTCCTCTGAAGCATATAAAATGTGTACGTTTAAGTTGCATAAGTTTTTTTCTGTCTTATATTTTTTAGCTAAATTTTTCGATCTACTCTAAAATGTCTATATATTTTAAACCACCAAACTTGGTCAATGTTTTTTTAAATAGATTCACCCTAACTTCTACAAACGAACCAACCTTCTTTTGTCCTTCTAGTCAGGTCAAAAAACCATATTTTGTATTTAATGAGAAAAAATTTTTACAGGGATGCTCAGCGATCGATAAAATACCACGAGGACAAATCAAAGGCTTTTTCAGTTTATTTGGTATAATTTTTATCTTACTAATCGATTTTATTTTAAAATCTTTTATTATCTATAATAATATACTGGTAATACATTAAGTACACTATTGATATATATTATAATGGCTAGTTTTTACTATTATTGCCTATTTCTCTCTATTAAGCATGATATATATTTATGAAATGGGAAAAGAATTTTTCATAGATGAATGTATTTTGTAAGTTAATCATCCGATAAGGGCGGCGAACAAGTCATTTAACCACTCTTGAATTTTAAGTATTTGTATTTTTTCAAAGCCGTAGATAATTGTTTTCTAAAATAATTTGAATTGTAATGAAAAATAATATCCCTTAATTTATATAATTATTTTTATAGATTTGTAAATGAGTTTTTAAATTATTTTTCAAATATTTATTTTTTGGATAATGTTATGATTCTATTGTTGTTTTTACATAAGCAAAGCGTTTTTATTTTATACTAAATGGGGCATATTAATTTTTCAATAATCAAAAATTTCGTTTCTTGTTTTTTTTTATAAAAGATGCTTTAAATAACTGGTAAAGTTCTAGCCTATGTAGATGATATACCGACCTTTTTTAGCAGCTTTTTAAATATGGTCTTTGCAAATGCGAATAGATAAAATTCGAAATCTACTTTCAAAAACTGAATCAAACAACGCTTGTGCTTAAGGCCAATATCTGCTCATAAAGCGAATTACATCTTTTATTTTTTTCTAAATTTTTTATAAAAACAAAAGTTAAATCTATATTTTTGTGATCTTATAATCGTGCTAAATTTTAAAAATATTAACCTATTGTAAATAATAAAAAGTTGGAAAGCACTGTAACGTTTGATTTATAGAATTCTTTGTTTTATCGCAGACTTTTTATAGATCATATCATTTTCTTTTGGACTGTATCTTACTCCTTTGTACTAGAAATATCATTTATTTGCACTATCCATTTTTTATTTACAAGAAAGTGAAAAAATTGAGTAGTAAAAGTTTCCTAGGAAATTCAAATTTTAGCACTGAAAGTTTCTTATTTTTCTGTATTATTTAAAAATTTTAGATTTCATGATTGTGTGCACAAAAATTATGCATAAAAAGATCTTGGTTACTTTTAAACAAATTTTGGCATTTTATCACATTAGGCTGCTAATATCTGCCTTGTAATAATTTCCATTATAAAATATGTAGAGATTATCATTAAGTAGTAATTGTATAGTCAAATTAAAATAATAAAGAGTTCCCTTACTTTTTGGCGCATTCTTGTTAAAAGCTTAAAGTAACGAAATAAAACTTTTTTGAAATTTAAATAGAATAGAATCTTGAACTAAGGCAAATAATGGTAAAGAAACTTGTAGCAAAAATAAAATCAGATTGAAGTTTCAACTTACCTATTCTCTTTTTTATCTTACTATTTTTATATTTCCAATTAAGTATTTTGTTAAATAACTTATCAGTTAAATGTGTATAACAAAAAAGTAAGCTTCCTTGTTTAGTTAGGTGAATTGATTGTGATAGTATGAATCTCCATCTTTCTAAACTGTTTCCTTTGAAGGACCCTACCAGGTGCGATTTGCACACTCAAATATGACATGGCCAGATTTTGATGATATAAGATACAACGTAGACCACACCAGCAAAGAAGATGAATATAAGAATTACAAAGATGCGACGAGCTTGGCTCTTTTTGCTGGTAAAGAATTTGATATGATTAATTTTTTTATAATTTCCCATGCTTTAACTCTAAAGGACATAAATGATATTGTTGATTACTTTTTTACATAGATCTTTTTAACTCTATAAGGACCTTATTTTTTTGTCAAAATGCCCAAAAGGGTAATTTAACTTAATCGCTATTTATTTTTTGAGCAACTGGCTCTGTAGCACTCTATGGTATGAAATCGGCAATTAAACTTCCAGGACATTATCTATCACCTTCAAAAGAAGTTATTGCGTTATCATCCTTGGAAATTGATATTACAGGTTATTTCATTTTGACATAAATTTTAACTGAATAGATAAATCTTTAAATTTCTATTATATGTTTTAAACAAGGGAGTCTATGGCGCCCTGAGTGACAATTGAGCCCAAGACTAATGTTGCCAGAAAGACATTTTTAAGGACACTTTTAGTTATATGAAATGCTTACTAATTAATTAACTTGAAAAAACAATTAATTATTGAGAAATACAAAATTTTAATTAAATAATATGTTGGATCACGTCAGAATGTAACGTGATGTTTCTGTCTGCTTAGCCCAATTATTAGTTTAATCGTTATATACAACAAAATCAAGTCAGAAGATATTCAAAAATTTTGGAGTTTATTACCTAAAGAAATTAAAAAAAAATTTAAATATTTTTTTTAATTTGAAGGGAGTGGGGAGTGTAAAATTTATTAGCCAGAGGAATTTTTCTAGATGATACTTGCTTAATGAATGTGAAATTGAAAAAAAGCTTATAGTACTGAAACAAAGGCATACTTAAAAAAACCTTATCATTGGGGCGTGAGTAGGGTTGGTTAGATGCTGGATTCGATAACTCAAGGTCTTGGGTTCGATCGCGCATCAAGCCTGTTTTCTTCATAGTTCGATACAAGCGGCGCAATTGTGCCTTCTCGATGAAAACACCCTATGGTACCTTTACCTTACCTTTATCATTATATATCCTATTATACCATGACTCTAAGAACGTTAGCTTTTCTAACTCTTTAGTGAAAAGAATTTTTAGAGTGGGTAAAGTATTTGGTGTAATATCTCTGAGACAATTGTGGCTCTGACATCGGCTGACCTTTTTCTGGCTCTGCCTATGATGTTTTATGACTTCTTTTTGAAGAGGAATTTTCTTTTTTCTTATCAATTAAAAATGACAGAATATCATCTTGTCGCATTTTTGTTTTATTTTCCACGGAAATTTTTTTACAATTTTATCTTAGTACTGTTACATCAGGGGCGTACATCCTCAAAATTATTGGAAGGCGAAGTTTGGTCTGGAAATACCACTGGAGAACAAATATTCAAGCAATCCTTTAAAATAGAGTGTATTCAGCGCATACCTAAATTTATAAGACTACTTTATATTTTTTTTTTACAAAATTGATGAAATTTAAAAACTATACTTTCAGCGAAAATATTTTAATTAAATTTGCATATCGCATATACACTAGTTTAAAAAAAACAAAAATTGTTGGAGGCGAATAGGCTTTTCATTTGAAAATGAAGTAGTCTATCAGGAATTGGTGAAAGGATATTTGATTGATAGAGAAAACAAATGACTGAAGGTTGGAGAATTTTATATGAGTGAATGTAGTCTGAAAGAAAAGAGTCTAATAGACACCCTGCAATGTTTATATGAAAAAAATGTGTTTGATTCAAGGGCGCACATCCTTGAAATTATTGGAGGGGCGGACTTTCAAGCTTCTTCCAAAAAAGACAACAAATTTTTCTGAATTCCTACTCCTCTCTTGTCTATTCTATTTCATTCTTAATTAAGCTTAATGTAAACTTTAATTCGCACCCTATTAAGCTTAACGTCAACAATGAATGAGGACTTATATATAGCTCCTTCTTTCTCACTTCAAATAGATGCGCACCATCTCCAAATTATGTGTAGAAAGGGGGTAAAGATATCAATTAACAAGAAAAAAATTGGAAATTTTATTGAATGAAAAAAATCATTCATTAATTTTCAGTTTTTCCTTCTTCCTAAAAAATGTAAAACAGAACTAAAGTTAGAAAACTTGGTATTAGAATTTTTGTGTATAAGAATAAGTGTAAGTTAGCTAGACTCTCAAAAAAGGGTATAAAATAAAGATAAAAGTGTGTAAACAAAAATCAAACAATAAATTAAGATTGCATTACTTCATTTTTCTCAGCATCATTCAAAAATAATTTAAAAGCTAAATTGGTGCAAGCTACAAAAAGTAAAATAACTTTTAACATTTTGCAATGATTTGCCTTTTATAATAAATTTTAAGGAAAAAAAGTCTATCAGAAAAAATTATAGAGCTTTAACAAAAACTAAAAAATTTTACAGCATAACTTAAGTTTTTTGAAAACTAATTTGATGTATCCCCTACAGCAGGGTTGTCCAAACTTTATGGGGACGCGGGCCGCATTTGGCAAAGGAAAGTAGATCGCGGGCCGCAGTTGACATTTTTCTACATATGCCTTGTCTTACCATACCAGATGTAAAGTAAAACATGTACATGTAAATGAACCTTTATATTTATCATAAAAAATATTGCCGGGAATAGATTAAAGAGGCTAAGATGTGAATATTACGAATAAGAAAGAGTGGAAATTTTGAAAAACGTCAGTAGACTAGGAAACCTTAAAAATAATTGACAAGTATGAATAAGAATCAAACCTTAAATATATTCGTAAAAAATATTTAAAGAAGTATATTAAGGAAGCATTTTTATTAATAAATTTTTTAATAAAAACAACATACAGTTTAATTAAAATTCAGTGGGATGGGTGTGCCTGCATTTTGGAAATTAGCTCCTTTGTGTCAATGTCAACTGAGGTTAAGGCTAAACGAAGGCAGGCTTCGAGAGATGTTTGATTAAGTAGATTCCTCTCTTTGGATTTAATCGACTTCATTGCGGAAAATGCTGCTTCACAAAGGTAGGTACTTCCAAACATTGACAGCAAGTGCAATCCAAAACGGCGTAAATTAGGACAATGCTCTTCAGAAAGAAGAGGCCAAAATTGAGTGATTAGCAGTGTATCTTTGCTTAATAAAAACCGGTCTCTTTGCAAGTCACACAATTCAAGCTGCAAATCTTCATCGGCTTCTGATATATTAATAGTCAGCGAAGCATTGAATACATTGAAGTTTTTCTCAAGATGCTGAAAATCTTTAAATCGCTTGTTGAAGTCTTCAATCAGGGTATCAAGAGTTTCAACAAAGCAGCAGAAGTTATTGTCCTCTATTTCTCTAGAAATAATATCACAACTTGGAAAGTGAAGTAGAATGTTACTTTGCAGATTACTTTTGAAGAGGCATAATTTGTTGCGAAAGCCATCTACGAAACCATACAGAGAAGAGATTGTTTGATTCCTACCCTGTAAACTTAAATTGAGCTTATTCAGATGCTGAGTAATATCAGTGAGGAATGCTAGACCTTTCAGAAAGTTGACGTCTTTCAATAAACCTTTAAACCCATCAGTGTCTACACTCAGTTCTTCTAAAAAGTTTAGAATCTCATTACGCAGACTGAAGAACTGCTGCAGACATTTCCCAGCAATGAGCCAACGAACAGTAGAATGGAGTGAAACGTCAGAAAATTCTGTATCTAAATCTCTCAAGAAATCAACAAATAGACGATGTCTCAACGCTTTATTACCGCCTCTAATGAAATTAATAATTTTGAATACATGCTGCATTACATCAGATAAACATATACAGCGACTAGATAACGATTCTTGATGAATAATGCAATGAAACATTGGGCAGTCGACTCCAGCATCTCTCAAGTACGCTTTCAGCCCCCTTTTAGCTCCAGTCATTGATTTGGCACCATCTATAACAATTCAAGAGCATTTCTGAAACCCCCCATATTCGCTCACTAAAGAATTTAGCGCTTCATAAACATCAGATCCTTTCGTAGTGGTAAAAAGCCGAGTAACTCCTCACTGACATTAAACTGTGAATCAATACTTCTAACAAAAATAATCAACTGACTGACATCCCTTATATCTGTGCTTTCATCAAGAGCGAGAGAAAAATAAACAGATTGCTGAATTTGATTCTTGACCTTCTCCTGAACAAAATTGCTAAGCTCATCAACACGTCTAGCAACAGTTTGATGCGAGAGTGGAATTTTTTCAAACTCACGAGCCGCATCTTTAAAGCAGGGGCAGACCTTCGCCCCCCCCCCCCCCACCCCCCAATAATTTTCTATAAGTAAGAGTTGTTTCTTGTTTATAAAACATGTATGATGATCGCATTTTTCATATCGAACATATTTTACAGACGATGCGTGAGAGCTATTTATAATAATCCATTGCTTCAATATGCACACAATAAGTAAGAAATGTTTATCACGGTGTCTTCTCTTTGTAGTATTTTTGAGCACACACATGTTGATGATACGCTAGATTTTCTCATCTTCTGTCACAGTGATTCTATTTCTCTTTCTCTCTCCTCTGTTTTTCTCTTCCGCTTTCTCTGCTAAAACTCAATCATTCACTCAAGCTCATGCAAGCTCTCTTCTTTCATTCAAGCCCTCTTCTTTTGTTAAGCTCTCCTATCTCATTCAGCTCTCTTCTCTCCAGTGACGTAGCTAGGCTGGGGCATGAGGGGCCGTGATCACACTCCTATGTACCGCATGGTGCCCCCATGCGTCTTATGCGATATCAGTTTTTGAAAATTTCTACAATGAAAGGATCAAGAAAGTATAAATAATGTTGCACAAGTTTTTTGTTTTTAAATTGTGCCCCTTCTATCAATTTTTTTTTTGGCTACACCACTGCTTCTGTCTAATTTGCATTTAGAGTTAAATTAAAATAGTTTTCAATCGTTACAATTTTATATCAATGAATATTGTTAGACTCGCGCTAAGAATTTTATTTCAACAAAAGATCTTTATCACTACGTTTGCTACATTTTGTAACATTTGAAAACTTTAATTTTTTTCAATAGTTATTTGGGAATGAATATTTTGATTATCTATTCATTTTAAAAGCAAGAATACTCTATTTGCTTAATATTTGAGCAGAGATATTTTTATAATGTTCGATTTTTAAATTTTATAAGTAACACTGTACATAATCAAATAACTTTTTTTAAGAAAATTTGTTGATTATTATAATAAAAATATAGTATCGAAACAAAATGTTTCAGTTGTTAAAAATGTACTTGATCTATTTATGAAAGCTGTCAGAATTTTATTTGTAGACAGAAATATTCAAAAAAACGCAATGATTTTCCTTTCTCGTATGCTTTGATTTATGTTAGTTTGGTCCTCGGACATTTCGCCCCATTATTTTCATAAGACAGTTCGTGCCGTGGACAATTCGCCCCATTATTTTCATAAGACAGTTCGTCCCATGGACAATTCGCCCCATTATTTTCATAAGACATTTTGTTTCATGGACAATTCGCCCCGTTATTTTCATAAGACATTTTGTCTCATTGACAATTCTAAAAAATTAAGAGATAAATTGATTAATTTGAAATAATTTAATAGAGATAAAATAAACAAGAATATAAAATTTTTTTAATAATTTTACACATATAGTAAGCAAAGATGGATGAAACTAATAGCCTATGAGACAATTTGTCAGGGGGCGAAATGTCTGTCGACCGTTATTTAAATAATTTTTTAATTATAAGGGCTAGCTACTTACACGTTGGCTTTTGCTGCTTATAAAAACTTGAAAATATCAAATAAACTCTAATTCTTTATGCGTCCTATTATTTTGAAATTATTCTGAGAACAGACGGTTCCATTTAATAGTGAAAATTGCTTTATTAGTTTATTTTGTTTCCTTTCTCTCTTATGTTAATTATGTAACAAATTTTTCAATTTTGAGTAAAAGGTAAGGTGCAGCGGATGTATTTTCATTGACCAACTGATGTATCGCTTATGTCAAACTCTGAACAAATTCGTATCGATGAGGAATCGAATCCAGAGGCTTCCGTGCTATGTCCATCATCTCAACTAACCTGACATGCCACCCATAGAGTATGCTGTAAGGGATACGTCAAATTAGTTTTCAAAAAAATTAAGTTATGCTGTAAAATTTTTTAGTTTTTTTTGAAGCTCTAACTTTTTCATATAGACTTTTTTTTCCTTAAAAGTTATTATAAAAGACAAATCATTGCAAAATGTTAACAGTTATTTTACTTTTTGTAGATTTTTGTAGCTTGTATCAATTTAGCTTTTAAACTATTTTTGAATGATGCTGAGTAAAATGAAATAATGCGATCTTAATTTTTTGTTTTATTTTTGTTTGCACAATTATAACTTCATTTTATACTCTTGCCTCTGAATCAATCACATTTTTTCATATAAACATCGCAGGGTGTCTAGTAGACTCTTTGCCTTTAGACTACATTCACTCATATAAAACTATCCAACCTTCAGTTATTTGTTTTCTTTATGAATCAAATATCCTTTCATCAATTCCTGTAATGTGCCTAGTAGACTACTTCATTTTTCAAATGAAAAGCCTATTCCACCCCCTAACAATTTTAGATTTTTTAAGGTAAAATTCGATGGTTGTAGGTAAAAATGCCCCCAATTAAAAAGTAGGAAAAAATGCCCCCTAATTTTTAATTTTCAGGATTTTTTTAAATTATATAAATATTTTTATTTGGTACCATTTTGAAAGGCTAAATTTCTTAATCTTATAAAGTTCTTGAAAACAATAGCAAAGGTGGTGATTTGTGGGAATGTGTTCTTAAAATCAATTAAAATACAAATTATATTTAGAAAGTGTTCTGATACACACAAAGTCCAAAAATATTTGCTGTTTTATAAAAAAAATTTTGTATTTAAAAATTGTCGTATGCTGAGTTTTTTAGTTTACTTTAATTAAATTTTAAATGTTTTAGATGAAAAGTTAACTTTTTTTTACAAAAAATCTTTATTTGACATATCTTTTTTAAAAATTTTAATTAATAATTTTTTGAATTTTTTTGTGTTGGGGAATTTTTTCGTAATTTTAAATTGGGGCATTTTTTCTTACTTTTTAATTGGGGGCATTTTTTCCTACTTTTTAATTTGATGACATTTTTTCCTACTTTTTAATTGGGGGCATTTTTTCTGCGCACTATATTCGATATGCAAATTTAATTAAAATATTTTCGCTGGAAGTATAGTATTTAAATTCACCAATTTTGTAAAAAAAATATAAAGTAGTCTTATAAATTTAGGACTTTAGGTATGCGCTGAATACACTGTATTTTAAAGGATTGCTTGAATATTTGGTCTCCCGTGGTATTTCCAGACCACTAATTTTGAGGATGTGCGCCCCTGTTTTATAGCCTATGGCCGTTCCCATAGCTATTGAACATCGCTTGATGAGATCACCGTCAGAGAATGCCTTTTTTGATTTGGCCATCAAAAGTGAAACATCATAAGAAGCAATGGTTGTAGAAGACGAAGGCTTCACTAATTGGAAAATCTTTTCTTGACGCGCACGCAGGTTTGATTTGAGATCTTTGAGTAGGACTCGCCGCGCCTCACCAGTGTATTTATCATAACCAGTGACATGAAGAGTGCTGTAATGTCATTGTACAGTGTACTCTTTCATAACAGATATTATGTCATTACAAATTAAACATAAAACTCGACTACTTTGTTCTTTCACCAGGAATCTCAATTCCCAACTATCCTTGAACTGACGCTTTTCATCAGAGATTTTTCTTTTCTGAGCCATCGTAAAAATATGGCACTAAGTCTGAAAAGAAAAAAAAAGTATGTGATATAGAGGATTAAGTAAAACTAAAATTATATAAGAATAAATAATATTCCAATTCAAATTTAAATAAAGTTTAGGAAGAAACAACTTTTTTCGAAGTAACTCAATAAATGTTTAAATAATACTAATTTTCAAAGGTTTTCTAGAAAAGACCGCGGGCCGCATTGAAGCGGGCCTCGGTTTGGACAACCCTCCTACAGCATACTCTATGGGTGGCATGAAGGTTTGTTGAAATGTTTGACTCAGCACGGAAGCCTCTGGATTCGATTCCTCATCGATACCAATTTGTTCATAGTTTGACATACGCGGTACATCAGTGCCCTGTCAATGAAAACACACCCACGATACTTTTACCTTACCTTTTACTCAAAATTGAAAAATTTGCTACATAAACATAAGAATGAAAGTAGACAAAATAAACTAATAAAGCAATTTTCACTATTTTAAAATGAAACTGTCTGTTCTCAGAATCATTTCAAAATAATAGGAGGCATAAAAAATGAGATAGCTTATTTGATATTTTCAATTATAAAGTAGCTAACCCATATAAGGTGATTTGGTAACGCTTGTATTTTTTACATTTTGTAAGGAATCATAGTATACAAAAATGGTAGAAAAATAACTTTTCATATAATTATTTAAGTCTAAGAACACAAAATCATTAAAAAACAATTTAAACAAACATACATCATAAAAATTATAGTATACGAGAACAAGAAAATCGTATTTTTTTTTGACTATTTCTGTCTACAAATAAAATTCTGACAGCTGTCATATACATATTTAACAAATGAAAAATTTTGTTTCGATATTATATTTTATTATAATAATCAACAATTTTCTTAATAAAATTTAACGCGAGTCTGACAATATTCATTGATATAAAATTGTAAAGATTGAGAACTATTTTTCTTTCATTTAAAAACAAACAAATTTTCATTTTTGCAAAATGTTTGGTGTATTGATGGAACTAAATTTTTACCGATAATCTGTGATTAATTTGAATAGCTCAACTTTGGTATCATGAGGTTCTGAAAATATTGATATTCCGCCAAAAACTAGTTTCTAATGAGATAAAATAGAATTATTTTTAATTTAACCCTAAATACAAATTAGAGAGAAGAGAGCTGAATGAGATAGAAGAGCTTAAACAAGAGAAGAGAGCTTGCGTTAAAAAAGAGAGCTTGAATGAGAGAAAAGAGATTGAATGAGATAAGAGAGCTTTAGTGATTGAGTTTTAGCAGAGAAAGCGGAAGAAAAGATTTTGTTCGCACTCGCCCCAACCCGCATTTTGTGAATTTGCACCCGCATTTTATCAATTTACACCCGCACCGCCCTGCATCTATTCAAACAGCGTTGCCCCGCCCCGCCCCGCTTCAAACTGTTCTGCCCGTCCCGACCCGCAATTAACAAAATAAAATATGCTACACCCACTTCGACATTTTATCTAGTTTTGTTTTCTGCAGGTATGTTTGCGCCAACTCTCAAAATTAGTAATGTTTAAATCTATTTCCGATTATACTTCAAAATCTTTACTAAATAAATACTTAACCCATTAAGTAGCATAGAAATCAGACGATATCTAAAAAAACGCAGACGATTTATATTCAAAGTCATTGAAAAAAGCAGACGAAGATGAAATTACGTATGTTTTCAAATAGAAGCATTGGGACTTAATGGGTTAAGATGTTACTTAATGAAACGCTTATGGAAGTGTCTTAAAATTAAAATAGACTATAACGATCCTTTTTAAATACAGTCTAAGGCAAAAGTCTCCAAACTTTTCAATATAAGGGCCACAAAATATACTTCCCAAATGTATGCGGGCCGAAAGAATAAAAATGAATAAAAAACAAATCAGTGCAAGTAATTCAATTTTGTTAGAGTATAAACATCGAAAAATTAAAACTTCTTTTTCAAATTTAATTTCCTTGATTTTCATTGTTTGCTTTCTCCTACTATATTATATTCATTCTTAATATCCTTTATAAATGATTGTGATTTTAAAATAAATTTCTTTCTTTCTAATGTTGACGCCCGTTTTCTTCAGTTCAGCGTCAAACTCCTCGGGTGTAACAACGCGACTCACAAGAGTCCAATCACAGCTTATGTAGTGCACCGTAATTGTCAAATAGGACCTTTTCTTATATAAGTCAGTCCACATGTCTGAAGTAAAAGCAAGTCGGGTAAAAGAGACCATTTCTTTCAAGGTTTCAGCTAACGTAGTCCTTTCTATGCACATTCAGAAAGATCTCGACTGACCGTAGTAGGATGTGGTAAAAGATCATTTGCAATCAAAAGTGTTGAACTTTCATGCTGAACTTTGAGCAACTATAACAAAATTGAATTTTAGCATTAATTATTTTATTTTAAAACTGAATATTAACTTTAATTTAGAAGTTTTTTTTATTAAAAAAGTTCAAAAGGTAATTTAATTATACTTAATATCAAAACAAGTTAATTTTGTTGGAAGTGATAAAATAGCATATTTATTAATTCGCAGGGTAGTACCAAAAAAACATGACTTCTTTTTAATTTGACTCTCATTTTTAAACTATTTTTAAAAAAGTAAAAAATAAATTGATAGCGACTTTACAATTAAGTATGCATACAGAGTAAAATGACAAAAGACAACTCGCAGTTACTTGCTTTAAAATTTTGTTACCTTCAAAAAATTTGTCCTAAACAAGTTAGTAATGTAAAAACAAATTTTTAAGTCAACAATTGTCATACTTTGTAATAACTAACAAACGTAATTTATCTCTTTGATTTTTTAAATTTTCATTTCACTAATCATAACAATTAGGGGTTTTCTGGCTTTTTATAGATTCGCAATTTTTGATTCTAGTTTTTTTGCAAGCCCCCTTTATGTTAACAATAAAAATAAGTCAAAAAGCTCGAAATCTATGTATACTTTAGAGCAGTGGTTCTTAACCTTTTTCAGTGCCCGTACCTCTTGATATCTCAAAAAATGTTCCCGTACCCCCATCCAAATATTTGAAAAAGACAAGTAATACAAACCTTGCTGAGAAATTATTGTACTTTTTAATTACTGAACAAAAATATTTTATGTTTATTTCAATTGGAAAGTGTTAATGAATAAGAGAAAATGAACGCAAATTTATGTAAGTAATTATGAGTAATGCTACAAAATACTACAACACATTTAATTTTTAGTGGCTCTTTTGTTGTTGTTTTTCATTGATAATGATGTTCAAACGAGGTTCTTTTTTTGAAAGTGCCAGGCGCATGTCATCACTTGCATCCAAACAATTTCTGGCTTTTGTTTTGATGTGTAATAGCGCCGAAAAACCTGCCTCACACAAGTATGTAGTTGCAAATGGTATGAGGACCACTAAAGCTTTCTCTGCTAACCGTGGGAATGTTTTGAGCTGTGCACACCAAAACATATCCAGTTTCATTTTTCAAACTCCATTCGAATTCTGTCATTAGTCTGCAACTCCACAAGATCATCCTTCATCATATCATTATCATCCATGGAATCTAGGTTAAAAGATATGGATCTCGTATCCATCTTTGTGCCACATAACCTTCTTCAAGGTGAAAATAACCTTGGAAGGAATGGATCAGTTCTTGCAGATGTTCTCGTACTTCATTCACAATGGGCATATCTTCTTCGTCACTAGCAGCCTCATCAAGAGAAGGAAAATTTGCAAAATTTCCGCTTTCAACCCTTTATCCACATGGGAAGCTTCTTGGTGAGGGAAGATAATTTTTCTCTGGCAGTTATCATATTCATCCTGGTTCCTTGCATAGAGACATTCAGTTCATTGAGGTGCGCGAATATGTCAGCCAGATATGCCAGAGACAAAATGAACTCCCTGTTTTCAAAATGTTCAGCAATTTCACTGCCTTGATTTCTTAGAAACTGCATAACTTCTTCACGTAGTTCAAAAACACGTGTAAGTACTCTGCCACGAGAAAGCCATCTCACTTCTGTGTGGTAGAGAAGAACACTGTGTCCAGCTCCAATTTCTTCACAAAAAGATGCAAAAAGACGGTGATTTACTGCCCGTCCTCTGATGAAATTTACAGCACGCACAACAACTGATAAAACTGTCTTCAATTTTTCTGGCAGTGTCTTTGTAGCAAGTGCATGACGATGCAACACACAGTGAGTGACTGTTACATGGGGAGCCTCTTTTTCATAAGGGTAGCAAAGCCTGATTTATTTCCAAGCATGACAGGGGCTCCATCAGTGCAAACTGAACCACACATGTTGAGAGTCATTCCATGTTCCAAGAAGAAATCTTTCACAAGACTGAACACATCTGTTGCTTTTGCAGTAGTTTTCAGAGGTTTACAAAATAAGAATTCTTCTACCACTTCTTTCTCTTTCACATATCGAACAAATGCCATCAACTGACTGCAAAAACTAACGTCAGTTGACTCATCCAGCTGTATACTCACTTTGACAGGACTAGCTTTTAAGTCTGTTATCACCTGCTGCAAGATATCTTGACTCATATCATTAATCCTTGAGTGGATAACGTCATTTGATAGAGGTATCTGTTTAAGCTTCTTTTCAGCTTCTATCCCTAACACTATTTTTGTCATTTGTAATGCACAAGGTTTCACAAGCTCCTCAGCAACAGTGTGAGCTTTTTCTTCTTTGCGCATAAAAGTGCAACTTCATAAGATGCTTGCAACAAAGGTTTCTCAACTGGCACAAAACCTAGCTTTGACAGGGTACCACGTCGATCAAATCGTTCCCGCTTAATCTTCAAGCTGTTTAAGTCATGTCCAGTATCTAAGTCTCCATGCCGATTGCTGAAGTGCTCATTCAGTCTTGAAGGTTTAAGATTTGCATTTGCAAATACTGTGTTGCAGAGTATGCACTGTGGTCGTTGAGTTCCATCTGCCTCAGTCATACAGGTAAAGCCGTAACGTACGTAGTCGTCGCTCCACTTACGTTTTTTAGACATCGTTACTAGTTCTTGATCACACCGGTATTTAAAAATCTAAAAATATTTAAAAATTTTTTTTAATAAACAAAAATTGTATTTTAGGAAAACACTAGTTAACTGTTCTAAAAAAAGGTTCCGAAAAAATATAAATTAATTTTTCATTGACTTTTTCTGGAATTATAAGTTTTCATAAAACAAAATAAAAATAAATTTTTATTTTAGTTGTAATAAAAATCTAAAAATTTTTATTAATAGTTTTAGTCATAAGATATGAAACAATATACTTTTTAAGTATAAGAATTAAAAATTATAATAAAAATTTTTACATAACTATTAATATTTAAAAATTGTTTTTAAAATAAAATACTAAACTTTGACTAAATTAATATTATAGTTTTCTTAAAAAACAAAAAGGGGCATTGAAAAAACTGAACAAAACAAGACGATAATATAAAAAATTTAATTTATCAATTTAAAAGTTAAGTTTTTGAGTTGTGGTAATATAAATTATTTTTACCTTTATTAAAAAATAAAACATGAATATAATTAAATACATTTGACTTTTTTGATTTTAAGTTATAAAAGTTGTTAAAATCGGCACAACTAGTGTGCCCTAGTTGTGCATTCGGAACGCGGGACAAAATAACATAAATCGGAAGATCTCCAGAATAATCAGGATGTCTGGCAACGTCATGTTTCATATGTTTGATATCATGTTTCGTACCCCCAGGTTTAAGGCTTCGTACCCCTTGGGGGTACAGGTACCCCAGGTTAAGAACCACTGCTTTAGAGGCATTGTATACAATCATACTATACATGCGTATACTTCATATAAACTTTGTATAATTAATTTAATTACTATCTTCACGTTTTGCATATTAAATACATAGGCAGTATTCTATTACCATGCTAAACTGATTTAGAATGGGTAATAGAATAATAATAAATCGGGATACTCATTACCCATTCTAAAAATATTCATCTCTACAGTTAGTATTGGAAAAATACACCTCATTGCACCCCTGTTAACCCTCTCAAGACAAGAATAATCAGAAGATTGATATATAAAACAGCATGAAAAAGTAAACGATGAAAAAGTTGTTTTGTATCTTACATTAGCCTTGAGAGGGTTAAGTCATCTGGCACCACTTAGGCATCAGTGTACCGCTAGTTATAAAATTTTAACTAAAAGCATACTTATTCTTTTAAATAAAAGAGTTTTACAAAGTTAGCAAAGTATTAAAGTTTACCTCTTGAACTAGGTCAATGAAGCCTTTACAACCAAGTTTCAAATGGTCTGAGATCTTTAGCAACAAAACGAACGCATGCTACTAATCTTTTCTATTTTAGCTTTTGAGATGACAAACATTTTTTATAACTTTATATCATTTTTTGATAAAAGGTTTGACCATTATCATTTTTGCACTTATGTCGCATGAGAACTGAAGTGCCTGTTTTTCTTCCAGAATAAGTGAAAGCTTGAAAACATACTTTACACGCTGCAAAATTCAAATCAATATTTTTTTCATCCACAACAACCCCAAATCTCTTCCAAACATGAGATTTTAATCTATCAACAGATTTTATCTTATACAAGCCAGATTTCAATTTATAAGAAACTTCTAAAGATGTTAAAGTTGCCATTTAATAAAATGTAGAGAAAGAAACAAGAACATAAAAATAATTTATCACTATTTTATCTGTACTCTACGTCTACAGTCACAAACATATGTTTAAAAAATAAAGCATTCACAATATTGAGCCTATTATAATATTCTCTCTTCTCTCACATTCTTATCTGGACAAGGCAATAACTCAAGCACACGGACACAAGAAGCTTCTCTCTCTCTCTGTTCTGCCATACTCCATTCTTCTCTAACTCTGAAATCATTAGATCCATCACACACACATGCTTTTTCTTTGTTTCGCAATTTTTGACATCTCATTTCTTTCATTTCATATTAGTTCTTGCTTCACAAATTCTCACTAACCCGCCTTATTGTTCAAATGACGCGCATCCGCCCCGCCCCACAAAAAATAAAATGTGGACACCCACATCCGCACTGCGAGTGCGGGTCCCGCATAACCCGCGTGGGTTATCCGCCCCGCGCAGGGCTCTAGGGGGGGGGGGGCGACGACGACCGGGATGTGCGCTCCTGTGTTACATCTACCCTATTCATAATTTGGAAACTAAATAAATATTCAAAAGTTGAGAATGTGGGGTTAAAATTCCTAAAATACATTTAGGAATTGACAAAAAGCCTCAGATTCTGTTTTCAAGAATTGTATTTTTCATATTGCTAAAACAATATGTACACTTTGAAATAAAAAATAAGTTTGTTAAAATTTTTGGCGCTTTTAAGTTTGAGATTGTATTAAAAAACGGGTAGCAAGATATTCCCGCATTATAAAGAATCTATACTGTTGTCGATTTAATGAGAGCCTGTAAAGCTTGACTACTTTGATTTGATGATAATGAAATGATATTATGCAAGGGTAAATAATAGGGTTTGTTTAAACAAGTACAGTTGACTATCACTAATCTGGCAACATTGGGACCTTAAGGATGGCGGATTAGCGATTTTTCGGAATTACCGATTTATGTTAGAATATACAACACACAGTAGCTAGCACCTATTATTAAAATTAATTTTTTTTATGAATCATTACATTTTAGTTAATATAGAGAAAACGGCGATCAAAAACTTTAAATAAAAATTTTTATTAAAAATACAAAACTGTTGTTTACAAGTTGCTTAAAATCCAAAAAGTAACAAGCACATATATATATATTAAATAAATTACAAAATATATCAAGCGAGTGCAGCAAGCCTTTCCAAATGGACATTTAAACATTCATTTAATTGTCATTTTGATAAGCAGATGCTGAAGGTACTGAAGTTTCGGTTAGTGATTTTTCTTTTGCAATCTTTTCACCAATTTTTTGAACATAGAATGCAAGCTGAGCTGCTTCATATGATTTGGCTTTTCTTTAATTAATTTATCCGGCAACATCTGAAGGTTCATTATTTCTTGCTCAGTAATAAAACTGTGCTGTTCTAAACCTTTTAGCAGTTCACCAGTCATATCAATTAAACGATTAATAGAAATTTTTTTTCTTATCTGTGACTCATCTTCGCTTTCAGTAGCACTATCTTCTTTATTAGCTAGTTTTTCTGGATTTACAACCATATTTATAATTTCTGAGTCGGGATAGTGTCGAACAATAGGGGCACTGTTATCAACAATTACCCATTCTTCAATGTTATCTTTTGCTTCAGGATTGATTAGACCACGAGCAGAAGCTAAAAGATCATTTATATGTTGTTTTACTTTTGAGAGTCCAAATCTGGAAGTTTTGGATTCATAATAATCAATGTTAGGACTTTTTTTCTAACATTGACACTGGCCACAATTTATTCCATCCATGTTTAAGTGTGTCTGCTTCTACAGTTTTTAAAGCATTAGCAGCACAGTGAATCATATCTCTCATATTGAATTCACGAAGAAACTCACTTACAGGTTTCCCAGAGTTGACTGCACTTAGTAGTCGTCTCATAAAATGTGTACGATATTTTGACTTTAATGAGCGTAGTATGCCACTGTCTAACGGCTGAATTAATGACGTGCAATTTGGTGGAAGGTATACAACAAAAACATTGTTTTTTATTAACAATTCTGCTTTTGGATGAGCAGAACAATTATCTAAGAGAAGTATTATCTTGCAGTTATGGTCTTAAGCAAACAGAGTCACAATGAGCTCTTGAAGTGATTCTGAAACCAATCCAATGTCAGTTCAATTGTTGCCCATCGTTTTTTGTTGGCCCTGTAAATTACAGAAAAATGAGTCATACCTTTGAAAGCTCGAGGATGTTGACTCTTACCAATGACTAGCAACTTACACCTGTGGGTTCCTGCAGCATTGTAACAGCCGAGTAAAGTAACGCGTTCTTTTATGCTTTGGGACCTGATGGCGACTCTGATTTCAGTGTTTTTCTGGGTGTACATTTCCAAAATAGTGCGCATTCATCTGCATTATATACCTGATCTGGACTTAAATGTTCATCAGTGACAAGCTTGCCAAACTCGGTAATAAATTTTGTAGCAGCTTCTTTGTCAGCTGATCTTTTTTCACCACACACTAATCGGAATTGTAGGCCATGTCGAGCTTTGCGTTGAAACCAACCTTCAGTGTAATCGCACTCATATTCCAGTCCTAGTTCTTTATGAAACAGTTTTGCTTGTTCCTTAACAAGATCACCAGACAGTACGACACCTTCACTTTCGCGCAATTTAAACCATTTCATTACGATGTCCAGTTCGGCACTTTTACCAGGTTTCATTGTTTTCCTTTCCAACATCTTCTCTTTAGATTCACTGATAACAAAAAAATTGAGAAGTTGATTTTTCTGTTTTTAATGTCATAAACTCTTGATGACCCAATTTTATATAATTCACATAATCTTTTTACAGACATGCCACTGTCGAGTTTTTTCAAAAGTTCAACTTTTCCCAATATAGACACTGTTTGATGTTTACGTTTCACACCACGAGAAACACTTTTAGTATTAATTGAAGCCATCGCTGGAACCAAGTTAAGGAAACTAAAAAAATTAAAAAAAATTTAAAATAAAACAGAATAATTTTTTTATTATAAATAATAATATTTTTATTTGATGGAGGGTTGTAAAATTATAGTGAAAAGAATTCTTCTTTTAAAACACTTGTCCTACTAATAAATGTTTTGATTCCTTTATTAAAATTTGTTCTGTGATCTTAAGAGACAGCAGATACCGCATTTGCCCCCTTCCTTGTTGCACCACTGGAAATGAAGTACTGTCAATATAGAATAATCAAATTTTGTAAAAGATAGTTTGTAGCCCAATTTCATAAGATGAAATAAAAAATAAAATCTATATTTTCGTAGTAGAAGTATTACTCTAGATAGGAATTCATTTGCAAAGCTCTACTATTTTAGCGGAATGGAGGAGGTTTGCTAGATACTAGGATTCGATATTGCAAGCTCTCATCTTAGATCCATCATCTAACGTTTATCACTCATAGTTCGATACAAGCGGTGCAATTATGCCTTCTCTATGAAGCCACTCCAAGGTACCTTTACTTGTTAGCAAATAGAACATTGATAATAATAAAAAATTGCTTGGGTGTAAATTTTCTTCGTAGCTTTCTTCAAAAGCGCTTTAACCCATTTAAGACCAACCAAAGCAGACGATATCTAAAAAAATGCAGACGATTTATATTCAAAGTCATTGAAAAAAGCAGACGAAGATGAAATTACATATGTTCCAAAATAGGAACATTGGTCGTAAATGGGTTAATAAGAATTGGAGGCTTCATAACTTTTTCTCAGAATGCAAAAATCACAAGGCTATTGTAGCGCCTCGAGGAATCTGAACAAAAAGGGAACAAAAAATTTTTTTTATGGAAGGCCCTAATATTTTTTGTCAAGGACGATGTGTCTTATGATTAATATTAGCCCTTAGATGACAAACGTGACATCAGTGCCCCAAGAAATGAAGATCACCTTCTTTAAATGTATAAAATGCATTGAAAAAGAAAGCAGAGGATTAGTCTCTTAAATTCTGGTTCTCAAAAAGTTAATGATGAAAGAATCTCTAAATATACATTTTTAAGCCCGCTCTGAGGATAAATTTATTTTTTGACACAATTTTTTTTAATATGCCTAAAAAGTTTTTACTTTTTTTTTATTCATTTGTCTAACCATATGTATTTCTTTTTAAATTTTTATATTTGAATCATAATTTTAAATTTAGAAATTCAGGCTGGTGACGTCAAAACCTTTAACTGGCGTGGAAAGCCTATATTTATTAGGCATCGAACACCGGAACAAATTGATTCTGCAAATTCGGTTGATATTGGAAGTTTGAGAGATCCCCAAGTGGATTCTGCCAGGACAGTCAAACCTGAATGGCTCGTTTTAATTGGAATATGCACTCATCTAGGTGATGATCTATTTTTATAAATTGAAAAATGTAATATTTTTTTCCAGGTTGTGTCCCGCTAGTCAATAAAGGAAAGTTTACTGATGGCTACTTTTGTCCTTGTCATGGATCTCATTATGACAGTTCAGGACGAATTCGCTTGGGTCCAGCTCCCTTTAACCTTGAAGTTGCTCCTCATCGTTTCTTGGAAAACGAAATCATGAAACTTGGTTGAAAGATGTTCGTTTTTTCTTTGATAAGCAATGGTGAAGAATGTTATATCGTTTTTGTGTTATATATATAACTTTAAAATAAAATTTATTCGCTTATCAAAGAATATTTTTTAATTATCAAAATAATTTTGTCTTAACTTAATATTTTTAAAAAGAAGGTCACGTTGAGAAGGAGAACAGAAGATGACATTTGATTTTAAAATCGGGCTTTTGATCATGTTTTCTTCTAATAACACTTAACGAGGTTCTTTCCTAAGAAAAGATGCTTCAGACTTCGCTGGGCATCGCTGCGATTTAGTCAAATTCTTCTTCTCCTTTTACACATTTCTGTTGGAATTAAATAAACACTTTATTTGATGCGACCCTGAACAGTTCTAACAACAATGCAAATTTTTTTATTTTTAATTAAAATTTAAATGCTTTTTCGCCCCCCTTGAAAACACATTAAGGCAGGGGTGGGCAAACTACGGCCCGCGAGCCACATGCGGCCCACCAGTGCGTGTTCTGCGGCGCCAAAGTACATACACACTTTCATCATTGAGAATGTTCGTTTAGAACATGGTTTCTCAAAGTGGGTGTTAGGGCGATTTGTAAGCTGTAATAAAATGTTAAACATTTAAAATATACATTGTTATATTAAAAATTATTTATTCATGTTCAACTTTAACATACCATTATAATTATTATTTTGGATATTGTTACACATTCTGGCTTAGTAAAGTTAATGAATGATAAAATCAAAGAAGAATTTCCACTGCACAATGCACTCTCTTCCACTGCATCATACAAGCCTCTGTAAGTCTTCTTTAAAATTCAAACATGTTATGGATCCAGTGGTGAGTACAGTAAATTTAATAAGAGCACAGGGATTGAATCACAGGCAATTCAGAAATTTTTTAGAACATATTCAGGCAGATTTTACTGATGTGCTTTACCACACAAATGTCCGCTGGTTAAGTATAGGAAGAGTGGAGTGTATGGGACCTCAAAGCAGAGATTATCTTATTTTTGGATATAAAAGGCATTTCTTGTGACTTTTCAAAGGAAATGAAGAGTGAAGAATGGGTTTTGGGATTTTGCATTTGCTGTGGACATGATGCAAAAGCTAAATGAGCTCAACACAAAACTACAAGTTAAAGGCGTATTCGATCATGAATTGTACCTGGAGGTAAAATCCTTTCAACTGAAGCTCAAACTTTTTGCCAAGCAGCTAAATGAAATTTTTTTGTTCATTTTCCTCATTTGAAAGCCCGAACTATAAGCTATTTTAGCCCCCCCCCCCCCTCAACTAAAATTTCTCGCTACCATACTTTGTGACATTTCCTAAAATTGATAGCTGCATCTTTTGATACGACTTTTATGGCATTTGAATGACCTTTTCATGCCTAAATCTGTCAATCAAAATCAAAAGTTAAACTTTTTCAGCAAAATTCTGACAGTATCTCTAGCTAAGCTTATAACTTTGATTCTATACCTTTGGATTGTTTTGCATTTAGAATTTGAAAATACTTATAAGTGAAAAACAAATTTGCGATTTATTTCTAAAATCTGTCATCGAGAACATTCATTCAAATTTTACATGAAATATACACATTTTCATATCAAATCAACAATGTCAATTTCATATATAGATTATTTTTGCATTTGGATTCAAAATTACCTATAAGTGTAAAATAAATTTGTGATTCACTTCTAAAAATTGTTCCCAAAAACAAAATTTGCGGTTTACATCTAAAATCTGACTACGAGAACATTCATTCAAATTTTACATGTAATATACGCATTTTTATAACAAATCAACAATGCCAATTCCAATTATAGATTGTTTTTGGATTTAGAATTTGAAAATACTTGTAAGCGTTAACCAAATTTGCAAATCAGGTGTTTTACACATATGTACGCATTTTTAAGTAGGCTGAATCCACCAATGATGTTTATTTTTTATAAAAATTAATTATACCTGACAAAAAATGATTGACATATGATGCTTCAACTGAAATAAAGGACTTCATGATTAAATATACGTAGCTATATATATAATTTATTTTGTCACAGAACAAATAGAATTATAAGTAGGCAAAACAAAATAGCATAAAAAAAATATAACTGAAAATGATATAGAACTAAAAACGGGATTTTATACCGAATTCAATGAGGTGATTTTTTTTATGAAATTAATTAAATACAAAGCAAGGACTCTGTAGAGGCATATTTTGATGCGCATCATTTTATTTGAAGGAGAAAGACAGTTCGTTTATGCCATTCACTCTACAATATCTCAAAACAAACTGAATCGGTCAATTTAAACAAGTTTCGTGTTTGACCATTTTGAGAAAGTTTTATACGTATAATCAAAAATATACAAATGAACGAAGATGATAAAGTTGAAACATAATTTATTTATAATAAAAATTTGATCGTTTTTTTTATATCTAATCATGTGGTTGTCGTATCGTTTCCCTAAAATAAAAAATATTTTCACCTCAACATGAGTTTTCTGCATAAAATTTGCTATTTTATTTAATAATTGCTGGCAGTATTTTAAAAAAAGTGAATGATCTCCTTTATTAAAAACTGTCAAGGATAATAAAAATAGTTTAAAAAAAAGAGAAAAACTTTATTCGAAAATTTGAATTTTTGATAATCAAGATTCAAAAAAACATTTCCATTCAAAAACATTTAAAAGAAATTTACATTTCTTGGGTTTTTCTCTTTATTAAAAGCAAAAATAGTACCTGCATTTACTCTTGCCGTATCTAATAGATAAGAAAAAGCGGCTACTGTCCATTTTTTTGTTTTTCTATTTGTGGAATAATTTCTTATTCTCTGATCGACTATATACGTTCCACCCTTGGAAAAAGCGTACTGTTTAAAAATTGCAAGTTTACTTTTTTCATCGTCTACTGTAATTCCTAAAATGGGGGGGGGGGGGGGTGTCTGGAAGTCAAAACTAATACATTTTTCTTTCCTTTTGATTTAGAAAATACTACATAACTATGAATTGATAAAAGTTCTCTATCTATATCCCAGTAAAACTTCGAAGAAAATTCATCTCTATTATCTAAACTTTTTATACTTTGCTGAATACCTTTTCTTATTGTGTCTATTGTACCGACTATAGTTAATGCTTTTTATAGAGCCAATCAGCTAGCTCTATGGAGATATACAAATGGTCAATGGTTACATTTCGACCTCTCAAAGATAAATATGCAGTGATGATGCCTCTTATAAGTGTATAAGTTCTATATATTTTTTTCTCAATATATACATCGTTACATTGGCAAAATTTGGATGGCATTTTCTCAAAAAGAGGGAGCTTACTTTATATATACAAATTTAAGAAAGTTTGAGAAGTTATAACTTCATTCTCCCGAAATAGAAATCTATCAAATTTTGCATATCTGTATGCACATATAAATGGAATATTCAAAGTTTGAAAAAATTCGAAAAAATTATACATAATATTTTAAAAACATGATGTAATCATGCAAACTCCAGTTGAAATTTAATTCACAACGTAATTTTCATATTATAGTCTAAAAATGAAAAAAAAAAATTTTGAACATAAATATATGAATCAATTTTATAGTATAATGATGAGTATCAAAATTAATATTCGTGCCTCATTGGAAATTTTGATACTGAAAAAATTAGTTTTATTATAGATTCCAAATAAAATCTAAACTTCAAAGAGAAATAAATTCATTTGTGAAATGACTAAAAATTTGAATATAGTCTTTGGAGAATAGAATGAAAACAAATCGTTCAAAAATCAGTACAATATATCCGACCGCAAACATACCACGATTTGAAAAAAGTCACAAATTAATCAAAAATGTTTAAAAAAACTTTTTATAACTACTTAAATAAAGAGTTAATATTTTCAGTTGGGCTGTCATATGTCAATCAATTTTTTGACAAGGTTTGATTGATTTTTTTAAAAAATAAACGTGACTATTGTGTTCAGCATACATGAAAAGGGGTGTATATAATTAGAAAACTTTGTAAAACCATTTAAACTAAAAGGTTCTTTTTTAAGTTGACACATATAATAAGCAAAGATGGATGAAACAAATAGCCTATGAGACAATTTGTCCAGGGGGCAAATTGTCTATGGGGCGAAATGTCTGTCGACCGTTAGTTTAAATAATTTTTTAATTATAAGGGCTACTTATATAGCTACTTGTTGGCTTTTGCTGTTTATAAAAACTTGAAAATATAAAATAAACTCAAATTCTTTATGCCTCCTATTATATTGAAATTATTCTAAGAACAGACGGTTCCATTTTAAAATAGTAAAAATTGCTTTATTAGTTTATTTTGTTTCCTTTCTCTCTTATGTTAATTATGTAGCAAATTTTTAAATTTTAAGTAAAAGGTAAGGTGCAGCGGGTGTATTTTCATTGACAACACTGATGTACCGCTTATGTCAAACTATGAACAAATTCAAAATTCGTTCAAATTCGAAGTATCGATGAGGAATCGAATCCAGAGGCTTCCGTGCTGAGTCCATCATCTCAACCAACCTGCCATGCCACCCATAGATTATGCTGTAGGGGGGTACGTCAAATTAGTTTTCAAAAAACTTAAGTTATGCTCTAAAATTTTTTAGTTTTTGTTGAAGCTCTATAACTTTTTCTGATAGACTTTTTTTCCTTAAAAGTTATTATAAAAGGCAAATCATTGCAAAATGTTAAAAGTTATTTTACTTTTTGTAGCTTGTATCAATTTAGCTTTTAAACTATTTTTGAATGATGCTGAGTAAAATGAAATAATGCCATCTTAATTTTTTGTTTTATTTGTGTTTGTACAATTAAAACTTCATTTTATACCCTTGCCCCTGAATCAATCACATTTTTTCATATAAACCTCGCAGGGTGTCTAGTAGACTCTTTGCCTTTAGACTAAATCACTCATGAAACGATTTACGTCTAATGTCTACAGAAATATTTTTGAAATTTAAATAAAATATCTGTTTTTATGCCAAATGGAAGATGCTGGTTTCATTTTTGGACTTAGGTTTGACATTTATGGTTTTAAAATATCTGAAAGCTTTTGCGGTTTACTTCTAGATACTGTCTTCAAAAATATTTTCAAAAAAATAAAATACCTGTTTTATACCAAATCGACTATGCTTATTTTATTTCTGTACTGGATTTTGGATAATACGGTTAAAAAATATCTCGAAGTGGCAATTGAATTAGTAATGTATGCCTGAAAATCAGTTCTTTAAAAAATTTTCAAAAAACGCCTGCATATTAGATATATAGTAAAAATATACTTTTTTTTGTATATTTTGGCTGATAATACTTTCTACAATCATCTTGAGTATGAAATATTTATTAAAAAAAACAAAACGTATTATAAAATCTTTTGAAAATTTGTATGAAAGAAAGAACCAAGTTGAAAACTAATTGAAAAGAGAACATGTGATCAAAACAAATAATAAAAAAATTTATCTTGACTAAATGCAAGATCTACCATGTTCTAATGAACTAGGAAGTGGTTTAATTATATAATATTAGATGCTTCAAAAAAGATTTTGACTATGAAAAAGAAGTTCCTCCTTTACAAATGAAAAATATTTAAATCTATAGCTTATCATCTAGGATTATAATTAACATTTAGCTAATATGGGTAGGAAATCTAAAAATTTAGAATAGTCAGATTTATCAAAAATGGCACAGATGCCAATATGTGAGAATTTAGTCACTATCAAGATATTTTTAATTTAAATTGAATTTGTCAATCTTTTTCCTTTAGCGTCAAAGAAATAATTTTTTAGATGAAGAACGTGGACAACTTTTTGTAATTGAATAATGAACATCACGAATGATTCATCAGAAAAAAACCTTTGAAATGAGATTGGTTGACAAATATTCAGGCCTAATAATAAAATACACGATACTGATAAAAAAGTCTAAGATCATCCAGAAGATTCTTTAATCAAAATGCTTTGAGAGAGGAAAAAAGAAATTTTATCATTATAAAAAAATTTTCGAACACACATTGAAGAATATAAATTTCTAATGAAAAAAGAGCCACAAAGAAATAAATTACATACTGTAAATTATAATATGACGTGGAGATTACAAGCCGATAACGAATTTGTAGCCAAAAAGATGGAGGTCCTATCGAGTTACATAAGTTACTGTAGAATGAAATATTTTGAGTGAATTAAACACCTAAAGTTGGTTTATTAAATAAATTAAGAAAATAATTACTAAAGAAATACTGCAAGTAGAAGTTTTTTTTATACACAGCTACTTGAAAATGCCATACACGGTAAACTTCATCATCTCCCTATACTTTCTATTAAATGTAATTCTCTAATTCAAAAAACCGTGCCTGATCATTCTTTTTGGGATAAATCAATTTTTTGACAGTTTTGATTGATTTTCATAAAAAAAAATGAATATCACCACTGAATTACACATGCTTAAAAATGGGTGTATATGTGTAAATAACATTATATAATTATTTGGATAAAAAGTTTCTTTTTTGAGATGAGCTGTCATATGTAAATCACTTTTTTGACAGGTTTGAATGATTTTCATAAAAAATGAATATCACCACTGAATTCAGCATGCTTGAAAATGGGTATATATGTGTAAAAAACATTATATAATTATTTAGATAAAAAGCTTCTTTTTGAGATGAGCTGTCACATTTAGATCAATTTTTTGACAGTTTGATTGATTTTCATAAAAAATAAATATCACCACTGAATTCAGAATATTTGAAAATGGGTATACATGTGTAAAAAACTTTATATAATTATTTAGATAAAAAGTTTCTTTTTAATATGAGCTGTCACATTTAGATCAATTTTTTGACATGTTTGATTGATTTAAAAAATGAATTCACCACTGAATTCACCATATTTGAAAATGGGTATACATGTGTAAAAAACTTTATATAATTATTTAGATAAATAGTTCCTTTTTGAGATGAGCTGTCACATTTAGATCCATTTTTTGACAGGTTTGATTGATTTTCATAAAAAATGAATATCACAACTGAATTCAGCATATTTGAAAATGGGTATACTACAATTCTTATAAAGGTGGCGTTGATACTTTTAATAGAATGGCTCGTAGTTTTACCTGCTACACAGCATCGAGAAGATGGCCTATGGTTATTTTTACAAATTTCCTCGATATTGTAGCTAGTAATTGTTGGTACATTTTCAAAACCAATATGACGAATTTGTACCCGAGCACATCCAGAGCTGGTAGGAAGTATTTTATTAGAAATTTAGCCCTAAGTCTAACTGAAAAGTCAATGAGAATTATGTGTGAGAATGCATCTACTCGTTTGGTTACCAAAAATCTCCTTTCTTTTTATGGGTTTAGTAGAACAATTGAAACTGCTCCAACAAGCCGTCGAGGATACTGTTTTGTTTCTAGTTGTCATCCTAGAAAAGGGGGAACACGAAAGTGTCAAAAATGTCTGAAATCTATCTGTAAAAATCACTATACTCATTTTTCCTGAATGTAAGAATGCCCAAATTCTCTGATCGTTACTCATTGATTATTTCTTATTCTTACTTTTCTTTCATCTTTTATTTTGTGTAATATTTCCTTGGTTTTGTTTCATGTTTAAATATTTTTTATCATTTCTTGATATAAATAAATCTTATTTTTGAAATTTAAATTTTTCTAATGGTGTTAATTTTTAAAATTGTGTTTTTTATGGAAAAGATAATTTTTCGCAATTTTTTTATAAAATAATAAACTTGTCAAAATACTTAAAAATACATGGTTATTTCGAAAGGACTTTTATATACTTTTTTTGATGTAAAGTGGTAAAATTCCGGTTGACGTAAAACTTCCACTCCGTCCTGCGAAGATTCAATTCGTAGAAATTAGCGTTCAGATGCTTTGGCTTCTTCTTTGCTTGAATACGATCGTATGCAGACAAATATAGTTTGACATATTAACACTCTAGTCTTTCACGTTAGGCATAGAGACACGTGTCACGTTTTGCGATTATATCTGTAGTCATAACTTCCTCGCACAATATTAAACGTTGCAAAATTATGCTTTGTTTCCTTTGTAACATGGTAGGTGACGCAGCCTAGACTGGATCTTCATGCGCCTTATAAATGGGAATTTTATTACAACTTTAGATAACCCTGCTTAACCCTCGCTTGACGGACTCTATGCATTTTTTACACCGGTAAACTTTGATTGATTTTTTAACCCATTAGCTCAATGGTAACCCATAATAAAAACTAGATGTAAATTTTTTATTAGTGTTCTTTTAAGTATTAAAAAAATAAAATAGGGTTTTCAACTTTAATTTACATTAAAAAAATGAAGAAAACTAAATTTTGCAAAAAAAATTAAATATATATGGCGTTAAGTTTTTTTATAACACTTGAAACACACACATATATATATATATATTATTTTTATTTATTACATTTTCTTACAAATTGAAAAATAATGAAATTTGATAGTGTGGCAAAACATTTTATTAAATTTTAAAATAAAAATACTTCATTTGCAATTTGGGCATAAAACAGTAGAGTGCTTTTTGCATAAAAAAACTTGACACTTTTCACATTTTCTTGTCGTTTTATTAGCTTTTGAAACGCAAAACGGACAAGACGCTCGTTTTTTGCTCAAACTTCTTTGTCCACTTGATTCAGGTTGAGATGCAGGAAAACCGTAAAAAGCCAAAAGGTTCTTTATGTTTATAGGCATTTCCAAAATAGACGAGCGAACTTTCATGCTTTCTTCTGATAAGGCAAAAGCAAGTTTTTTGATGAAAAATTTTCTGCCGCTGTCTTTACCTTTGGGAAAAGACTGTGGAGAATTGAAATTCAAGATCACCCAACTATTTAGAGCACAAATATCTAAATAGTTGCAAAAAACAGCAAGAGTCCATTTTCTTGATGGTTTATATGCACGATAAGCTTTTAACATTTTATTTCCAACATCTACACCCCCTTTATATTTATTATAGGCTAATATGCTTTCAGGTTTGGAAGCAATGTTAGTTACTTGAACGTTTTTATGCTGAGAAGATAGCAAATAAACAACTTTAAAATTTCTACGCGCATGTCTCTTAGGTATATAGGCAGAGATAGATACGTAATCAGAGTAAATGATACGACTTTCACATTCGTTTAGCTTCAATTCTTTTAGATGTGTTGGCCTAAAAACTATTGGGAGAAATCTTTTGTTTGACATTATTGTGCCACACAAAGACAAACTTTTTGAATAAGCCCAGACAGCAAGCGCGTGTGTGGTAAAAAATCTATCAGTATATAAACCACAACCTTGAGGAACTTTGCAGTTGTCGACTAATCTTTTCACTATTGTTTCCCCTGAAAAATAAGAGGAATCTTCCAATCCAGACACGTATATTTCAGGCCGCATGTAGTAGAAAACTTGGAATCACAAATGTGATAAAATTTTATACCGTATCTTCCAGGTTTGTGAGGATCGTATACTTTCAATGAGGTGCGTCCTCTGAAAGAAACCAATTGCTCATGAATTGTAACAGCATGATGAGGAGTCCAAAACTATGAAAAAATACTAGCAAAGTGATCGTGGATGAAACGGATAGCGCTAATTTTGTCGTTCATCTCACGCTTTTCTTTTTCATCAAACCTTATAAAAACATGTATAAGGAAAAACATGTCACGACCAAGTGCAGCTCTCAAAAATGGGCTAGCGTAGGAAGAGAACAAGTCTGAGGTTTTAATTTTCTGGTCACCATTCTGACCAATATATAACAAAACAGAAAAATATGATAAAATGTGGTGTATTTTGAAAGCTTGATAGCAATGAATCAAATTTGGATGTTTTGGTTCATTTGATCTAAAATAAATCAATATAAAAAAAGAACAGGTATGCATCTACAACTTACTTATAATTTATTTCAAGCTTCCGCATAGTCATGCTGTATATATGATGAACAACTTCACACGTTAGAAAGGATTTGAAAACCTCCAAAATATGTGAATTATTTTTACAAGTCCCTTGAGGACCAGGAGGATGGCGAGCAAAATTTCTTATGTTTATGCGCTCAACTCTACCCCTTAGTGTAGACGGAGGAATCCAAGAATATGGAGTTGAATCTGGAGCTACCAAATTCTCATCAACTCATTCTGCAGATCCATTGAAGAGAGTAAAGAACTATCAATAGTTAGAGTTGAGGAGTTTGAAGCGAAATCAAAACTTTGTTCCGAAGTAGACATGGAGAAACGAACAATAAGATTTTTCAAAAAAAAACGCAGTAGAAAACGAAAGAAAAAATGCAAAGACTGATCAAATAATCAATAAATAGTTCTTTCCTTTATATTGATTATAATAACGAATTATATCGATGTGCAAGTTATCATTCCCCACAGTGCCGTTATCTTAACGCAGTAGAAAACGAAAGATCGTTGCATGTATAAATAAAATGGAATTGCGTAATGGGAAACGCATCATCAAAAAAACTCTTCTGATGTAAAGTGATATCAAGTAAACCACATATTGCTCAAATAATCAACAGATAGTTATTGATTATGATGACGAAAAATATCGATGCGCAAGTTATCATTCCCCACAGTGCCATTATCGTTGCATGTATAAATAAAATAGAATTGCGTAATGGGAAACGCATCATCAAAAAAACTCTTCTGATGTAAAGTGATATCAAGTAAACCACATATTGCTCAAATAATCAACAGATAGTTATTGATTATGATGACGAAAAATATCGATGCGCAAGTTATCATTCCCCACAGTGCCGTTATCGTTGCATGTATAAATAAAATGGAATTGCGTAATGGGAAACGCATCATCAAAAAAACTCTTCTGATGTAAAGTGATATCAAGTAAACCACATATTGCTCAAATAATCAACAGATAGTTATTGATTATGATGACGAAAAATATCGATGCGCAAGTTATCATTCCCCACAGTGCCGTTATCGTTGCATGTATAAATAAAATGGAATTGCGTAATGGGAAACGCATCATCAAAAAAACTCTTCTGATGTAAAGTGATATCAAGTAAACCACATATTGCTCAAATAATCAACAGATAGTTATTGATTATGATGACGAAAAATATCGATGCGCAAGTTATCATTCCCCACAGTGCCGTTATCGTTGCATGTATAAATAAAATGGAATTGCGTAATGGGAAACGCATCATCAAAAAAACTCTTCTGATGTAAAGTGATATCAAGTAAACCACATATTGCTCAAATAATCAACAGATAGTTATTGATTATGATGACGAAAAATATCGATGCGCAAGTTATCATTCCCCACAGTGCCGTTATCGTTGCATGTATAAATAAAATGGAATTGCGTAATGGGAAACGCATCATCAAAAAAACTCTTCTGATGTAAAGTGATATCAAGTAAACCACATATTGCTCAAATAATCAACAGATAGTTATTGATTATGATGACGAAAAATATCGATGCGCAAGTTATCATTCCCCACAGTGCCGTTATCGTTGCATGTATAAATAAAATGGAATTGCGTAATGGGAAACGCATCATCAAAAAAACTCTTCTGATGTAAAGTGATATCAAGTAAACCACATATTGCTCAAATAATCAACAGATAGTTATTGATTATGATGACGAAAAATATCGATGCGCAAGTTATCATTCCCCACAGTGCCGTTATCATTGCATGTATAAATAAAATGGAATTGCGTAATGGGAAACGCATCATCAAAAAAACTCTTCTGATGTAAAGTGATATCAAGTAAACCACATATTGCTCAAATAATCAACAGATAGTTATTGATTATGATGACAAAAAATATCGATGCGCAAGTTATCATTCCCCACAGTGCCGTTATCGTTGCATGTATAAATAAAATGGAATTGCGTAATGGAAAACTCATCATCAAAAAACTCTTGTGATGTAAAATGAGAAACCACATATTGCTTTATATTTTATTTCATAACGTATTAAAGTCGATAGAGTATGTTATCATGCCACACGCCATTATCCATGATATGTATGAATGAATTGGAATGCACCAAAACTTTTTTCACATGAGTATGAAATTACATCTTTCAAAAGTTATATTCTCCTATAGGGCTATATTTAATTTGAAGATAGATGGCGTTAAACTATATCAAAAAATTATTGCTATAAAATTTAAATCTTCAGCAAAAATGCCATATATTACCTTTCTCTTGCCTTTTTTTTCCTAGTTACATAGTTTTCGATTAAAAATATTAAAAAATTGCAAATAATTGATAGGTGTAAAATTTACATAGAGTCCGTCAACCGAGTAAATAAAAAAGAGTCCGTCAAGCAAGGGTTAAGGATTTCTTCTCTGCATCGAAGTCGAATCATCAAAATGAAAATAGAAGCAAGGGACACTTGTTTACTTTGGAAACTCTACGCCTGGTGAGAGAAAGTGCTTTGCGTGTATAAAAGAAAGGATGAAAACTGCCCATTTCATCATACAAAGTCTTCATTCACGCCAGATATTCCTCTCTTAATGTTGAATCTTTTTGAACATTATAATCCCTCAACGTCCTTCCATTTTCAAGTTGAGTTTTAGAAAAAAGTAAGATTTGTTGATTAGCAGTAATACCTTCTTTATCATGAATTTTTGCCTTGACATTTTCAATTGTATCACTTGGCTCAACTTCAAGAGTTATTGTCTTAATTTCCGCCAGATACTACTCTCTTGCAAAATGCTAAGCTCAAAAGTATGTCTTTCTTCTTTCAAACTATTTTGCTTCAATTTTCCCATTTTTGTTCGTGATGTGTTAGAAGCAATCAAAATTCAAACTTGTCATATTGTAATAACTTTACGTGTAATAACTTTAAATGGCTATCGCAGTAAAAAATGCGTAAATTTGCATAAATTCTTAAGTTTTAACGAAAGCATCAAGTATTATGAATGAAAGGTAGGAATAAGTCATCTATCTAATATCGATTTATCTTGACAGGTATCAATCAATATTTCCTAAGTATATGAAGATGTTCAACGTCAGCGAATTATTGAAATGAGAAGATTTATCGATGTTTATAAATCATAATTTACTTATAGTTACATTTTATCAATTTTCATTTCCAAGCAAGACTTTCCCCATACAATTCTCACTTTTTTCAACTGTATTGTGACACCAACATAAGTTTTGTATCCCATTTCATCTTACAAATTTCTGCTCAAGAAGAATTTCTTTAAATCTTAGGCTCTGCAATACCGTATCGAAAGTGATTATTATGTTTAAATGATCAATTTTTTCCATAAATGTCATTGTTGTATATAAAATTCTTATATTTTTGTATTCTATAATCTTTTTCTTCTTATTATTATTTCTTGGGTTATTTCAAAGCAGTTTTTCGCCTGATCCATCACGCTAATATTTGAAAGTTTTTTTCAAAACTATATTTTATGACGCGCTTTTTTTTACTCAATCTTATACTTAAATAAATACTGCCACTATGATTAATACCACGACTACTAAATGTTTAGCCATTTGAAATAAAATGTTACCAAAATATCATAAAAAATTCATTTGATTAAATTGGCTTTGATTAAGTTGAGCCAAAAGAATTAGATATAACAAGTTCAAATTATTCATTTTTAGGTTTTTGTCCTGCTTTCACTTGTTTTGTTTTTTGAAAGTATGTTTTTTTCTCTTTTTATGCAATGATAAAATAAAAATGCTTAACTTGTGCTAATCCCCACTTGTTTTCATTCATAGGACCTATGGAGGCAGGTATGCGATTTTTTATCAACTTGAAGAGATAAATCTTAAAAAATATTAAAATTGAAAAATATCCATATCTCCAACCTGTATACTACGATGAATCATCTCCAACCTGTATACTACGATGGTTTCTATTCCATGTACAAATGACTAGGGAGACATTTGTTCAACTTTCTGTTCATATTTTGTTAGATGTAAGATTTGATATACCTCATTCGGGGAGACGATGTTAGAAAATTAAATTTTAAATAATATATTTGTCAAATAAAATCAAAGAATCGAAAAATATTCTTTAAAATTATGAAACTTTCTGTTCATATTTTGCTACCTCCCGTTACTTTTAGTTTCGTATATGCATGATTTGATAAAAATTATTTGAGACCAGGTCTATCTTTCTATTCTAAAAGTAACGGAAGCCTACGATATATTTAAAAAGAATAAATATTTTTTGATTTTGTCATTTTATCAATTTCAGAGGCAAAAAAAGTATTTAAAAAAATTCAAATTTAAAATATTTATACATTCTCGTATTCAGTATAATATTACCTTTAAAATGAGAAATTAAAATCGAAAATTAGATAAATTTAAAAATTTTTGGAAATTTTATAACAAAAAAATTGAAAAAAATAATGAAATTATTCATTTTACACGCTAAAATATACTGAAAAATAGCAAAATTGTCTATATCCTTCCAAGGCTTATAAAAAATTTTAAAAATTTTTTCAAAAACGAAACGAGATGCAAAATGAGGGTAAGAGGACGCTCTTTAAGATAGGCATGGTTTAAAATGTTTTTAAAAATTCTTGATAAAGTTTTCTTTCAAAATTAAAATTTGTAAATTTTAACAAAATTTTTTTTAAAATAATCAAAAATATATATAAAAATTTTTTAAATTTTAAAATAAAATGTAAGGAGTATGAATAAGTAAATGTAAAAATTAGAAAAAAAAATTTATTTTAATTAAAAAAATCGCGTTAAAAATGTCAACATTTTCTGGACAAAAACTTTTTTTTAAAAAATTTTATGACATTTTTCCATTTTTTTTTAGAAAATATTTTATTTATAAGTGTACTTTAATCCATTGGAAAAATTAAAAAAAAAATTGTTGCATTTCCTGGAAAAAAAATTTTGGGTGAAATTTTTAGTTCAAGTTTGGGTCTATGAAATTAATTTGAAGTCATTTCACCTACACCACATGAAAGACTAACGAAATAAAGTAAATTAACATTTTATACCCTCAAAAAATCTTACTTTGGAATAGAAACCACCGTAGTATGCAGATTGGATTGAAGTTGAATACCCGCGTTCAACCGTACATGTATGAGAATATTTATTACATAATAAAGATGTGTTTCCTAACACTTCATACAGAAAAATATTTCTTCAATATTTGTGTGAGCGAACGTGTGAGAACCGAAAATTAAAATTACGTCATTTTCTCAAAGTAAAAATTTTTATTATTATTAACCATTCTTTATTTTTTTAAGATGGAATGCAGATTTTTGTTAAAACATTAACTGGTAAGACAATAACTCTTGAAGTTGAGCCAAGTGATACAATTGAAAATGTCAAGGCAAAAATTCATGATAAAGAAGGTATTACTGCTAATCAACAAATCTTACTTTTTTCTAAAACTCAACTTGAAAATGGAAGGACGTTGAGGGATTATAATGTTCAAAAAGATTCAACATTAAATTTAGTTCTTAGACTACGCCATTTGCGCTAAAGGATAAAGCGAATGCTAATTTTCTTCTTTCTTTTTAGTGCTACATTTTTTCAAAAAATAAATTTTCTCCTCATTTTCATTTTTTATTTTTTTTCGATATTAAGTGATAAGGATTCCTATTAAATGATTCGATCGCTTATACATCAGCAGTATTAATCAGTTCACTTTTTTGATTCATCTCCGCTTCCAATTGCATCAATGGCAGAGAAAAAAGAGAAGAATAAATTTTTTATAGTAAGTAAATTAAGTATGTATAAGAAAGCATATTAGTTAGCATAAAATTTAATTGTCAATCTTTTTCCTTTGTCATTTGTTGTTTCAGTAATAACTCTGATGACATGAACAAGGGATTTATGGTCATAAATAAGGAAACACTTTCAAAATGGTGACTTTCGAGTTGGCATTAGGAAACAATTATTTACTATTATCAGCTTATGTGATTTATGAATTATCGCTATTGTTTTCCTTGGCAAGACCTACGGGGGGACAACTTACCAGGCCTTATTATATATTTAAATGTATAAACCTAAAAAACTAAAGTATAAATGAGCAATTAAAACATTCAAAATTTATAGGAGGAAAGGCAAGGGGATATGAGTCTGTCTATCCATCGAGATGTCTATTGACTAGGGTTTGCATAAATATCGAAAATTAGGAACCAGTACCGATATTGAAAAAAAACTTACAAAACCCGGGAAATCCCGGTTCTAAACGGTTCCTTAAGGAGATATATATATAAAGCAAAAAGATGTAATGAAATTGACGTTTTTGATTTATTATAAACAGATGTAAAGTTTTATGCAAAGAATTTCATATTTGTGGAATAATTTCTTATTCTCTGATCGACTATATCCGTTCCACCCTTGGAAAAAGCGTACTGTTTAAAAATTGCAAGTTTACTTTTTTCATCGTCTACTGTAATTCCTAAAATGGGGGGGGGGGGGGGGGGGGGGGGTGTCTGGAAGTCAAAACTAATACATTTTTCTTTCCTTTTGATTTAGAAAATACTACATAACTATGAATTGATAAAAATTCTCTATCTATATCCCAGCAAAACTTATAAGAAAATTCATCTCTATTATCTAAATTTTTTACTTTGCGGAATACATTTTTTCTTGTCTCTATTGTACCGACTATAGTTAATCCTTTTTATAGAGCCAATAAGGTATCTCTATAGAGGTATACAAATGGTCAATGGTTAAATTTCGACCTCTCAAAGATAAATATGCAGTGATGATGCCTCTTATAAGTGTATAAGTTCTATATATTTTTTCTCAATATATACATCGTTACATTGGCAAAATTTGGATGGCATTTTCTCAAAAAGAGGGAGCTTACTTTATATATACAAATGTAAGAAAGTTTGAGAAGCTATAACTTCATTCCCCCGAAATAGAAATCTATCAAATTTTGCATATCTGTATGCACATATAAATGGAATATTCAAAGTTTGAAAAAATTATACATAATATTTTAAAAACATGATGTAATCATGCAAACTCCATTTGAAATTTAATTCACAACGTAATTTTCATTCTATAGTCTAAAAATGAAAAAAAAATTTTTGAACATAAATGTATTTTTGACAAAAAATATATGAATCAATTTTATAGTAAATGATGAGTATCAAAATTAATATTCGTGCCTCATTGGAAATTTTGATACTGAAAAAATTTGTCTTATTTACACAAATAAAATCTAAACTTCAAACAGAAATAAATTCATTTGTGAAATGACTAAAAATTTGAATATAGTCTTTAGAGAATAGCATGAAAACAAATCGTTAAAAATCAATACAATATATCTGACCGCAAACATGCCATGATTTTAAAAAAGTCACAAATTAATCAAAAATGTTAAAAAAAAAAACTTTTTATAACTACTTAAAGAGTTAATTTTTTCAGTTGGGCTGTCATATGTCAATCAATTTTTTGACAAGGTTTGATTGATTTTAAAAAAAATAAACGTGACCATTGTATTCAGCATACATGAAAACGGATGTATATAAATAGAAAACTTTGTATAACCATTTAAACTAAAAGTTTCTTTTTTCAGTTGAGCTGTCATATATCAATCAATTTTTTGACAGGTTTGGTTGATTTTTAAAAAAAAATAAACGTGACTATCGTGTTAAGCACACTTGAAAATGGGCATATATGTGTAAAAAACTTTGTATAACCATTCAAACTAAAAGTTTCTTTTTTCAGTTGAGCTGTCATATATCAATCAATTTTTTGACAGGTTTGGTTGATTTTTAAAAAAAATAAACGTGACTATCGTGTTCAGCATTGTCTAAAAGAAATTCAACAACGACTTTGTTGAAAAAATAACTATCAGCAGTCAGATTCAATCCTAAATGCAAAACTTTTTCATAATTTGTTGTACCAACTCATAAATACCTTGATAAGAGTTGAATTGCTTTGATGCTTGTAAATATATATCATATACATAGTGTTCATCATCTGCAACTACAAAAATTTTTGGCGGTACTTCTCTTTTTTACCTTTTATGAAAGTTTTGAGAGGGTCTCTTGACGAAAAGGATTTTCTCAAAATTTCATCTAGATAAATACTGGAGTTAGGATGAGGGTACTTATATTTTATAAATAAACTTGACATTTTTAAAATCAATTTTGAACATAACTTATTCATATCTTTGGTCATGAAGTATTCACATGTCCCATCGTTTTTCATTTTTTTAATCTTTTTATTGCCCTTGATATCTAAAACTTCGGTGTACTCAATTTTTCCAGGCACTAAATATCGTCCAATTTCAAGAAGTTTATTATATGATATAGGGTTTATTGATACACCATATTGGTCTTTTATATATGTTTCTAAACTTCTATTAAAACTCTGAATTCTAACATGTTTACCTTTGTCCGTATTCATCAACAAATATAATCCAAGATACTGACTGGTAAATGTCTTCTTTAGAGAACTTATCATTAGTAATTTTACTTTTATTTTTAACATTTTCATTTGTCCAAAACAAAATGTGATCTATAATTTCTCCAAAACAATAGTTGAAAAAAGTTTTTTTAAAAGGCTTTCTGAGATTTTCTGCACATTAGGTTTATTAACAATATGATTTCTTAAATTTTTTCCAAAAAAAGTTTCTGGTAGAGTCTTTACCAGTGCCCAATTTTTTAAATCATCATCAGGTATAAAGAGGTTTTGAGAAGGTACGCTGGTGTATGTACTTGTAGAAGGATCATAGTTAATAGTAAGACGTATAGAGGACATCAAAACGATGAAAACAGTAGAAATATGAATTTTTATAGCAGCAAAGAAATTAAATGGAAATGAAATGGCTATGAAAGCTTAGCAAGCGTTCATATAAAAATAGTAGTTGTAATGTAACACACATAGCATAAAACTTAGATATGTCAAAAGTAGTTTTGACAGCTTTCTTCATTTTTCTCTTCCTCTCACATATATTCACCAGAAGTACAACGCTTAGAAGCACAAATTTGATATTATAGCACCCCTGTCTCAAATTCTTTTATTTCAAACTGTCTTCAAATACGATTACATCAATATACGCACAAATCTCTATAAGCACGGATTTTATTAATAAAAAGTGAAAAGTTGTACGATTTACTTCTTATATTTTGCATATTGTTTGTGCTTATATCGAATGTCGATTGTATATATGAGAGCAAAAATCGAATAAGGGTGTGACTTTTTAACGGAATCCCCCGATATCCACCTCAAACGTGTATTTTTTGTTAAAACATTTAACAAGTGGTTTTTTTAATGCCAAAAACCTGTTTTACATGGATATTTTTTTAACATTTGAATTCATTTCAATGAATTTTTACCGGAATCCCTCATAATTCACCGAAATCCTTTGGAATCCACCTAAATAGTAATTTTTAGTATATCAATTAATTTTTTAACACGTTGTACCTTCATTAGAAATGATACTACATCAAAATCATTTCATATATATAAAAAAATATTGATGTAAAACAGGTTATTGACTTTCAAGAAACACCTTAGTGCAAGTTTTTAAAAAAAATTACACTATTTAAGTGGATTCCGGTAAAAAATCACGCCCGTCGAATAATATTTAGATACCACTTGTCAAATTTGTTTTATTTATGTCTACGATGTTTAGAGCCTTTTAATCGAATTTCCTAAAACAGACTTTGATCTTTCAGAAGTTGTTATTTCAATTTTATTGTTATAACATCGTCATATGTAAAAACTTATCCCACTCACAACAGAACAGCTGCCGTATATCGAGTTCGGCAAATACGAAATTTACAGAAATTTGATGAAATTCTGTTTTAGAAAAAACGCACTAATCTATTATCTTGAAAAATTATGGAGAGATGATTTTTTCCAAGTAAAATATAATTTTTGACTAAAAGCATATAAAATTTAATATTTATAAAAGACAAATGTAACATTACAAAAGATTCAAAAACTTTTTCCTTATATCATTTTTAAATACTATTTTGAAAACTTTAAAGGTTTTCAATTATAATAACTATTTTAAAAACATGACTATGTCCTAAAAAAATGAAAACGCCAACTGTTTTATGAGTAAACTTCTTATATTTTCTAAGTATAGCTTTTTTCAAATTAGGTCAAATTTAAAGGATTTGGTGGTTTTTCCACTCAAAAACTTTAAAATCACAAAATATTATTGTGTTGAAGGTGAAATATGCCTCTTAGACTCTGTCGTAAAGAGATAGAAAACTGAAAAAATTGTAAACTATTTTTTCTATTTCTTTTTGAATTTTTGTTTTATTGTAGTAAAACTATAAATTTTCTTAATGGAAAAACTTTGCTTTTGATAGACGTCAAAAATATTGATTCGGTATGAACGCGTCCCATAGCTACAGAAAATACAACAAAAAAACAAAATAATTTTTTATGTTCTTTCCCATAGCGAACCTACTCTAAAAAATATGTCAAGTTTGGGGCGGTTTTTTTGTAAATTAATTTTTTTTAGTAGAAAAATGGAAATTTAGTTTTAAGTGGAAATGTCGATTCGACATGAACGTGTCTTATGGGTACAGAAAAAACAACTAAATAATCAAAAATTTCCTTTTACCGTATACTTTTTCATTTTATTGTTATATGTAAACAAGTCTACTAGAAAAAATATGTCAAGTTTGAGGGGGTTATTTTTGGAAACAAAACTTTTTTCGAAGGGAAAAATGGAAATTTAGGTATAAAAGGCTCGAAAAATGTCGATTCAACATAAACGTGTCCTAGGGGTTAATTCTAATCTTTGAATCCAAAAGGATATGTTAACTTAAAAGTTTTCAATTATTGACACGACTGTCTTTATAACAAATTAATAATAGTAAAAATTACATTATTTTGATCATTTATTTATACATGGATATAGTAACACTTTGAAGTTAAGAAATCAAAATAAAAGTACATATTTCAGAAAGGTTTACAAAAAGGCAAAATGTAAAAGACAAATTGATGCAAAATATTCACGCAATAGTCAAACCTTGGTTTCCAATTTCTTCATCCAGTTGTCTATATAAATCATTCAGCTTCTTTTTGAGAGCTATGATGGAATGCAGCAAAATATTTTCGGGACGCAAGCTACCACTGCTTTCAATGGAGTAGTAGAAGCGCAGTTTGGAGTCCTCTTCCTGCTCTTCTGCAGCGTACTCGCTATTGCTAGGCTCCCACTCCTCAGGCTTGGCGTATGTCGTGTGTTGCAGCTTATTATTCGGATCATACTCAAATGCGACGCCCGTAGAAGCACTCCACTTTGCATGTTCCTTTCCGAAGCTCTTTCTCGCTACTGCTCTAAGACGCAGTTCTTGCCCCTTGCGCAGCTTAACGATGAGGACCTCATCATCTTCACAACTTTCTGATTGCAGTCTGGTGGAGGCGAAGATGTTAGTGGTGGAAGTGCAGATCAAATCACCCGCTGTCACATTTCGAGTCGTTTCACTTTCGCACTTTACACTTAATGTGAATTCAACGGAGCAGTTCTGACAGAAGTCTTGGCACATGCAATCTCTAGAGTATTGCAGCTTGTCAATGATGTCATCACATGGAAGTGGAATGAGACCTATGCGGTGAGTGATAAATTCGTCATGCAAGACGCTAGTATTTGCCTCAATTTGAATCCAATCTATAGCTAGAGTAGGCACTTCTGCAATACAAACTCTCCTTAGCGCATTTGCAACACTCAAATCTGTATCCGAGATGTAAAAGTGCACAGCTTCTTTATTTAGCATCATGATCTTCACGTTGGGCTGGTTAGCATAAGGCATATTTCACGCAGTAATCTAAATAGTTTAAAGGATATATTATATCACTCTTATTTCAAGCGCCTCTAAATGTCTTCATCAGCTCCTTTTTAATTTCTTTTCATTAGGGTTGCGGAGTCAGAGCGAAGATATCCTACTCTGACAACAAGTCCTTAACAAAAACCCGACTCCATCTTCAATACTCAAAAATTTAAGAAAAATCTTAACTCTTATTTCCGGCTTAGACAATAAAAATTATTTTTAAATACTTCTGATTTGACTCCTATGTTTCATTATATACCGTCCCCAACTCTGATTTTTACTCGCACAGATCACAAAAATAGAAAGTTGGAAATGTTAGAAAAATTCGAACTAGTCAACTAAAAATCTTTATACTCAACGTCACGATATTATGGAGGTAGAATATAGTAGAAAGATTCATCATTTATGATGTCATGGTTCAAAGATTTTGGGACCTGTTAAAAGATAATAAGGAAAAAAGACATTCCAAAATTTCCTAACTTTGAATGAGCAAAAAGATTTGTAGATGTACCGATTAATCAGTATCGACAACAATGGGCTGTTTTTCAAAAATAGAAATCACCAAAAAGCCAATTTTTTTTAGAAAAATAAAGATTTGAAAATTTCGATTTACTCAGTTTTAATTTTAACTAGAGATAAGAAGATAGTGAAATTTCTGTAGGATTCTGATTCTCAAAAAGCACCTATTACGAGTCCGGTTCTTCTTGATTTAAAAAATTTTCTTTTTTTATCGATATTTTTGCACTTTCCACAAGGTATTTTTGCACTTTTCACTAAATCTACATTTAGTATTAGAATGATGTTGCTGCCGGCCCTACTCATTTTTCGACAGCTGACAAATGAGAGCAACTCCTACAGGAGTAAGATAAAGGTCCTCTGATCCCAGATTGATTTATTTGTATGCACATAAAGAGGTAGTGTTTCGTCTATGTGGTAATGTCTAAATGGTACTTGTTGGTACAAAGTTAAGCTAGTATTCTTTTAATGCGGCAAGGAAGAGATTGTTCGTTTTAGCTTATGTTTGGTACGTGTTTGTTGATTACTTTATTCATATGTGTGTTTATATGCTTACAAGTTCTATGTGAATTTGTTTGGTGTTTTGTTTTATTGTTTAGAGTGTTATTGTGTCTTTGTTGAGGGTGTAGTTACCGTTATGATATGTATTGTTTCTTTAGTCTAAGTTATTGTAGTGTGATCTAGTGAAGTGGGTGGTTTGGATCATTTTACTTTTATCTTAGCTGAGTTGCGTGTATTCTGAGATTTAGTATTAGACTTGGCATCAGTATCAGCATCGGCAAGCAAAAGTAAAAAACAGGGATCGGAACACCCCTAGTTTCCATGTACATTCAAAGAAATCAAAAATAAATCTACATAAAAAATTGCTATACCACTTCATAAAGAACCTGTTATTAAAAAATATGTAGTAAATATTCAAAAAATTTTAATATTTATGTAATGAAGGATTAAAAAATAAAATATTTTAAAAATCATATCAATTTAGATAGAGAAATTAAAGGTTATCATTAAAATTTATAAACAGGAACATAGTGATATATTTGATTTGTAAAAATATTTATTTCCATCCCAACTCTAATAAAACTGAATACGAGGTTATTCTTTAATTATGAATTATAAATATTAACCTGCCCATATAAAATCATGCCAAATAAAAAGTAAATCATATGTGCAGTATATAAGTGGTTAACTTAAATCTTTATCATAATAATTCTTTACAAATCTAAAAAATCAACATTTTGATTAAATAAAATTGTAAAATAATCATCACCATTTTATATCAGACAAGAACATCTATTATAAAAAAAATATAATACTTTTTTTCCTAAATAGAACAACACTTTTGAATAAAAAAATTATCTAGATTTAAATTATTTTTGAAACAAAACACAAAAAAGACATATATGTTAGTAGTGCCAGACATTTAAAGCAGGTAACTAGGCAGAGGCGTAGCTAACGGTCACCGAGGGTTAGACCCGGATTGATAAAACTTCTGCCCCCTCTAAGAAAAATAATTATGATACCAAAGAAGTTAAATTATTTTATCAGCGCCCCCTTCTAAATTGTTATAGCCCCTCTGAAAATAAAAGCTGGTTGTGTCCTTGTAAAGTAACAAGGACAAGTATGTACTTGAAAAGTTATAAAAATTTTCTTTGTTCCTTGTACAAAGAGCTAATATGAAAAATACATAAAAGAAAAATTTATACTAAAAAAAAGATAATAAATGAACTCTGAGATCGATTTATCAAACCTCCTTTTTTATAAAATTAAAAATAGGGGAAAAGTGAGTATTCTTGATTCAGTTATTAAGAATTTAGAAGAAGACATCTGACAGCTCTATTATCTTGTTAATTTAAAAGTTTTTTAAGGTTAATAGCTTATAATGTCAAAGATTACTTCGGAAAAGCAATTTAAAAATTTTGAATGTTTAAAGAAACCGACCAATTAAACTTAAATTATTTGAACAAAATGGTATCCAAAAAAATTAATAAATTAATATTTGAAACAATTTATATTTACCATATGATCTTAACTCTTTTTGTATGTTTTAAAACACGTGTTTCTACTTATCTTAGTCATTTAAAATTTTAATTTTGAATAGTCTCCTTTTGAGAATTGGGGTTCTGAAAAACAAACGTAAAAGTAAAAAGTTTTTCTTAACTCGTTAATATCCTTGAATATATTAACTTATATTTATTACCTTAGAATTAAATATTAGAATTTATTATTTTTCAATAAATTAGAATTAATACATCGAAAAATGTTCAAATCAAAAAATATTTATTGTTTTTAAATATATCGTTGGCTCCCCTTACTTTTAAAATTGAAAGATAAACCTAGTCTTTAATAATTAATTTTTATCAAATTATGCACATACGAAACTAAAAGTAAGGGGAGCCAACGATATATTTAAAAAGAATAAATATTTTTTGATTTGAATATTTTTCGATTCTTTGATTATTCGACAAATATAATATTTAAAATCGTGCAAATTGCAAAGTATAGGTAATAACTTTTGTAACATCGTATGAGGTAGCAAAATATGAACAGAAAGTTTGATATTTTTTGATTTTTTAAAGAATATTTTTCGATTCTTTGATTACAGAATTTTATTTTGATTATTTGACAAATATAATATTTAAAATCGTGCAAATTGCAAAGTATAGGTAATAACTTTTGTAACATCGTATGAGGTAGCAAAATATGAACAGAAAGTTTGATATTTTTTGATTTTTTAAAGAATATTTTTCGATTCTTTGATTACAGAATTTTATTTTGATTATTTGATAAAATATATTATATAGGTTGGAGATGAATTATCGCGGTATACAGGTTGGAGATGAACCAACGTAGTATACAGGTATAATGTATATAGGTAATAACTTATGTAGCATCGTCTCCCCGAATAAGGTATATAAAATCTTACATCTAGCAGAATGTGAACAGAAAGTTGAACATTGTCTCCCTAGTTATTTGTACATGGAATAAAAACCATCGTAGTATACAGGTTGAAGATGATTCATCGTAGTATACAGGTTGGAGATGAATCATCATAGTATACAGGTTGGAGATGAATCATTGTAGTATATAGTTTGGAGATGAATCATCGTATACAGGTTGGAGAAGAATCATCGTAATATACGGGTTGGAGATATTTTGATATACCTCATTTGGGGAGACGATGCTACATAAGTTATTACCTATATACATTATACCGGTATACTACGTTGGTTCATCTCCAACCTGTATACCGCAATAATTCATTGGTTCATCTCCAACCTGTATACCGCGATAATTCATCTCCAACATATCAGTACATATTTTGCTAGATGTATGATTTGATATATCTCATTCGGGAAGAGGATGTTAGATAAGTTATTAATTTTTTCACGATATTAAATAATATATTTTATCAAATAATCAAAATAAAATTCTGTAATCAAAGAATCGAAAAATATTCTTTAAAAAATCAAAAAATATCAAACTTTCTGTTCATATTTTGCTACCTCATACGATGTTACAAAAGTTATTACCTATACTTTGCAATTTGCACGATTTTAAATATTATATTTGTCAAATAATCAAAATAAAATTCTGTAATCAAAGAATCGAAAAATATTCTTTAAAAAATCAAAAAATATCAAAGTTTCTGTTCATATTTTGCTACCTCATACGATGTTACAAAAGTTATTACCTATACTTTGCAATTTGAACAATTTTAAATATTATATTTGTCGAATAATCAAAGAATCGAAAAATGTTAAAATCAAAAAATATTTATTATCGAATAATCAAAGAATCGAAAAATGTTTAAATCAAAAAATATTTATTCTTTTTAAATATATCCTTGGTTCCTCTTACTTTTAAAATTGAAAGATAAACCTTTAATGAATTATTAAACCTAGTCTTTAATAATTAATTTTTATCAAATTATGCACATACGAAACTAAAAGTAAGGGGAGCCAACGATATATTTAAAAAGAATAAATATTTTTTGATTTGAACATTTTTCGATTCTTTGATTATTCGATAATAAATATTTTTTGATTTTAACATTTTTCGATTCTTTGATTATTCGACAAATATAATATTTAAAATTGTTCAAATTGCAAAGTATAGGTAATAACTTTTGTAACATCGTATGAGGTAGCAAAATATGAACAGAAACTTTGATATTTTTTGATTTTTTAAAGAATATTTTTCGATTCTTTGATTACAGAATTTTATTTTGATTATTTGACAAATATAATATTTAAAATCGTGCAAATTGCAAAGTATAGGTAATAACTTTTGTAACATCGTATGAGGTAGCAAAATATGAACAGAAAGTTTGATATTTTTTGATTTTTTAAAGAATATTTTTCGATTCTTTGATTACAGAATTTTATTTTGATTATTTGATAAAATATATTATTTAATATCGTGAAAAAATTAATAACTTATCTAACATCCTCTCCCCGAATGAGGTATATCAAATCATACATCTAGCAAAATATGTACTGATATGTTGGAGATGAATTATCGCGGTATACAGGTTGGAGATGAACCAATGAATTATTGCGGTATACAGGTTGGAGATGAACCAACGTAGTATACAGGTATAATGTATATAGGTAATAACTTATGTAGCATCGTCTCCCCGAATGAGGTATATCAAATCTTACATCTAGCAGAATGTGAACAGAAAGTTGAACATTGTCTCCCTAGTTATTTGTACATGGAATAGAAACCATCGTAGTATACAGGTTGAAGATGAATGATCGTAGTATACAGGTTGGAGATGAATTATCGTAGTATACAGGTTGGAGATGAATCATTGTAGTATATAGTTTGGAGATGAATCATCGTAGAATACAGGTTGGAGAAAAATCATCGTAATATACGGGTTGGAGATAACACGCAAGTTGTCTACCCGCGTTCAACCGTACAGGTTATGAGAATATATCATTACATATTAGAGAAGAGTTTTCTAAACTCTTTATACTGAAAAAATATTTCTTCAATATACAAATAAATTTAGATGAGAATATATCATTACATATTAGAGAAGAGTTTTCTAAACTCTTTATACTGAAAAAATATTTCTTCAATATACAAATAAATTTAGATTCTGAAAGTAGAGTCGCTTTATAATTGGGCTGGAAATTGTCACAGAATATAGGTAAAAATTTGTCCAAATGAAAAAAGCTTTAGTTTAAAATGCATCCCTTATCTCCTTAAATTTAATGCAGTAAACAATAATAAAAATAATATTTATCCAAAACATATTTTTTCGAATCAAAGTGTAAATCAAACCCGCATTTAAATTTTGGTTGATTAATTCAAAATCTACAAATAAATTTAGATTCTGAGAGTAGAGTCGCTTTATAATTGTGTTAGAAATTATCACATAATATAGGTAAAAATTTGTCCGAATGAAAGGAGCTTTAGTTTAAAATGCATCCCTTATAAAGGTTGTATCTAATCTAAATAAAAGTAGATTATGATTATCCAACAAAACTCATTATTTCTTCAATGTGGATGTCGAAAATTATAATTATTTTATAAAAATATAGAAATAAATTAAGGATTAAAGTGAAAAAAAATAAATTCATGAGATTACTTATTGATAAAAATTGATTAAAACACATATTTTGATCTATTTATCTTCTCTTTAAAAATTTATATGCAATAAACAATAATAAAATAATATTTATCCAAAACATATTTTTTTCGAATCAAAGTGTAAATCAAACCCGCACTTCAAAAGAAGTAAAAAACTAATGTTAATATATAAAAAACTGAAAACTAAAATGATTTTATAAAAATCTAAAAATAAATAGTGGACTACGATTATCCAACAAAACTTGTACATTCGATCTACATTTTTCACTTCAAAAATAATTTTAAATTTATTAGAAAAAGATTATACTGACCAATAAAAAAACGAAGGTTAATTTATAAAAAAAATGGAAAAACTAATACTATTTTATAAAAATTTACAAATAAATTTAGATTCTGAGAGTAGAGTCGCTTTATAATTGTGCTGGAAATTGTCACATAATATAGGTAAAAATTTGTCATAATGAAAGGAGCTTTAGTTTAAAATGCATCCCTTATCTGCTAATTAATGGTATGAAGCCCATGGAAAATAAAAACAGTAAAATGGCATTTCTTAAGTACTTATGATATAAGTAATGTATTCTGAAAGCCCATAAAAAATGCTTTAATTTGGTATATCGCATGATGCATTTTGTTGAGAAATGTGAAAGTTATAAGCGTTTTAATATTTGACTAAGATTTAAGCTAGGAACACTACAAATAAACTAAGCGTACACTAGCCCGATAAATAAACCACACACGCGTGCTAAAGATGTGGTGTAGCGTATGCAAGATAAGAATTCACTGCGCTCACAAACGCGTAATGCAACATGTGTTAATCTTTCTTCGCATAGTTATGCTCTAAAATCAATCAATAATGTGATTTATTCTTCGCACACTGTCGGTATAAATATAACGAATGCCCTTCGTTAAAAATTAGAAAGGTTGTATCTAAACTAAATAAAAGTAGACTACGATTATCCAACAAAACTCGTACATTCAATCGACAAAACCACACACGCGTGCTAAAGATGTGGTGAAGCGTATGTGAGATAAGAATTCACTGCGCTCACAAACGCGTAATGCAAAATGTGTTCATCTTTCTTCGCATAATTATGCTCTAAAATCAATCAATAATGTGATTTATTCTTCGCACACTGTCGGTATAATTTTTAACGAATGCCCTTCGTTAAAAATTAGAAAGGTTGTATCTAAACTAAATAAAAGTAGACTACGATTATCAAACAAAACTCTTACATTTAATCGACATTTTTCACTTGAAAAAAAATTTAAAATTTATTAGAAAAATATTATACTGACCTCTACTGACCCATAAAAAGTAAAAAATATATATTAATTTTCGACAGTTTTATTTAACTATGACATTTTAAAATGTTAAAACCCATATTCTACCTTTGTGAATATAAAATTTTGAAGAAATAATATATAAACTCATCACGTTAATTATTGGTATTTTTTGAAACTAGATAAAAGTTGACTGACCTCACATAAAAGCGGATTTTGAAAAAATAAAAATATATTTATTTGTAAAACCTAGCGTATTTTACCCACAAAGAGTATAGCTTCAAATCTTGTACATTCGATCAACATTTTTCACTTCAAAAATAATTTTAAATTTATTAGAAAAACATTATATTGACCTATACTACTGACCCATAAAAAGTAAAAAATATATATTAATTTTTCGACAGTTTTCTTTAACTATGAAATTTTAAAATGTGAAAAATCATATTTTACCTTTGTGAATATAAAATATTCAAAAAATATTTTATAAATTAAGAACGTTAATTATTATTGGTATTTTTTGAAACTAGATAAAACTTGACTGACCTCACATAAAAGCAGATTTTGGAAAAATAAAAATATATTTATTTGTATAACCTAGCCTATGTTAACCACAAAGAGTATACCTTTCCAATGACACCATTTTCATTTAATTTTTTTTTAAAAAAGCCACATTATGCTTAAACAAAAAGGTGGTCCGTAATTTTTTCAAAAATTTAGACAAAATTTTTCGAAGTAATGTCCATTTATTAAAATTTTTTAAAACTTTTGCAAAAATAAATTATTCTAGAGTATGTAGCAAACGATAAGCTTTCTAATGATATATATATCATGAAAAAGAAATATTGAAAAACAGTTGAATTCTTTCTTCAAATCAAACAAGTAAAAATTTCCAAAAGTAGTATTGGTAGTAGTAGTATTATTATTATTATTATTATTATTATTATTATTTTATATTACATAAACATTTCAACCAATCATATAGTTTTTATGAAATAAAACTGCAATTTCAAAGTTAAATTTTTTGAACTTTTAGGTAGAATTTTTGAAATCTGGCTTTCAATATGTATGTAAAATATTTTTTGAAAATTTTTATTTTAAGTATATTTTTTAAGCATTTTACGATTTACACATTTAAATATATAATAAGGCTGGCAAGTTTTGCGAGTTGTCTCCCCGGAGGTCTTGCCAGACCTCTGATATATATATATATAGAGTATTTATTCCTATTGAGTTTTTGAATATATGTAGAAATTTTGAATAAACTGGTATGAAATGGGCCTTTTAACACATTTTCTGTATATTTGAGTGCAGAAATGTAAAAGCAAAACAAAATCTGAATTCTTACAAAAATACCGGTAATTTGATAGGTACTCGCATTCCAAAAAGGAGTTCAATAAAATTATTTGATTATGTATACTTATGAAAGTAATTTAAATTTTACTAAAGTGGTTATTGCTATAGGTTAAGGAAGATTGGCATAGGTTGGGGTATATTGGGGTAGGTTGGGGTATATTGGGGTAAAAAGACGCGCCCATTTTAATCTTATTGATTGGATCATAATTTTGTTTAATTATATATTTTTTATATATCAGATGTCTGGCAAAACCTCCGGGGAGACAACTTGCCAGACCTTATTATATATTTAAATGTATAAATCGTAAAATACTAAAAAACATACTTAAAAAAAATTTCAAAAAACATTTTACATACATATTGAAAGCACCATTCTAAAAATTCTACATAAAAGTTCAAAAAATTTAACTTTGAAATTGCAGTTTTATCTAATGAAAACTATATGATTGGTTGAAATGTTAATATAATAATTTCAAGCGAATCATATATATAATATATATTAGTATGTATATATATTTCACGATTTTGGGAGCCGTTTTTTTTTACTTTTTCCATTCAAAATCAAATTACATTTAGATTAAAAAGATTTTTGTAAGCTATAAAAAGTTAACCTGCCTCATTTCGCTAGCGCTATGACGTAGTGTCAGTGAAATAACCAGAGAGTGAGGTCATTGACCCGCACTTGAACTCAAATTTTCTCACTTTTTCAATTCCCGCTAGATGTTTAAATAATTTTGAAAAAAATTCAAGTGAGTTAAAGTACTTGACATTTTTAATTCAAAAATTTTACATCAAAATAAAAAAAAATTTTTTCTAATTTTACATCATCTTATTCAAAATTTCTTAAATTTTATTTTAAAATTAAAAATTTTTTAAAAATATCTATTTTTGATATTAACAATTTTTTAAAAAATTTTGTGTTAAAATTTCCAAAATTTTGACTTTAAAGAAAACTTTATGCGAGAAATTTTTTAAAAATATTTTAAACCATGCCTGTCTTAAAGAGCTTCCTTTTACCTACATTTTTCAATTATTTTTGGTTTTTAAAGAAATTCAAAAAAAAATTTTATAAGCCCTAGAACAATATGCACACTTTTACTATTTTTCACTATATTTTAGCCTGTAAAATGAAAAATTAAATTTTTTTTTTCCATTTTTTCCCATATTCATAAAATAAACCTAATATTTAAACATACTACGGCGAAAAAAATTGGAAAATATTTTTTTCCATTTTTTTTAAAAATTGTAGTGCCCCACAAAATTTTCAAAAAATTTCAAACTTATCCAATTTTCGATTTAAATATCTCATTTTAAAGGAAATTTTATACTGATTACGAAAATAAATAAATATTTTAAGTTTGAATTTTTTAAAATAATATTTTTAACCCTTGAACTTGTTAAAATGACAAAAATTCTAAATTTAACCGCCAAAAAAATATAGAATTCCTTCAGTTCATTTCAAATGGATTACATATTTGGAATTAGCGTATCAAACTCTATCAGAATACAATTTAAAATTTTTGAATTTTTCATTTTTTAAATTTTCGATTTTTCAGGTCTTCTTAGCGGGCTCAAAATTATGACCATGCCGGGCCTTGGCCACTGCAAGGTTATTCGACCACAGTGGGCCTTGCGCTTCTCTTTTTTCATTTTGATGATATATTGTATGATTTGGCTAAATGCAAGGTTCGCAAAGTAAAGTTACTTTTATCTTCATTTTGTGTTAATGAAAAAGTAATAAAACAAATCCCTTTTCTTTTTTTCAAAATCTTATTTCTCACTTTTAATCTTTTTTCCTACCCACACTGGGCCCCGCCCAATTTATTTTGCATAGGGCCCTGGGAACTCTAGGGGGGCCCTGGTTATGACTTCACATATATTCAATAAAAAATCATGTTTTATATATTTTTAGAATCCTCTTATCATTCTGAATAACAATATTAACTTTATATTACCATAAATATTTTGGTTCAAAAATTTTATATATATATATTTGTACTATATACGTAAAGGCACCTCATAACTTATTAAAATATAAATTAAAGTCTCCTAGAATGAAGGCCTTTCCTTTAACACCCGTGTTTAAAAGTATTCTTTCTAACTCTAACAAAAAGAGTTTAACTTTCGTCATATCTCTTTTATAACCATATCTTTTTATTTAAGAAGGCATTGCGTTGCGCCAATTTTTTATCATGGGTTTTCCTCCATCAAATTGAAAGGTTTATAATATTGGGTAGTGCTCTGGCGAATCGATTCTAACTTTTTTAGTTACAAAGCTATTACTAAATATTTTTATTGTTTCGCACTTTGAGACCGTTCGTGTTAGAATTTCATCTTTCACTTAGCTTTATTTATATATTTAAAACATATACAATTGTAAAATAATATATATTAATGGGTATCCAATAACGAGGCCAGCCATTATTCTTATGTTTAAATTTTTGATAGAAAACAAATGTAAATCCTCTTCTCATAATTACGGGGGGAACCACGAAAGAATAAGTGCGAACGTTAAAAACAATATATAACTTAATTTAATCACTGTTTTCTAAATACATTTATTTTTTAAATAGTAATATCTAGCTGAAACTCATAAAAAGAAGGAAAAAAGGTTTATGAGGATTAAAATCACCAAATGAAACAAAAAGAAAGTTCTTTATAACAAGTGAGAGAAGTTTACTTAAGGCTAACAAAAGCCATTTAAGGTGTATGGAATTTTCAAAAATTTTATAGGAATATAAAGAATTATTATTTCATTGGCAAGGTTTTGGTGTATTTTTTCGTTTGCTTAACATAATTTACATTGAAGGTATTAATTAGAAAACAATTAAATATGAGTACAAGGATTCGAAATCATGAATAGCAAAATGGAGCACTTATACAGAATAATCAAGCTAACAAGTAGGTTTGGTTAGATGCTGGATTCGATAACTCAAAGTCTTAGGTTCGATCCCGTATCAAGTCTGTTTTCCTCATAGTTGAATACAAGCGGCGCAATTGTGCCTTCTCGATGAAAACACCCTATGGTACCTTTACCTTTATTATAAAAACTGCAAAGTTTTTTAGTACAAAATTATTGATAGGACCAAAATACTGATTTTCTGATTATTTTTTTCTATTTTTTAGAATATCTTAACTTTAAATTTTAGGTAGAAAAAGCAAAATTTTAGTTATAATATTTTTTAGAATCTTTCGAATCCATTATAATTTTTTACTATTTTCTGAAAAAATTCAATTTTGTAATTTATTAATGATGAATATCCTTTTCTATTTATGAGCGCACTTCGTTTTATTAAAGACAACAGTATTTTTCAACTCAACATATTCAAATTTTTTTTATCAATTTATTCTTTTTAGGTCAAATGAATGATAAAAATATTACTACAGATGATAAAGAAATTCCCTCTTCCAATATTCTCTATAAAACAGTACATCAAATCAATTTTGCCATTAAAGGTTCTGCTTATAAAGTAGATTTTTTTCCAAAAAATATAACTTTGGAGAAAAATGAAGTATGCATTCGGGTCAAAGCATGGTATGGATTATTTATAATTAGTTTTAAAACTTTAATTTGCTACCATTCATCCTTGCTTCTGTTTTTTACACATTTTTTTTAATATCATTCATCTAACTTTTTAATTAAACCTTGTATTAAGTTTATTTAGTGTTTTTCGAGATAAATTGCGACATATCCTTAACCCTAGAACGACTAAATGGGTCAATTGACCATTTTATAAAATTAAATATAAAACACTCAAATAATACTTTTTTGAAATTGGCTAATTTTTATTAAGTTTAAGTTTTTTGTACTAAATAAAGTTTCCATTACATTTAAATCAAAAAAAATATATTATTGTCAAATAATTAATGAATATACTAAGAACGGCTGAATAGGTCAAATGACCCATAATCCATTATAACTAAAAATCTTCAAAATAAAAATATTTATTTCAAAATTTTAAAAATTTTAAATATTTATTTCAAAATTTTAAAAATTTTGATTCTTTGAAACATTCAAAACAAACTTGATTTGAGCAAGAACCACACACTTCGATATTACAACCATGACATTTTGAGCGTGTTTTATTTTTACGACATTTTTTACATAGAAGCCGTTTGTTGTTGATATCTGATGACACTTTCCTTTTTTCAGAATTTATTGAGATAGACTCTTTACTCTTCAATATTTTAAATTTTGAGCAAAGCTCTTCACCCAAAGATAACAAAAACTTTCTTCTGCTAGTAGTGATGGAAACTGTATTGTTATATATAATATAGGAGTTGAGGCAGACTATATCAAGCAAGTTGAAAAAAACGGCTAACGGCCATCGTCTTGTTCCTGGCTTTGTTGAATATTCTTTCAACATTTCATCACAGGTATCTACACCACCTTTTGTAGAGTTATAAAACTCTATTGCTTCTGGTTTTTTCTTTTCTTTTGTAGAAATCTTAAAATTATCGTGCATAGAAGAAAGCAAGTAAACGATTTTATTTTTTTTGGCTTTATAATTCAATAATAAAACTCCATCGTCTTTTGTGAAAGCATATTTTGAGCTAAAAAGTGCTGTCTTTTTTTCAAATTTTAAATATTTTGGAATTTCTTTACGATTGGCACGCACCGTTCCAACAAGTGTTGTTTTTTCTTTCAAAAGTTCCCTAGCTAAGTCTAAGCTCGTAAAGAAGTTATCGGTTGTCACATTTAAACCCATTCCAATAAAATCTTTCATCAATTTCATTACAACACTTTGCCCAAGTGAAGTTTGACGCTCTTCTTTTCCAATATAAGGATAAGAATTCAAAACATGAAGTTTTACTATCGCAAAGCATCCAAAATTTTATGCCAAACTTACCAGGCTTGTTTGGCATATATTGTGTAAAACTACATCGACTTCTACAAGCAAAAAGTTGCTCATCGATTGTAACAGTTGCATTTGGTAGAAAACACTTTTTGCAATTTGAAATTACAGCATCCCATACCTCGCGAATTGGAGCAAATTTATCCATATCTTTTCTTCTTTTCCTAGACTCTTCTTCATCAAATCTGATATATCTCAAGATCTTTTTAAATTTATCTCGTGCCATTGTATTATTGAAGATTTTTCTTCCATAATTATTTTCCCAAAAAGAGTCCAAAGGCTCAGATTTGCCTTTCACAACTCCACGTATGATACACAAACCTAAAAAAGCTTGCAAGTCTTCAACACTTATTCTAAAATCAGATTTTTCTTTATTGGCTTTTTTGTTTGTCATATCTACAATAAATTGTAATGTTTTAGATCCTATTAACTCTAGAAAAATGTCAATTGAGTCACTAAACCTATTTCGAATAAAATTAGTCACACCACCTCTATTACGTATAATGTTTTTACAACTTGTTTTTCCTACAACTTTAGGAAAAGATAAAGTCCAAAGTACTCCGTTTTTACTTTCAAGTTCATTATCTACAATTTCTTCATCAATTTTACTTTCGATTTCACTTTCATCAGATGATTTATAATTAAAACATTCCATATTTACATTTTGAGTATTTGCATCTTTATATGATTCTGAACAATCGCTTGTATAAGAAGCAGAATCATCATTTTCTTCAGTAGGATGTAAGTTTACATCAAGCATTCTCCAAGCCATAACTGGAACAATATGAAGAGTTAAAAATTTAGAAAAAAAAAAACTTAATAGTGAATATATTTTTTAAAAACTATACAAAATTATATAAAGGTTTTATCAAAAAAATTATTTAAAATATTTTAATATATTAAATAATTATTATAAAATTTTTATGGAAGCAGTTTTTAAATTTAAAAGCCAAAAATGAGTTTAGGTCAATTGACCAGTGTAGCCTTTCTAAGTATAATTTTTTTTCAGTCGTTCTAGGGTTAAAGAACTTTCTAATAACTTGAATAAAATCTCATATTTTTAAGAATTGTTCCATGTTACAAATTTATTAAGTTTTTAAAGGAAATTACATTTCTAACCCTTTTGTCGGATTAGGATAACAAATTTTTTTTTATTAGTGTTTTATGCCAGGAACGGATTTATTTCTTTTGCCGAGAGATAATATTTTTAAATATTTTAATTCTCTTTTCATATGAGTATAATTTTACAGAATTGTAATATAGAAATATATAATATTTTTCTATACCAATAATTTATCAAAAGTTTATAGCTAAACTTCTAGAAGTCATAGGTGGGGAAGGTAGTTGTGAGTAATGATGAATGATATTGTCCTCTTGTTGAGCTGGAACGGTGGTTCACAAACTTTGTAAAATTTTCAGTGTGGCGGTCTCTATAATTTTTAATAGCTCGAGCTCTTAATTAAAAAAAATAAATTATCTTTAATAGTTTGCTCTGTTCAATTTGGTTTAAATAACAAGTAGCATTGAAAATGCTTGTTCACACTTAAATTTAGTGGCAAATCTAATCAGAATTTCCAGAGCCATCTTTGAACACCAGCTTTCAATCGAAAAATCACTATAAGACTTTTCCCAAAATCATGTTTTTCGCCTCCTCAATCATTAATCGAATCAATAATCTGTTTTTGAATTAAGAAGTCTTCTGAGGCCAGATTACTAATTTAGATTACAGACGCTTTTTTGATAAATTGATAGTATTTTTCATATTTTTATAGATTAGGAAAATGAAGGGAAATTTCTGGCTAAGATATGCTACATGGTGTTTTATGGCCTCCAAGACATATTCATCGATAAAAATCTTGTTTTTATCAACAAATATATTCGAAAACTAAGTAAAAATTTTCTTGTCTAATAATGCCCTAATTCCAGCTTTATTTCAAAAGCTTATTTGCAGTGGAAGGTTAAGGGAATTCATAGGTTAAAATATATTCACTAAAAATTTTGTAAGTTATAAAAATAAGTTAGCCATCTAAGAATTTTGAGGATGTACCCCTCTGATTTTCTCTTTTTTTAGTAAAATTTTTTTTTAAAAAATTTTCATATTACTAAAACAATATATACACTTTGAAATGAAAAAATTTTTATTTAAAAATTAATCATTGAATAAATCAAAGGAATATAGAACCTGAGTATATAGTAGATTTAAAGAGAACTTGTAAAGTTTGATTACTTTGATGTGATGATAATGATGAAGGAAGATGTAAGAAATTCACAAGAATACCATGTAAGAGTAAATAATAGGCTTTGTTTAATCAAGTGTTAATTTTTGATTCCTTCATTAAAATTTGTTCTCTGATTTTACGAGCGTGCCGATGCTTTAGTAAATTTATTCTTTTTTTAGTAACGTTCACCAAATCTTTCTACATTAGTTTTTTTTATTTATGATAAGCTGCTGTTTTTGCATCATCTTTTTTTTATTTTATTTTTATTTATTAATTGAACTTTTATATTTAAAATCGTCAGTTATTCTATTCAAAGTTTCTTTAATAAAATTGTTGAAAAATGACTATTCCAAAGAAAAATAACCAAGAAAGTACAAGAAAAAATGTCTTTATAGGAATCTTATAGGAAGAAAGCAATTACTACCAGTCAGCTGTCTAAAATGTCTCGAAACATATACGCTTCCAATTTCTAATAAAAAATCACTTTGCGTACCGCAAAACTTCGCCGCAAACGTAAATTTTTGAGTTTAAAAGTATCAGTTTCTGGACTTTTTAATAACTTTTATTTTGTCATAAGTATAACATTTACATAGATATTAGTTTGCTTATAGACAGAGTTGGAGGGAATCGATCTAAATATACTGACGCGGATTCCTTAGTTAGTTATCCTGACTATCATAATTTTATGCTGTATGGCCTCTAACCCAAGGTTAAACGTAGCCAGCTTGCGTTCGTTTGCTCATCTTTTTCAGGTTTCGTGCGGAGTATAATCAGTCATTTTTAAAAATAGTTTTCCAGTGTATATATACTATAAAGCAGGGGTGTACTTTTTTTAAAATGATTTTAACTCATAAATTTTCGATGAATGATTCATATTTTTTACATAAATTATATAAAAATAGTTCTTAAAATGCCTTTAAAACCCTTTCAGGACCAGAATTTTGAAGAATAATCGTCCTTTTTTTTTCAATGGAATTTTGTATGTTGTAAGCAGACGATTATTATTTCTTGGTACACCGGTGTCACAATAAGCCTCTAAGGGTTAAAGATGCAATTATTGTCGTAATGAAGGTGTTAATTATACCTTGAAGGAGAAAATAAACAATTAAGAGCTAAAACTCTCTTCCAAGTCCTAATTTTTAGAGAATCTCTGACGAACTTCTCAGCATTCTCTTGCCCCGTGGATGTATGCCCCTGATTTACATATACATAATTCATTACACTGGTCAACACAATATTTTTGGCAGGCAAAGTGAGACTGGTTTCTGGGGTTTTCAAGGGCGCTGAATCCGAATCTGACATTTGTTTTTTCAAGTTGGCTCTAGTTTTGGAGATATCACAGGGGGGTCGTTCGTCTGAAATCACCCATTCGCGACCATAACTAAACGTACAAAAAACGGCTAAATAGTGCAAAAATGTCAGATATTGATTTTTATGATAATCTAAAACCACAAAGACAGTGTAAAATCTCAATCTAACAAGTTAAGTTAGATATAACATCATTTCATTTATCCTATAATAACTGAACACTTTTCATAGATTTCGAGAATATACAAAAAATTTGCTAAAAATTTACTGAATTTTAATGCAAAGCATTTATTATACACTAGATTCTTAGTTACAATGAACACACAAAACAATATTTTATTCACAAAAGTGAAATTGACGTTTATACGATTTTCGCTTGTGAGCAACTTTCGGACAGTCTCTCAAAAGGTTCCAGCAGTAGTCTGCCATCATGTGCTCATCCCATTTGCCTTGATACCTCTCTTCCATTGTTTTGATGTCTTGATGGAATCTCTCTCCTTGCTCCTCACTGTAATCACCAAGATTACCAGGAAATCTGTCGAGGTGGCTAAACAAGAAATGAACTTTAATGCTCACATTTGCCCCTAGTTTTTCGTATGCAGTAAGCATCTTACGGACCAATTGCTTGTAATTATCAGCTTTGTGATTTCCCAAAAAGTTTGTCACTACATCTGTGAAGGACACCCAAGCATTTAACTCAACCCTGTTCATATGATTAGTGAAGTCAGAATCCCTCATGAGCGTTCGAATCTGAGGTCCATCGAAGATGCCACCTTTAGCTTTTTCGATGGAAAGACCTGGAAATTGCCTGCATATGTACTTGAAGCAATCCCCATCTTTGTTCAACGCCTTAACAAACTGCTTCATGAGCCCTAGTTTTATGTGCAATGGAGGGAAGATGATTCTATCCCTGGGTACCAAAGGCTCATTGATGACGTTGGCTGTGCCGACTTCGAGACTTTCTCGTTCTGGCCAGTTCTCCCTTCTCCAGTGCTGGTTTCTTGCTCTGCTATCCCACAAACAAAGAAAGCAGGGATACTTTGTGTACCCACTTTGCTGACCAAGCAGAAAATTCACCATTTTCAAGTCCACACAAATCAGCCATTTATGAGTGTTGTAATTTAGTTTTTCAAGAACAAATTGGATACCATCATACTCTTCTTTCATCTTGGTAGAATGGCCAATTGGTACAGGAGCAAACTTATTGCCATTATGCAAAAGTACAACTTTTAGACTTGATTTCGAGCTATCTATAAAGAGACGCCAATCTGCTGGGTCATATGACGAGATCCCCATGCAGTTAAGAAGTGCAGAAACGTCATTACAAAAGACCAGGTCATCTTCTTTAGAAAAGAAACGAAGCAAGCTGCCTTCCCTTGTCCTATAGTATGTTACTTTTGTGCCAGAATCAAGAATGTTTTTCTCTTGGAGTCGTGATGCAAGAACTTCAGACTGCTCCTTCGACAAACAAAGGTCTCGCACTAGGTCATTAAGTTCAGATTGATTGAAAAGCTGAGGGCCATTTGAGGGTTCTTCATAGTCACTACAGCTATCACCACTTGATATTGAAAGATCAGCTGGAATCTCTTCGGTTTCATCGATTTCAGGCAGACTGGTGAAAACAGGCACAGGTAGATCCTCAGAGTGCGCAACAGGACGGATAGCAGAATCCAGGCTCGGATACTGCCAATTTGCTTTCTTGTGCTTGTTAAACCCCGTCATATCATTGATACAGAAGTAGCAGTCATCAAAATGATTCTTGGGCTCTCTCCACACCATTGGTACAGCAAACTTCAACTTCAGCTTACCATTGGTCCAACCGCGGAGACTTTCTACACAGGTTTTGCACACCATATGTGGGGCCCAAGACTTATCTTGGTCACCTAGTTTCATATCGAAGTATGCTTTGTACGCCCTCTTGACAAAGTCTGTAATATTCCTCTTTTGTTGTGCCATCATATACTGTCCACAGATGTAACAAAAGACATCCGGTTCATATCTACAACGTCTTTTAGAAGAACTCATTTTCTCTCTGGAACTCATTTTCAACTCTGGAATAAAAAAGGAAAAGAATTAAAAAGAAAATTCTTAAATACTGTTTTAAAAACACTACATACATAATAATTATTATGTATTTTCTGATATTATTATTTACTGCTTCTATATTGAAGTATTTCAGGGAGAATTTTAGCAGTTTAGGCTTATTTGAGGCTATCAGTATCTTCTAAACTAGAGCCAATCAGACAAAACCAATGTTATATTCGTAATCAGCGACCTTCAAAACCCCAGAAAACACTCCTAGATGGTCTGCCAAAGAAAAAAAATAAAAATTTGTTGACCAGTGTTATCTATCAGCCCATAAAATTTAAAAATTGACTTTTTGCCTTATGAAATATTTCAACTAAGTGGCCCACCAGAGGCACAATAAACAAATCAGCTCTGAAAAAGCAGATCAGAGAATAAATTTTAATGACAGAATCAAAAATATAACACTTGATTAAACAAACTATTTTAGACTTCAAAAACATTTTTGTCTTTTATTACAAGTATGTAAGAATAAGCCAACGTGTAATTTATATGCGCTTATTTTTCGATTTAAGTTTATTTTTGGCTTAAAATTTGATAAACTATCAACACATTTCGTAAAAATTCTTTTTGAAAAAGATCCCCCACTTTATGTACTTGAGCCCTCCAAGGGCAGAACGCATTTACTCCCACCAGCCCACTCTTCCTTTTATAAACCCTCATAGGAAGAAAAAATTGTCCGCAATATGTAACATTTAACCCACCCCAACAAAAATCCCCGCGGATGTCCCCTCCCCCTCCATGCAAGACTAGCAGCCTCAAAAATCGCGCCCACTCATAACGCTCCAATATCCAACATAATATTAATCCGCAATCAACAACTAATGACTTCACTACCACCAGAGTTTATTATATTCATAATATAAAAGATTGCTCTACATTTGAATGCTTCTTACTCATATGTTTTTAGGTTAAGAATTGAGTACTTTTTCTTTTATGGAAATTTTTGCAGCAAATAAAAATGAAGTGGGAAATTTAGGTTGCATGCCTCTGATAATGCACTCTGCTCTTGGCATCACAAAACTGAGAAAAATCTTTTTGTAAAATAAATCGCACCAGAAGGCTGTTTATATATACAGTCAACCATCGTTAATCCTAACTGAATATTAAAAATACTATTCTGATAATGAAATTGACGAGCTTGTAAAAACAATAATTTTATTCTCAAATTTTATAGAGCTAATATAAAGCCATAATGTTACTGAAATATTACCAATATAACTCTTTTTTTTAACCAAAAATGTCAAATGCTGAATTATTTTCATTAAAAAAATGATATTTTATCCTTCCTGTATTCAAAGGTGAAGAGAGAAAGAATACCTTTAAAAATTTGCACAGATAATGAAAGATTCGGATTATACCCGCTATCATTAACCTCTCCTTACTGTACTATACCCTACTTATACTACTATACCCTCCTTCTTATACTATACTTACATGATGACTATACCCGCTTATATATATACCAGATGCACCCAAAGTGGTCGATGGCTCGATTATTACATAGAGGTTGAAAGGGGGTCAGTTATGTTATGGAGAATCAATTAAATAATTTCTAGACAAGAAAAAATCAAGATATTCATGAAAGTTATGTATTAGCATATAAACAAATAATAAAATATTATTTTAAAGCTAAATTTTCATATAAATAAGAAATGCAAAAAAATGGTTTTTATTAAACTTGTCTGAGGGTCAAGGAGAAAGTATATATTCTATGAAGGGGTAAACGGGTTAAAGAGTTTGAGGACCCCTACATAAGACATGGAGAAATTAGAAAGACTGCTTTCATTGATGAAGAACTTCAGAAGTTTCAGATTGACATTCTTGCTCTCCAATAAATCTTGATTGCCTCGGTTACAACCCTCAATGTCAACGCTGCTAAATGCGATTTCTAGTTCAGTGTTTCTCAACGTCTTCCATGTGGACAGCCAAGAGATCCACAATATTTTTATATGGCTCCATATAATGATTTGGTGAGGAAAAGTTCTGAAATTGAAAAAATGATATATCGGCAAAAAGCTGAGTTATATGTGAATGCTTTCCCATTTTCATATCTTGTTGAGTTTACAAGACTGAGTTTGATACTAAGACTAATTAAATATCATTTATTTTTTAACTATTTGCTGTAAAGCGTTCATTCGTGTTCTTTATCTGAGTTTTCAGTTTAAAAATTTTCACTTTTTAAAATTAATAAAATTTGATTTTATAAAATTCAATTGATTTTTGATAGATAAGTAGGGTTAAAAATAAATAAATAGTACTATATAAAATTAATTGTGTAAACGATTAAAAATGTATTCTTATATTTTTGATAAATAAAACCACTTAAAAAATCAAATTGGTAGCAATAAAAAATAAGGGGTCCACAGAAAAATTTTCAGTTCTAAAAGGGTCCGTAAGAGAAAAAAGTTGAGAATCACTGAACTTGACTCAATGAAATCTTGTACACTCAATTTAATATTTAAAAATTTATTGAATCCAAAATATTTTGCAAATTTTTAGCCCCTTCTCTTCCCCAAACTCATAAAACACACAAATCATTTCCTATCATTTTTGGATGCCATGTTTTTGCGAGCTAAACCCGACACCGCACTTTTATTTACTGATTACTCCTAAAAGTTTTGCGCCCTTCCCTAAGTTATATGTGTAAGCGGGTTCAACTCTAGGACACGATGATGTCGCTTGCTTCAAACGTAAGGCTCAAATCGAGTAACGTGTTCTTAGTCATTTTGTATAATATAGATCTAAAGAAATTGAATATTAGCAACACAATGACAATAATAATAGCTTTTTGTAGGATATTAATAGTTTCATTTGTTGTTTGATTTATCCACACACGTACACACACTTGCCACACATTCAATTGATTTTACTTGTTTCTTCTTTTCGCTTTTAGTACAGCACACTTATATTAGCGCCTCTTTCCTTTCTTATCCTGAACTTTTGTCGTCATCATCTCTACATCAGTGCATTACTACGACGACCACCGAGATAACTGTATCATAATCATAATAGACTTTCTCATTTTTATCACGTTCCTTCTCTGTCATGTTTTTTAAAATGATTCAATTTTAACTTCTATGATATGTTTGTATCAGAAAAATAAAATATTATCTTAACTTTTATTTTTGGAAAAAAAGTAAATCAATATGTTGTTTATTATATCAATATTTTTTTTATAAGTAATGCACCATATTCGAATTTAACATGAGAATGACTAATTCTTTTCGAGGTTTTGACTACAGACTTTTCAACGAAAACATCTTAATCAATCCAATTTCAATCATATGCTCTTTTAAGCCTTTGAACCAGTGTCCCAAAAATCCTTTTCTTTTAATATATGAAATTGAATGGAAAAAGAAAACGGACGATTTGTCTTCAAAATTCTGATCCCCAAGTGGCTAAATATATTAAATAAAAGATTACGTTTTTATAGAGTCGGTCTTTCATTTATCCTTCCTAATTTTATTGAAACAGCGGCTATTGCGTCTGTAGTTGAGACGCTCTGTCATCGAGTGTAATATTTCACTGCTTACAAAGTCGGTGTTTTTGATCGCTATTAACACAACTATATTTTATGAAGATGAATAGTTCACTCAATCATTAAATTTTTGCTATTACGGTCCTTCCTCATCTTAAGAGAGGTTTGTGAACATGCTTTCCAAAAAAGATTGCTTATTTTCACAGTTCTTGCTTCGTCGTTCTGTTAAAGAATGCGCCTTTTGCTTCAACTATGCCTAGACTAGTGTTTTCTTGATTACTGGTTTTTTGTGATTTTGGTAACTCAAGTCTCATGATTTAACTTTTTTTGAAAACCACTGAGTTTGACCAACTGTTATGTACGTCACTTATTGAAATTGAGAAATGTAGTGGTATTTTATTTTCTAAAAAACAGTCTTTTCCAAAACTACTCAAATTTTTTATTTTAAGTTAAATTTCCGTAATAAAATCTTGCAATTTTGTTAATATTCATCAAGAGATCTCTATTCATCAACTCTCTGAACATTCACTTTCGTTACTATCTACAAGTAGAACTATTGATGAAGCAAAAATACTTAATTAGGATGCGATATTTCGCCTCCTCAAGGCTTCTTTCAGACAGTCAGAGAGAGAGAGAGAGAGAGAGGGAGAGAGACAAATAAGAAATATAATATTCAAATTTATGTGTTGCATCAATAAAGTTTTTTACTTAACCTTGTTTACTATGTTTCTTTATAACTTTTTGATGGCTCATCAGCACCACTTTGTTTATATTTATTAGAAGTAGAATATGTTATTAATTTATATATCTGGTTTTTTATGAGTTGACAAATATATCATGGCTAAGTATCCGAGTATTGAGGGGGCGGGCATCAGAGCATTACAGGGCAATTTTTTCTAACATGTTATTTTTAAATTTATTGAAATTTATGAACTTTGAATGAAAATAAATTTTAAAAACTATATTTTAATAACGTTGTTTAAATGAATATATTTGTAACGTGGATTCAATCTTGTTTTTGACCTTGATAAACGGATTCATACAATCATTATGGTAGAAAAGTTTTCCAATGATTACATTTATGGTTGGTGTTTTATACACTTCCCGTGGTTCTATTGTTTATAAATGTGCTGAAACAGAAAAGAGTATCTTTATAAAACATTATTATAATAGGTCATATAATACACAATATAAAACAGTGATTAAATAAGGAAGAATTGTCATAAACAATTAAATGACAAATAACATATCAAAAAATAACTTAATGAAATAGTTTAAAAAAATTAAATTAGTCTTTAATTTATCCTAGATTTTTTTAAAATAGCCAAAATCTTTTTCCTTTCTGAAGCGCTTAAATTACAACCTCTGGTTATAGTGATCTACAGTGATTATGGATGATCCTATATTATAAAAAATACAATTAGATAAACTAGAGTTTATAAAAATTAATTTCGAAGTTACTTGTTTTATTAAACAAACCCACCTCGAACGGAAAGAATGTCTCCTCAGGGAAAGCGCAATTTCGTGGTGCCCGCATGACGCTAAATATAATAATGGCATTGCACTTGTGCCTATGGCAAGAGACTTAGGTTAAATTCTTTGCTAAGTTGTGGATATTTTATTTAAATATTGTATGCCACAATGGCCTGGCCAACATTTTGAACGGTACAGTACCGTTTTTCATCTATCTAACCCACGGATCGGCAAACTTTTTTACACGTTGGCCCCTTGATAGAACATTTTTCTTCACATCGACTCATAAGTTCGATTCATAAAAACATTAATCAATGTCCAACAATTGAGAGAAAAAATACAAGCAAAAAATGTTTCTTATTCTATACTATACAATGTCCTAAGCTATGTTTTAAAAGAAAAAGGAGATTTATTACTACTATAAAGTAAAAAAAGCATAGCACACTTTGGTAAGTTTGTCTATCTTAGCAACCCCTAAAGATCTCTTATCTTGAGTTTCCAGACGTCCCGTTTTTCCCAGACATGTCCCGAATTTGATCATTTTGTCCCCTGTCCCACATTGACACTTTTGGGACACCCTTATTGTCCCGATTTTAGTTCACCATAATAATATATTTAACACCTTAAAAAGGTTATTCGTTGAAACATTGTATGTGATTATAATTCATAGCTGCATCTTTTTCTTATATCTTCTTATTCTTGATTTTTTACCCTTAGTTGCTAGTTTTTCTCTTTATGTTGTGTATGTTTGTATAATTGTGTGTATGTTTGTATAATTGTGTGTGTGTGTGTGTGTGTGTGTGTGTGTGTGTGTGTGTGTGTGTGTGTGTGTGTGTGTGTGTGTGTGTGTGTGTGTGTGTGTGTGTGTGTGTGTGTGTGTGTGTGTGTGTGTGTGTGTGTGTGTGTGTGTGTGTGTGTGTGTGTGTGTGTGTGTGTGTGTGTGTGTGTGTGTGTGTGTGTGTGTGTGTGTGTGTGTGTGTGTGTGTGTGTGTGTGTGTGTGTGTGTGTGTGTGTGTGTGTGTGTGTGTGTGTGTGTGTGTGTGTGTGTGTGTGTGTGTGTGTGTGTGTGTGTGTGTGTGTGTGTGTGTGTGTGTGTGTGTGTGTGTGTGTGTGTGTGTGTGTGTGTGTGTGTGTGTGTGTGTGTGTGTGTGTGTGTGTGTGTGTGTGTGTGTGTGTGTGTGTGTGTGTGTGTGTGTGTGTGTGTGTGTGTGTGTGTGTGTGTGTGTGTGTGTGTGTGTGTGTGTGTGTGTGTGTGTGTGTGTGTGTGTGTGTGTGTGTGTGTGTGTGTGTGTGTGTGTGTGTGTGTGTGTGTGTGTGTGTGTGTGTGTGTGTGTGCATATGCTTGAAATGTTTTAGTTTTTAGTTGACTTTATTAAAAATTTTTTATTTACTTGTCTTATTTATATATATATATATGTTTTGTTGTTCTTGTTTTTAATCGTAGTGTTAATGTTTTCTAGTCAGTACTTCTACTTTCCTTTCTATCTTTCAGATTTTTCCTGCACCGTTGTTGTCACTGTTGGAGTGTTTTTCTTTCTTTAACTAAAGTGTGTCATTACTATTTGCCACGGTCCACTTCTTTTTCAACTTAAAAACTAATCCATCCCAAGATGACAAAACGTAAGTGTAAATTTCTTGATGAATATTCCAGCGAATGGACATTTATCAAACAAGGCATGAGCTGTTTTGAAGTCTCTTTTGAATCTGTTTTGTTTGTCTGATTATGAGTTTTCCAAATTATTTTCCTTTTGTTTTCTTTATACCCCATTAAAATTCTTGATTTATCTTTTTCACTTATGTAATAATTATCTCTACGTTTTATAATATATTGGCTTCGCTCTGTTTGTAGGTATACATTTATATATATGGTGAGAAATTACAAGAGTGTCCCGGATTTATAATCTTGTAATCTGTCAACCATATATCGAACCCAGGATATCAAACACTTTGCCGGCCCCTGATTTAACCGTAACGTCTCTTTTACAAATGTCGCGTTTTTTATCATAGCTTATATTATAACAATAATAAAATATCGTTTTTTAGTAATACAGTAAATCAAGAAATTTTCGTGGAAGTTAAATTTTTGTGATTTGCTACTTAAAAAAGTTGGTGTAGTGGTATTTTCGAGAGCAATCAAATATTTTCAAAATCATCTTCATATGCTCTCCTTATTTTTCTTCGCCGGAGTTTCGGATTAATATGCTTGTGAGTTATATGTTCGCGAATTTCGCAAAAATAATAATATCACGAAGACTTCCTAATTTACTTAAAATTATAAAATAAATCAATCAGCGATGTGAAAAGTTTTATTCTAAACAAACCAATATTTATTGCATAAAGTTTGCTTCAACAGATATATATGATGCATATTTAACATAAAAAAGAACTATATATTTTTATATACATATATATTAGACTGGCTCATTTTTTTCTTATCTACCTCTTTCCCAGAAATAATGCAGTTATATTTTTGAAGTGCATCCAATCCTTTAAATCTTAAGGAAGTTAAAAGAATAGAACTTGCACATATGGAAAAGTTTTTGGAACTTTATAGAAAGTATCAAAATCGTCTGCAATTGACCTAAAATGCTACATATGTAACTAATATATTAGTAGGGAAAATTGATTTATATACACAATGATTAACATCCAGGCCCACCAACTTCATAGTTTACATAGATTTTTTGCCTTGTTATTGGTTGTCGGTTTGATTGACAGTTTCAATTCCTCTTACTGTTCTGTCAATCATGCATGTTTGACCGGTATTATAAGGTTATATTTACCTAATTTAACAAAACCAATATTTTGAAAAGTGGCATATGTACTGTTTAATATCATTTATATTTTGAAACAATTTCTTCCATTTTTAGTGGCATTTCATTTCAAGATGTTATGTTCCGACAATCTCTACTGGAAAGTAACACCAAATTACCCGTTGTTCCTGGATTTGAGTGTGCTGGGATCATTGAAAGTGTTGGTAGTGAAGTCACAAATCTCAAAGTACGAGTTTGGCTTTATGAACAAATTCTCAAATTTATCCAAACTCTTTTTCCTTGACATTTTTCTTCAGAGCACTCCTTTTTTTATAATTTATTTGCTCTCGCTTTGAATATAAGGCCATCACTACAATATATATTATAAAACATAAAAAATGAATATTTTTATACAGTCAAACCCGCTTTAAAGTATATCTTTATTAAACGAGCAATTCTCCCCAATTAATCCTCATTGAGCTTAGACTACTTTTGATGCTTCCATTAAGTTTTATATAATTAATACAATAACTAGAATGATGCTTTCGTAACAACAATATGAAGCTCACTTCAAAGTAGTCTAGTGATAACTTTGAATATATTGTGGAATGCCTTTTTATTAATCGTGTGTTTTATTATTCTTCAAAAATTACCTTTACCATTTTGAAGACCAGTGTGGCACCAGTGTAGCAAGAAATAAAAACGTCTCTACTAAATATCTTCCCGAAACCCCTTTAAGGTTGAACAAGGGGAGACAAAAATATTGAGAAGGAATGCTATTGCAATACTTTTGATTGAAATTGCGAAACGGGGAGACAGTGATAATAAACAATTAAAGACGTTTATGCAGGGGCGGATCTAGAAGATAATTTATCCCGGGGCGATTTTATAACATTTTATTCCAAAATAAATTTTTCTGAATTTTCTATATGCAAAATCATTGTGAATGAATGCCTAAAGTATTACTCGTATTACACAAGCAACATTTAACATATCATGTTAAGGATTTGAAATACACTTCTTATTGAACTATGCACTCATATCCTGGAAAATCGGTAATAGAAAAGAAAGGATGAGGGGACTTTTAATAAAATTAAAAAAAAAATCAATCATAAAATTAAGTTGACCTCATGAATTAGTTTTGTTTTATTTATATTTCATTCTAAAATTTTAATACTATTTTTTGTCTACCCAAAGTTTATTACAAAGAAGACACTGATATGGTAATTTTTAACCTCTGCGTAGACAAAAAATAGTAAATAGTGGTATGATGGAATGAATAAAAACTGATCAACTCTGCAAAGTGATATGATGAGCGAATTTAAAATGATAAAATTTCAAGTGGTTTTAAAAAAACGTAGCCTAACACCACCGTCTTCTATCTATCTAACTATCTATCTATCTATCTAACTATCTATCTATCTATCTATCTAACTATCTATCTAACTATCTATCTAACTATCTATCTATCTATCTATCTATCTAACTATCTATCTATCTATCTATCTATCTATCTATCTATCTATCTATCTATCTATCTATCTATCTATCTATCTATCTATCTATCTATCTATCTATCTATCTATCTATCTATCTATCTATCTATCTATCTATCTACCTATCTATCTAACTATCTATCTATCTATCTAACTAACTAACTATCTATCTAACTATCTATCTATCTATCTATCTATCTATCTATCTATCTATCTATCTATCTATCTATCTATCCAACTATCTAACTAACTATCTATCTAACTATCTATCTATAAACTATCATTCCAAAACATCATTGTTCAAAGTTTAATGCAAAATTTATTTTTCATCCGTTTTACTTGAAATTTTATCTGTTTGCTAAAAACATCATTCTCAATAAACATGTCAAATATCAACTTGTCTGATGACAGGTAAGATATATTTTTTCGTTTAAAAGTTTTCAACATTTACATATATAAGTAGGCTGGCAAGGTTTTTCTTTTTGCCCCCCATTGGCTTTCCAGACAATTAGTCTTAAAAATTCTGTCTCTCATATGGTTAAAGCACCTTACATATTGATTAAAAATTTTGTTTCTTGATACTCCTCTATATGCTGAGAATTCTTGTTTCCTTCGGTCAGGGAACTTATGTTTAACCCAGTGATTCTCAACCTTTTCTCTTATGGATCCTTTTCGAACTGAAATTTGTTTACGCCCCTTATTTTTTATGCTACGAATTGTATTTTTCAAGTGGTTTTATTTATCAAAAATATAAGAATGAGTAGGCAGTTCTTAATCACTATTTTTTTTAATTGTTTACTCTATTATATAAAAAATGAAAAAAGTGATAATTTTTATTGGAAAAAATAAGTTGTTTAATGTAAGAGCTGAACTTGATGCTTTAAGGCTAAATTTGATATGTCAGGTTCGAATGAAGTCAATGACAATCTTAAATCTCCTCTAACAATAACATTTAGTCGGTTTCGATTTTTTAAATGCAGATAAAGAAATTAAAAATAAATTATATTTTAATCACTTTTAGTATCAAACCTGATTCAACAAAATATGAAGATGAGAAAGCTGTCGCATATAAATGAGCTTTTTACCATAATTTTTATTTTTTTTTCAGTTTCATAACTTTCCTCACCAAAATGAAATTTTTTATTCAATAAACTATTGAATTTTTTTTAATATGAGACTCCAAATTTGAAATATCACCTGGACCACGTTGAGAAACACTGGTTTAACCTTTTGAAGATCAGAATTGTGAAGGCTAATCATCTGTTTTCATAATTTTATATATATTTAAACCACCGGATTTTCATTTCTTTCAACACCGATGTCACATAGGTCTTCAAATGATTAAAACAGCAGCACATTTGGACGAAAGAACCATATGCCATATTTTCTCCCAAAAATTCTTTGTTGGAGGTATGAGCGTTTCAATGAAACTCAAATATTTCTATATTTTTGAGCGTGTCTATACGCTAGGTTGAATTGAATAATAACAAAAATATCTCATCTACTTGAAAATATTTATATTATTTCACGTCTTAATTCCTGAATGAGTTCCCTTACTACCCGATCAAATTAGAGCCATTTAAAACTATAAATTCAGAATATAATAATAAGGCATGCAATTCTTTTTGATTTTGTTATTTTTATGATTCCTTGGTTTTTATTTTTGGTTTATTTAGTTGATCATGAATTATGAGGCTTTTCACTTTTATTTTTCTATTTTTTATTAGAAATGTCAATCTTGTTAACAAACTGGTTAACCCATCGAAGGTCGGAATTCTTAAAACTAATCGTCCGCTTTCTTTTTCACAGAAATTTTATGCAATTAAAGCAGACAAACTTCATTTTTTGGTACCCCGATGTCATACTGATCGTCAAAGTGTTAGGACCTAGGTTTTTGAAAACGAATCGCCTGATTTTTTTGTCAATTTACTTTAATATAACTAAAATAAGAGTAAATTTGTTTCTGAATTTTGTTCTCGCGAAATGAAAACATTTTACAGTATACTATGATAAAACTTGTATGTTGGTTTATTAGACAGGAGATCGGGTAGTGGCAGTGACAAATTTCAATGCATGGTGCGAAGTGGTGGTCATTTCAAGCAGCTTTGCTTTCAAGTTGCCGGACGAAATTTCTTTTTACGATGCAGTAGCGCTTTGCATGTCATATCTCCTTGCATACATTCTCTTGTTCAATATCGGCAACCTTTCCTCTGGAATGTGTGTCTTTGCTCACTCTCTTGGAGGCTCTGTCGTGAGTTATAATTTAAAATTCATTCACGATGCATAAGCTGCTTTCTTACGCAGATGCCTTCACTCTACTTTATTATTTTCAACCTAATTTTTTATTCTTACAAAATTTTTTTATATATATGCCTTTCAAGTCATATATATAAATCTTTATAGTAATATAAATAAGAGATTTGATAAAAATGAGGAAACCGCAGCCAAGCTGGGTTTGGGAGTCTCTTTATTGCAAGATATAGAGCGCAAAGGTGATATAATGTGTAACAATGCGATGTAATTAGAAAATTTATGGGTTGTGGCTTTTATAGCTGTATGTTGGTGCCCAGTGCGTGAGGGTTCGTCTGCTGGGTTGAGCTTGGATGGGATGTGCGAGAGTCTGAATTTCACGGAGTTGACTTCTAGCTTGAAGAGTCTCCAAAATCTGATGAGGATGTCGTTGAGTCGTTGGACTTTGGAACCGCCATTTTTGATAATGAAAATGGTAACGGCAGAATCTGTAATGATGATACTTTCAGGGAAAGTGACTCCAGCCGTTAGCACTCCAAGTAGCTCGTTTTCATTGATTGTTCCGGATCTGGTCCCCTAGGTTGTGCCTATGCTAGATACGATTGCGATGTGGGAATGAGTTGCGTCAGTGAATGTGACTTTGTCCCATCTAGGCGGAATGCTGACGATGGGGATCTTCTCTTCGATGTCCTTCCATGCGTTGTGAAGTGAAGCGTTGATCTTCTGGTTCTTGATTGTGTTGTGTAAGCCACTGTACCTCCTAAAATGGCCGGGGATCGTACCTAGGTAGTGTTGTTTAAAAGCCCTGGATCTTTTGAGTAACCCTTTTCTTCCGTTGTTCTCAAAAAGAGATACCCGCCAGTAGAAGGAGGCCAGCTTTGAGTTTATTTTTGATTTCTTCCGTCTATCGGATTTCTCTTTGTCTTAAGTTTACTTCGACTCCCAGGAAGTTGATGCTTCTTTTGGGGGTTAGGATTTACTTGTCCATGTTGATCTTTATGTTTAGTGATGCCAGGTAGTTGCATAGGTCGAGGCTGATTATTTTCGCTGTGTTATATGTTTCGCAAAGGATGAGGCAGTCGTCAAGATATAGATAGAACTTCCAGACATTTATTGGGTGGCTGTCGCGAAAGGTACAGAGTATACTTTTCAATGATTGATGTAGTATGCCTGCGGTAAAAGAGGCTCCCATTGGTAGGACCTTGAACTGGTAGTACTTATCTTTCACTTTGAATACAAAATAACTGTTGACACTAGGATGAAGTTTGATACCAAAAAACGCGTCCTTGATGTCGATTTTGAATGCGTAGCTGTATTTGTTAGGTATAACTTGTATTTCTTTGGTTTCTGCTAATGTGCATCTTTCTTCGAGGAAAAAACTCTTGGTGAAGGAAAAGGAAGCAATGAAGCGTACGTCGTTGTGCTTTTTAGGTACAAGGAGGATGGGTGATATGATTTGAGGATACTTACAGACTTCGATTATGTCATTTTGAAGTAGAACTGAAATGACTGAGTTAGTGATGAAGTCTTCTTGATTTGACGGTAGCGGCTTGAATTTGGAGAAGAAGGATGGAGGAAGGGTGCTAGAGATAGTAGGTTTGTACCCTTCTAAGAGGAGTTTCTTTACTTTTTTGTTCCGCAGTTTCTCTGGGGGGTTCCAGAGGTTGGCTGAGGCGGAGAACTTTGTGGATGAGGTGATGTTGCCGACTACGCTCACACCTTTGATGAGGGTTCTGGTTGCGTCCATCAGATTGAGATTTTGAGCTGATTCCTCCACAAATGTGGCATCGTCGTCAGAGTCACTTTCACTTTCGGAGGCTTCCATAGGCGTAGCAGGGCCAGCCTTCTTTATGTTGCCTTTGTATTTTTCCTACTTTCCGCCGATGGCGATTCGGTAGGTGGTAATTCCGACAAGAGATTTGCGAATACCGTACGCCAAGTATGAGGATCGAAGAAGTTCTTCTTAAAGAGGTATTGCAGGTCAGCTTGCATTTTTAATCCAATGTCGCTTGTGTTAAGTAAGGTTTTTACCATTCTTTCGGAGTCATCGGGATTTCGTCTTCGCTGAAGTTTTCATCGATTTTGAATTCCCTGATGATCTCTCCTAGGACGTCTTTTTCATTTTCGTCTATTATTGGAATACTTAGCATGACCTCGTTTTTAATAGCCTCTTCGATTTCCTCGATAGCTGGCCAGTCTTGGACGGCTTCTACTCTTGTACTGTCGTTGAAAAATTTGACAGCCTCCCTGAGGGGAGTGGATGTTATCGTAGGCTGAGGTTGGTTGAGGAAGTCTAGTATGTGAGATTGTGATGAAGAGTCTGGTTCATCACTGAAGCCGCAGGTTTGCAGGATGTTGCTAATATCCTGCAGCGGCCGAAGCAATCTATTGCTTGCTTCTATTCTTTGTCTGCGCCTTCTTTCCTGCCGCTTGGAAGGGAGGCCTTCTTCGAAAGAAGCTAGCATCAATTGTAGGGATATTGAGGCTGGACATGTCTGATGCATCCATTTGTTTTCCCGCGTAGTCCCAATTGGCTTTGCTGGCTAGGCAAGCTGTTGTGGCCAGTTTTCGTGGGAAAAAGCTCCAATGTTGCTTTCAATGATGGCCATGAAGCCAATTAACACATTGTCCTTAGTGTTACTGGTCGCTACAGGTGTGTTATTTATAAAAGCCGTAATGCGCTTTTGAGCCATCTCCTGAACTGAAATTTCAGTGAGAAATTCCGGGTGTTCGTAATCACGAGGAGCGAAGCTTTTATCCATAGGAGGGATAGACTTTTTCGTTTCCATCTTGGGTGAGTCAGGGATCAACGATAGAGCGTGCCCTATTTTTTCGTTGATCTCTGCTAATGCGTCTTCGATGGACGAGACTCCAAAGCAACCAAAGGTCCACTAGGACGCTTTGGTTGCCGCTGAACGACGTAGAAGACTTGTCAGCCGGTTTTCCACTCATAGTACTAAGAAAAAGTAAGATTTTTGACGTGGTTCTTGGGAAAAAATTTTAGACTGAATAGGAGAGCATGCGTTGCCTTTTATAGCTGTATGAGTGGCGAAAAAATGAGCAAACCGCAGCAAAGCTGGGTTTGGGAGTCTCTTTATTGCAAGATATAGAGCGCAAAGGTGATATAATGTGTAACAATGCGATGTAATTAGAAAATTTATGGGTTACTGGGTTGGGTGGGCGAAAATTTTTTAGACTGAATAGGAGAGCATGCGTTGCCTTTTATAGCTGTATGTTGGTGCCCAGTGCGTGAGGGTTCATCTGCTGGGTTGAGCTTGGATGGGATGTGCGAGAGTCTGATTGCCACATATTATGTTAATATGGCATTGTTAACCATTCCACGGTTAAGTCACTCTTAGCGATGCCATCAACTAATACAATCAACGCAGCAAATTCACCCGGCACATGTATTCCACTACAATTATCCGCTAGCATAGCTTCATAATTTTCGGTGTTGTCGACATTGTTTACCCAGGACTTGAATATTTCATCTCTGAATAATGATCCAATGTTATCACAGTGTGCCATTATATACGGTAGTACCCAGTCTCCTCTATCGTTAAAATTTAGTGGTACAACAACAACACGATCTTCCAAATTATTGAGCAATTCATACATAGCATTGTTCCTTTCGGCCACGCACGCACAGTACACATCCAAAGTGGTAACCAGTACTGTATACAAATGCGGTGAAACGGGATTCACCAATATATCAGCACATCGTTGTCATTCAATATTCACGCGTTCTTGATATTTGACATCATAGTCGTAGAAAAATCTAACCATAGTCTTGCTATTTCGCAAAGCATAACTACTTCCTATCTGTTGCAAACACAAAAGCCACATGCGCAAGAAAACGATTTCATCTTTCCACTGTTTAGGTCTAAGAACACCCACAAGCCAAGACAAGCTGTAGAAATCTTTGTAAACACTCGATGATGCTACTGCTGCTCTACTGCCTCCCGCAGCTATCGATTGAGATTTGCGCTCCTGCAACTGAACCCCTGTTTCCGTCAGTTCCGGCATGTCACCATCTTCTCCCAATACTATATAATGCCTGTCTATAACAATAGTTGGTACTCGGTCATTACACCATCTCAATTTAGTACCATCATGCTCCAACGTCATACTAAATATTCTGTATGCATCGTATTGCTTTTAATAGTTCCATCTTACTGGATTGTCGATTATAAAAGGCTGACTGATATCGTCGTTGCGATATGCATTGTCATTCAGAGTTATCAATTTAGCCATTTTGGCAGGCTGTTTGGGCCACAGTGCCATCAATACATTAGCCAGCTGTTCACTTCCTCCATCTGCGTCATCAGTACATCCTTGTACATCACTCATCATGTCCTTAGGAGGTTGTGTTTTAAGAGCAGTGTTTTGCTGAGTAGTTTAGTTTCGTACTTCCAATAGCTGCTGGTGTCATTTCTAATTTAACGTTAAGAGTACTATTAATTGCGTCGTCCACATTAACCGGTACTGTAGCCCCAGCTGGAACAGCAGTCTCAATTGTCGCAACATTATCACTAATGTCTCCTTTCACTAAATTTGGATCTACTAGCTCAATCATAATAATAATCTACTAGATTCAGAAACACGTACAATTGGAGATTCAGAAGAACAAATGTGAGTAATTAGAAAATAATGCTTACGTAAACAGAAGAAAAGGAATAAAATTAATGAGAGTAAAATGATTATTAGAATGAGTATAGCGATGGACAATGATTTAACACTGCTAATAGAGTCAGAAATATCCGGTTTGATGTCAGGTATATAGGTGGTTATTGTACTTAAATGTGTAGGAATAGTGAATGAATCCAGTGATAAGTAGTCGATGTCATACACTAGGTGGCAGTCAAGCATAAGAATTTTTCAGAAAAATTGATAAGTTTATAACAATAATCTGTCAAAGTAAGCTGTCAATAACACAGGTATTAGACAAACTGTTTTCCTCTACAAAAATCAAGCTCAAAAGTTAAATATTTTTCAAAAAGAATTTTTATAAGAATTTTAATAAACATCTCGGAATCTTCTTTTTCTCGGAATTTATCTTTTAAACTTAACTCCTGCTACCGTTCTCGCCTCATTAGTTAACTTTTTTTACATGTAATCAGGAAAAGCCGTCCTTTTAACCTTAAAGAGTGAGAGTTATTACCATTCATAGGAAATTGGGAAAAAAGTTATATTTTAACTAATGACTTAACTCAGCATTTCTCAACCCGGATTCCTCGAAGCTCTAGGCCAGGGGTAGGCAATCTTTTCAGGGTGAGGGCCAGATGGGACATTTGAAATGAGCTCACGGGCCAAAGAAGCAAAATATCAGATTTACTTTAATTTTTATAATATTTATAATACATTTTTACATGCTTTATCATTAAATGATAATAATTGGTAAAAACAAAATAGTACAAAGTAATTTATTCAAAACTACAAATCAATGAGACTGTTGGTACTGTTTTCTATTAAGAAGTTTTGTGATGTCTGGATCAATGCTTGAGGTAGACAACCTAAGAACGTCATTAAGGTGGCGGTCTGAGAGTTGAGAGCGAAGGTAAGACTTGGTGTAATTCATTTTCGAAAATAACTGCTCACAACAGTAAGTGCTACCGAACATAGCCACAACTCTTTGAATATGCGTAATTAAATTTGGGAAATTGTTAGTAGGAAAAACAAAATTTTGAAAGAAAAAGAGAGGAGATGACAAGCTGAACTTTGCTCTCAATTTCTCATCGCACTGTAGTTCCACCAACTCCATCTGCAGAGATGCAGGAGCGTCTTCCACATTGAAGTCAAATGGAGAAGTAAAAAGCTTGAAGTCTGTACTTAACAATCTTAGTGCTGCAAAACGGGTAGCAAATTCTTCACGCAGTATTTTGATAACACTAACGCAGGCGTCCTGGTCTATATTCGCAGGAACACATGCAACAAGATGAGAAAAATGTGTAAATTGTCCTGAAGTCAATTGAGCTTCCCAAAGGCGCAGTTTAACCTCAAAGGCAGTAATCTGCGCAAACATGTCGGTGACAAGAATGCCTTTACCTTGCAGCTTTAAGTTTAGTGAGTTCAGATGTGTTGTTATCTCCGTAAGAAAGGCCAAACGAGCTAGCCATTTTGGATCTGAGAAATTTTCAGCGTATGGAAGATTTTTTTGTTGTAAAAAAGTAGCAATTTCTTGCTGTAGATCGCATACCAGAGACAGCATAGCCCCACGACTTAGCCATCGTACCTCATAGAAGTAAAGAAGATCGTTATACTGCTCCTTTACACAGTCCAAAAGGGCTTGGAATTGAAGATGGTTAAGGCTTCGGATAAAATGGAATTTACAACCTTAATGACAATAGACATTACATCAGCGAGATTGACAGACTTGGCGCACAATGTCTCTTGATGGATCATACATTGGATTTTATGAATAGGTTGAGTGTATCCAGCAGTTTCACAATGACGAATAAGCAGCGAAGTTGCGCCTTTTTTTCTCCAACCATTGCTGGAGCAGCGTCAGTTGTCAAACATACAAGACGGGAAAGATCCAAAGAGTACTCATCAACACATCGAAGCAACGCTGAAAAAATATTTTGTCCTGTGATAGTGTCGCGAAGTGAGATAAGTTGGAGGAATTCCTGAAAAACTTGAAGATCTTGAGTAACACCTCTAATAAAAATAGACAACTGTGCTGTGTCCTTTCTGTCTGTGCTTTTATCCAAAGCAAGAGAAAATACTTCAAATTTCGAGATACGTGTTTTAAGTGAGTCGTTTACGTTTTCGGACATATCTTCAATGCGGCGGCAAACAGTACGGGAAGAAAGACTCACTTTCTCAAAGGCAGAACTAATGCTGATAATCAAAAAACATCTTATTTTAATTTCTTGTAGGTATGCGGGCCAGATTCTATTAACTAAAATTAAAAGATCGGCGGGCTGGATGAAAATGTTTGGCGGGCCATATTTGGCCTGCGGGCCTGAGGTTGCCTACCCCTGCTCTAGGCTCTCATTGAATATTTCCAGGGGTTCCGTAGGAAAAAGTTGTATATAAATGAGTTTTATTTATTCCCATGATTGTGATATTAGTTGCTTTATTTGGTTTATTTTGAAAAGTTAATTTTTTTGCTTGATCACATATTAATTTTTTAAGTGTTAGTAAAATGATCTTGACTCGTAGACGCTTAGCAATTTTAGATCTATTTCATTTGTTTTTGTGCTTTCTATTTCAGTTTTTGTAAACATTTCTAGAATGATAAAATTCAAGAAAATTTTTTATTACATTTTTTTTATTCTTTTAATTGAGAATTTTTCTTCCTTTTTTGTTTTGAAGCGAATTCTTCTTTAATTCCACACAATATAAGGAATAAATTTACAAAACTAAGATATTTTGCTCAATGTTTCTTGATTTATTTAATTTATTTCAAAGGTTTCGCGAAGGTAAGAGGTTGGCAAACAAAGTTAACTCGTCATTATGATGAACACGCTTATTTTTTTTAAACATCTCGAGTTTCTCCTTTTTTGTTCAAGGCAGGCTTTAATTTAAATCCAGACTCTTTTTCAAACGAATACGCAATTATTATAAATGGTGTTTTTCAAAAATGCCATCTTTAGTTAGTAATTTCTTTAGTTAGTTTATTCATTAGATATTTAAGGTCTTTATTGCAATCCTTTTAACTTTGAATTCATCGCAGGTGATCACTCATTATCTTTTGTTTCGAGTTGCAAAATTTAACGATATAAAAGTTTGCATTTCGGAAAATATATTAATCAAAATGACATTAATGCCATTGAAAACAAAATCGCCTAAATACTAATTCACCTTCTCTAACACTTAGTTATGATACAAATCAAAGAGGTTAATAGATATATTTATTTGTAGCCAACTATGAAAACAACAAATTGCCCCTTTTATTCCTCTTTAAAGATTTACCCAAACTTAGGTCATACTAAATTGTTTGAATTTATTATTCAGTGTTATATTATAGATATAGAACAGTTCTTTTTTTAAAGTTTTATCAGTGGAGGGCTGCTCAGGGGGTGGGCTGCGGAAAAAATATATACTCCAAAAACTCTGAATGTATAAATTCAAATTCCTGAATTTATTTTTAAATCAAATATCATTTCAATAGAAAGTTTATAAAATTTTAATTAAAAACGTTTTATTCAAAAAACTTAAAAAAAAATTTTAATATATGTTTGCATACTTTGAAACTTCAATACTATATCTTTTTTTTGTTTTTTTATTTTAAAATAATATTTATTCCTATTTACGTCAATGAAATTTTGCTTCAAAATACATAAATAAATATCTTAAACTAACCAAAAAACTAATAGCTAATGGAATGAATAAATAAATAACTAAATTACCAACTAAACAGTTAACTTCTAACTTTTTCTATCTTTGTATTTAATTTATAGATTTGTAATGCTAAGATGTAGAATTGGCTATAACTATTTTTTCATGATGAATTTAAAACGATCTGTTCATACATATGGGAATCTCTGGTCATAAATGGTATATAAAAACACGATTTTTATGTGATTCTCTCGTCAAAAAAGGTATTCATATAATAGTTGTCTGGTAATTACATCAGAGATACAAAGGAATCAACGAATAGTATATACAACATAGAAAGTATGCAAAGGATGCCGCCTGGCTTTGTAAGACTACTGAAATATATTTTCGGAAATTCAAACTTTCTATTATTGCGACTCCTCCAATTTAGATTTATTGCTGTGTATTTACTTGCAAAAAGAAATCATTTTCAATTTTCTGACAATGTTTTGAAATGTTTTTCTCTTTAATCAAAGTTGATGAGATAAGGTTTTGATTTTTAGTCAAATTCGATGAACTAATTTAACTAGTCTAACACTTGGAAATAATAACACCCTTAAAAGAGTTTGCTAGAAATTTAATTGTCTTAAAGAGTGAGAGTTATTATCATTCATAGGGAATTGGGAATAAAAAAGTCAAAAAATACAAATACCCTGTGCAACACGATTTTTATTCCTGGCAGTTAAGTGTTATTTTACAACTCCGTTTTTTGCAAAACAATCCAAAACGTTCATTATTCGTTAAAAACAATTTTTTTACCTTAATGGATCAATTATTATTAATTTTAATTAAAATAATAAATTTCATTTCATTTGGGCAAAAGAAAAAAGAATATATGTTTTACTTTGACGTTCTGAGGCTAATTTATCTAATTAAAGATGGGAATTTCCTATGTTTGATGGCATGCAACAAATCGCTTTCCCGAATAAATCCTAATTTTCCATTTTTTGTCTCTTCTCGAATTTCCATTGTTCGATTCCTTGTATCTGTATTCAGATCAAGATGAGTTTCAAGAATATAAAGGCCTTTAAGGTTGTCCTACATTCCATATGATGATAGCTCTTCACCAACGCCTGAATAAGTTCCAAATAATTATCAGTTTTGTTTGCAGAGAGATAAATATAAGAGAGATGTAACTTATTCGCATTGATGGAGAGGTAATTATGGATGCACCAGCTATTAACCTTATCGATATCTTTCTTTAAAGTAACACTCTTGTAAGTGATAACCCAATCATCAGCATACAAGTATAAACTGTAATTTTTATCCCTAAGGTTATCATTAACATAGAGGTTGAGAAGAAGAGTTCCCAGAACAGAGCCTTGGGTAACACGATGCTTTCAATAATAATAATTAATCCCAGAATTTTTACCGTTTATTTGGACATAATATTTCCTGACAGATAAATCATTAAAACTTACTTCTAAACCCATATCTCTCTCATTTTAAAGTTAGCAATTTATGATTAATTCGATCAAATACTTTGCTTAAATCTAAAAATCATCTAATCAAAATAAATTTTAATTATGATTCGCCCTGTTCCTATGCTTGCTTGTAAATGGTTAGCGAATATTTTTTCATTTTTTCCTCCTCAGAATGCAGTAATAAATATGTGTTAATCGTATATTTTTTGTATTCGAATTAAAGGGAATAGCTATATGCCAATTGTGTCAGTTGGTTGATGATGTAACTTTGGTTGGAACAGCCTCCGTTGAAAAGCACGAAAAGCTAAAAGATTATGCTTATCACGTATGCACTCCCACTTCAGATTATCTTTCGGAAATTAAGAGGTTTTTTCATTCTTTTCATCAAAAATTAAAGCACTCTTTTTAATATCATGCTCCGTAATTTCCTAGAATTGTTCCAGAAGGAATCAATTTGTATCTTGACTCGCAGTATGGGGAAAGCTGTTCCAAAGGATTTTCGATGTTAAGACCTCTAGGCATGTACATTCTATATGGTAAGCAAATCTAATATATAATTTATATAATGAATCTTGTTCCTTCATCTTGCATAAACTCTTTATATTTTACACGTTCTCAAGTTTCTAAATTTTCCTTGTTCCTTTTTGCTTATTTTGTCTTGCTTTTTAAAGATATTTCCAATCCACTATCATCAACTCGTTTTAATTCCTTTTTTGATATGTGCTCTTTTTAGATTTGTGCGTATAATAAAAATGACTTTTTTTGGCCCACCCCACTCTCCAGCGGCTTACTGTCCATATGCGGATTTTAAAAAGATCAGGCAAAAACTAAATAAATAAAAAAAAATAATTGAAAAAAGTAAATAAAAAAAAGTGATTTGAAATTTGTCCTTCATTTGAAATTTCGTCTTTTTACTTTAATTTAAAATCAAAAAAGAGGAGATTAAGATCAAAATGCTATTATATATATTGTTACTAAAAACAACTATGCGCGTTTAATACAGTGCAATATTTTTGCTTTCAAGGCATGTCTTGTTTGGTAACTGGGGAGACGAAAAATTTTTTCAATATGGCGAAATCTTGGTGGTGTGTAGATAAGCTCAGTCCTCAAAAGTGTTTCGACGAAAACTTTGGAGTTACGGGTTGCAATCTCAGGCGCTTACTCTTTGATCAAAAAAGCACTACGTTAATTGCCAACGTCTTGTCAAAGTTGTTTTCTTTGTGCATTGAGGGAAAGATCAAGCCCATCGTCGATTCTGTTTGGGGCTTCGACCAGGTAGTTTAATATGCGCCCTTATATTCACTACCGATAGAGTGACGGATACCTATCCTCCCTGAAATCGGAGACTTTTTGATTTGGCACATCTAATTTCTTAAATGCCTTTTGCTCGTAATGGTTTTTTTATCAATTAATTTAATGTCGTTTTTATCAAATCATTATTTTCTCCATTTCATAAAATCTTTATTTTGAATTTCATCAAAATAAAAAATTAGTCTTATAATAATTAATTTTGAAAATGATTTATTAATAAGTTCTCTGGTGGCTTTTCTAAATATATCGGCTTCCTTTAGGAGTACAACTTGGTTATGTCACTTCGCGTAACATTGCAAAAAGTTTGTTTTTATGAATATATATTAAAAATAGTATCTATAGAATTCGTACTTTTTCAGAGAGTATTTAGTTGTAGGTGATTAATATTTTTATGACACCTAAATATATGTTATACTGAGTGATGGGTTTAGCTAAAAAGAATTCGTGGGTGGAGGTGACTCGAGATGAGTTTATATGAAAACGTACTAAAAAATTAAAACGGTAGCACCTCCTCAGATACGCCCCATGGTAAATCCATCACTTGTTATAATCAGGGTATAATTTAACCGGTATCGCATCGCATTTTGGGATGCAAAATCGGAGATTTGCTATGCAATTTTCAAATGTGCATCGCATACGCTGGCTGAGCGTGTATGTGTGTGCGACTGTGATGATCGATATAGCCTTGTTTATAAATTACTTAATGCTAGTTGCTATTATCTGTTATTTAAATTGTTTTCATTTTTTAAAGACATTATGTTTAGTGTTTATTTGTATGTGAATTGTTTCGATCAAAATGACAAGTGGTGTAAAATTGTATACTGTAATCAAAAATGGGCAAAAGAACTTGATCCTAAGTGGCTAAAGTACTCAGAGACAAATGGTATGGTGCACACAATATCTTGTATTTTGTGTCAAAAACATGAGACAAAGCTGAACCCCCTGAGAATTTTTTCCCCCTTTTTTATTGGGGGTTGGCAACAACACCCCCTCTTAAAAAAACAATATTGTCTTACAACCAAAAAAAAACAAAATCAACACAAAAATTTTAAATTTCAACCCAACACCCTCTCTTATATATTATATTTCCACCCCCCCTCCTATGGGGGGGTGTCTTTTCCCTTTGTTGGGGGGGAGGAAGAGGAAAGAAAGGAAAATGGTTAACCTTTTTTTTTTTTAAAGAAAAAAATAATTTTTGTTTAATTAAAAAACCAAAATTACACAAATATAGTTATGTTTTGGTGGACAGGGAAGCCAAGTTTAATTAAATAAACAAAAAAGGATAATTTTTTTTTTTTGGTGTGGGGGGGGAAATGGAAGATGGATTAGTCAAAGTTAAATTAAAATTTTTTATTTTTTTTTTTGTTTTTGATAGAAAAAAAAAAAAAAAAAGAAAGAAAAAAGATGTTGTGTTTTTTTTTTTGTTTATGGGTGAAGAAGGGTGTGTGCTTAGTAGGTTATAAAAATTAAAAAAAGTTAGAAAGGCTAAAGCAAAAAAAAAAAAACATGAGCCTTAATCACTGCTATAAATTTTGCTGTGCAAAATTTTAAATGTAAATTTTACCCCGGTTATAATGTATATCAAAGGGTATGGATCAAACGAGGGTGTCAAACTTCAGCCCCTGAAATTTTTCATTTTGCTTGCGCTTCAGTTTGCAATTTGAGTAAATGTTAAAAATTAAACTTCGTACATTTTGATCCGAATTAATTATTTTCAAAATTGTATTTTTTAACAAGTAATAAATGTTATAAAAGTTACTGAACTGTTAATCTTAGAAAAATATGATCCGTTGCGATATCCTAACGCTATGCTAATAAGGGAACAAAACAATATATAGCAGCCCAGTTATTTAGATAAAATTATCAAAATAAGCAAAACAAAGACCCACACCAGCACTATGTTTTAGCGAATGATTTACAAGTTTCACCCGAATATCTTCGCTGATTATTTGGTACTTGGATTACAAAATGGTCAGTTCTGTCATGTGTAATGCCACTTATAACTCATTCTTTTGATACCGAAGAACTTGGCCTTTCACTTGGTTTGGAATTTTTTTTAATAATGTGAGATGTGATTGAGGTATTTGTCTTAAGTTAATTAGGAAAATGTGCTATAGTTTATCAGGGGCAGTAATGTAGCCAGGAATTTGAACGAGCAGCCACAAAATTTTCAGAGGCCGTGGGAGATATTTTTTATAGCACATAACTATATAAGATACTTTTTCTCAAGGGCTAGAAACCATTCTTTATCATTTAAAGCCTAAAAGCTTCATCCCAATTGAATACAGTAACTGGAAAGATTTAAATTTTCGTAATAGAATACACACGTTGGATAAATGCCTCCATGTTATTTTCTGATATAATTCGAAAAATCAAATCTTTAATTACAGAATTTAAATTTATAGCAACTCAGATATTCATTTTTATCTGCTTTAGTTTTTTTTTATCAAATTTGCTTTGAATAGTTGGTAATGTTTTTACACTGTCCTTCTAATTTTTGTTAATACTTTAAATCAACGACTTCATACCTGTCAATTCATAGATGCAAGTTCTAAATTTTCAAACAATTTACTTTCTAACTAAATATTGTATAGGTAACAATAAAATGAAGATTATGAGATAATTCTTTGCTTTTCTATGTCTGTAATCTAGTTTGGTAACATAAAATTGCTCTTAATGAAAGCAGAAGTCTCAAACCAGAAAATTGCAGGTAAATGATTTCTTCCTGGCAGCTTTTTTCCTCTCTAGATAGCTGTGTTGATATCACAATTGTTTCAATTACTTTTTAAGTGTTAAATGCATGCGCCATAAAAGCTACGGTCTAATGATTGATCTTTTGTGAGATCATTTGGTATGCTAAAAACATCGTTGATGTTGGAGTTTGAATGTGAGAATAACGGGGTAGAAAACCATTGGGAAATTTTGTTTGAGTCAATATAATATCGGATAGCGGGTTTGTCGAAAAATCAAGTATGGGATAAACGAGGTTTAACTGTATTACCCCTATAAACAATATAATCCTTTTCATAAGGTCTTCAGAAGACTGATATTTTTCTAGCTTATTTCATAATGACTTATGGAAAATGCATCCATATTTAGGCTAATGAAGCTGTTGATAAATTGTTGAAGCGTCAAAACTTTGGAAAGGTTATTTTGGAACCAATCAGAAATAAAGTTTCCTCAATTGTAACTCTTTTATCTTAAAATTTTACTTTTATCTATCGATTTTTAGTTGTTACTTTTCCTAAATAAAAACAATAAAATATTAAGAATGGCTCTAGCTTAGGATACATTTTCAGCAGCGGCGCACATCCGGGTGGGGGGGGGGCGAAAATGACCTTTGCCCCCTAATAATTTTCAAGTAAGAGTTGCTGCTTGTTTATAAAACACGTATGAAGATCGCATTATAGGATGTAATGATCATTCGAATACATGATAATGTAAGATAAGAGAATAAAAGAGGGAATGCAGACTTTCGAGTCAAACATCATGCCAAGTTGCTCTGAAATTCCTATCAAAAATATTTTACAAACGATGTGAGAGCTATATAATAATAATAATCCATTGTTTCAATATGCACACAATAAGTAAGCAATGTTTATCACAGTGTCTCCTTCTAGTATTTTTGAGCAAACACATATTGATGGTCCACTAGATGTTCTCATCTTCTGTCTCAGTGATTCTATTTCTCTTTCTGACTCCTCTGTTTTTCTCTTCCGCTTTCTCTGCTAAAACTCAATCACTCAAGCTCTCTTATCTCATTCAATCTCTTTTCTCTCATCCAAGCTCTTTTTTTCACGCAAGCTCTCTTCTCTTATTTAAGCTCTTCTATCTCATTCAGCTCTCTTCTCTCTAATTTGTATTTAGAGTTAAATTAAAAATGATTCTATTTTATCTCATTAGAAACTAGTTTTTAGCGGAATATAAGTTTAATATTTTCAGAACCTTTTTCCATGATACCAAAGTTCAGCTATTCAAATTAATCACTGAGATTTTTGGTAAAAATTTAGTTCCATCAATACACCAAACATTTTGCAAAAACGAAAATTTGTTTGTTTTTAAATGAGAGAAAAATAGTTTTTAATCGTTACAATTTTATATTAATGAATATTGTCAGATTCACGTTAAAAAATTTTCAACAAAGGTCATTTAATCTTTATCAGTACGTTTGTTGCATTTTGTAACATTTGAAAACTTTAATTTTTTTAAGTCAAGAAATTTTTTTTCAATAGCTATTTGGGAATGAATATTTTGACTAGCTATTCAGTTTAAAAGCAAAAAATACTCTATTTGTTTAATATTTGAGCAGAAATATTTTTTATAATGTTAGATTGTTAAATTTTGTAAGTAACAGTGTACATAATTAATTAAATTATTTTTTTTAAGAAAATTTGTTGATTATTATATTCTTATACACTAAAAAGAATGAAAAAATTATTTTTTATTGTTAATTGATATCTTTACCCCTATTCTACACATAATTTGGAGATAGTGCGCATAGGAGCTATATATAAGTCCTCATTCATTGTTGACTTTAAGCTTAATAGGGCGGGGGTTAAAGTTTACATTAAGCTTAATTAAGAATGAAATAGAATAGACAAGAGAGGATTAGGAATTCAGAAAAATTTGTCGTCTTTTTTGGAAGAAGCTTGAAAGTCCGCCCCTCCCATAATTTCAAGGATGTGCGCCCCTGAATCAATCACATTTTTTCATATAAACATTGCAGGGTGTCTAGTAGATTCTTTTCCTTCAGACTACATTCACTCATATAAAACTCTCCAACCTTCAGTTATTTGTTTTCTCTATCAATAAAATTTCATTTCATCAATTCCTGTAGTGTGCCTGATAGACTACTCCTTTTTCAAATGAAAAGCCTATTCGCCCCCTAACAATTTTGCATTTTTTTAAACTAGTGTATAATATGCGATATGCAAATCTAATTAAAATATTTTCGCTGAAAGTATAGTAAACTTCCCCAATTTTGTAAAAAAAATATAAAGTAGTCTTATAAATTTAGGTATGCGCTGAATACACTCTATTTTAAAGGATTGCTTGAATATTTGGTCTCTCATGGTATTTCCAGACCAGTAATTTTGAAAATTGCAACAAAAAAATCCCCCGCCCCCGCACCCCAATAATTTTTGAGGATGTGCGCCCCTGGTTTTCAGAAATGTATTTTTTGTGCCCTAATTTAACATTTCATCTGCACTTTTTTGCAGGCAATTGGGCAATACAAATAAACTCGAAAATGTATTTTTCTTTACTAATGTCTAAACGACCACAAACTAAAACAAGTTAATCGATCCTCAAAAACTAGTGTAGGCTTCTTTGATTTGCACTTTCCCGCGTATTTGTTCTATTTTTGTATCTGTCTTGAACAAGAATGATCTAAGATGTTACTATTTTTTTCATCTATCACATGATATTTGTTATTAGCAGTATTGAGTTGTTATTGTGATAATTCCTTGTTGCTTTGTTTTAACGTGCAATGGATTGTTTTCATTTGAAAAGTACAATTTGCCAAACTTTGAGCGAGGAATCTCGAATGCTGTGCTTAAAACACTAGGTATTTACAATTCGTATCTAATAACTATACCATCTTATTTTGCTTCAAAAATCTAATCGTATTCCATCTTTCTATCACTTAACTAATTTCAGCTATCACTTTTCCAGTGTTCGAAATTTTGTTCATTTCTACTACTTTCTTTGTACGCAATTCCATATATCTATTTCAATGTTAGCATAACCTTACATAATACAATCTGGAAGATCTATTAAATTTTAAATTTCAAATTTTTCAATACTCTATATTTTGATGGATCTTGGCATCGTTTAAGGAGATAAAAAAACTTTTACACCAGACAACCTAGAACTTGGTTCAAATTAATCACTAAAGCATATTTCTTTTTACTTTTTTTTTGTATTTTACAATTTGTCTATTCTTACTCATCTGAAATAAAAAGTATAAGCTCTTCTAGTAGAAACTGCTGCAGTATCCTTTACTTTTTGATATGCCTCAGCCACTTAATTTTTGACGTATTGCACCAAATTTTTGACATTGAAAATTTTGAGTAAAATAACTGTAGTTTTAAAGTAATATTTAATATTGTTGGTTCTTTAATTTTTTAGTTGAACTGTACTAAAAATTTCTTTTTGAACGTGATCTAAAAAATTTCAAAAAACAGAAGAAAAAATAATTCAAACTAATTTATAATTGATTCCCAGTTTAAATGTTCTTATGTTTTAAGATAATTTATTAAGCAACTATGCCTTGCGTCAATGTCAGACATTTAAATTGTGTTAACCTAAATAAATATTGGCTCAGGGATGCTTTTTAATTAAAAGGTTCAATGGGCTTACAGCATATATTTACAATCATATAACATTCCTCCCTTCCAGGAAAACACAGATCACCATTGTACTTGAAGTCTTTCCACGGGCTTTCTTTCCCTACTTGATCTTATTGGAAGGAGTTCAGAGCTTTGTTCTTCAGTTTCCTTTATACATTGTGTCTCTCCACTATCCGTTTGTTCTTCCTTATCAAATGTGGTACCCCCCTGACATTCGCTTGTTGTAAGCGCACTTTCGGCAATCTTTTCCATTGGGTACTCCTTTGAGTTTTGGTTTTGAAGAGCTTTACTTTGAGGGGCTGGTGATAGATGCTTCAAGGAAACCTTGTTTTATCTTCCACTTGGATATAAAACATGCGCGTAGTGGTGATTTGCATCGATTACATCAACTTCCTCCACTTGCTTCATGTATTTGCTACTTGGGTTGAACTTTCTGACGAGAGCCTTGCATGGGCTCAGCAACCAGTGTGGCATGGAAGTTCCTGTCTGCGTTTTTCGAGGAAAAGAAAACATAAGCTCGTGGGGTGACTTATTAGTGGCAGTGCATATTAAAGTTCTCAAAGAGTTCAATGCATCTGGAATAGCCTCTTGCTGTTGTTGTTGTTGTTGTTAGCCCCTAGATTATACTATCTTTATATGAGTATAATCTATCAATTCAAAACAAAGCTTTGTTTAAACTGAGAGAGTATTACCATAAAAGCAAATACTCTCAGGGAAAAGTGTAGAATTTTGTTACACTTTCGCAGCAGCAGCGATAAACCAGTGTAATTTCAGCCAACCCGCAAAAAATCCACAATGAGGTACTGCTGGCTTTTTGAAGGCTTCTACATATGGCTAGAAATAATATATATCTATTTATAATAATAATATGATATATAATACATGTAAATGAGTTAGATCCAAGCTTCTGCTAAATGGTTAAAGTAAGTAGGTTAACTATTTTGCATGGCTTTGACCATATGTTGCCTCTTCCCGGTACCTCATATCAAAATTCAAATGTTAATAAAATTGATTTGCATATAGAGCCTATAAATCTCTCAGCTTGCCCATTTCCTTCTGGGTTATATGGAGTTGTTCTACTGGGCACAATACCTTTTGTTTTCAAAAAAGTTCTAAACTCCTCACTTATAAAGCTACTACCACGATCAGAATGCATATAGTTTGGCAGACCAAAGACAGAAAAGAGTTTTGTTAAATGAAAAACTAAAGTTGCAGACGAAGTATTTTGACAAGGAATTGCAAAAGAAAACCTAGAGTATTCATCTACAACTACTAAGATATATTTGTTGTTAGACACACTTGGTATTGGACCCTTAAAATCTAAATTAAGCCTTTCCCAGGGACGAATTGCTTTTATTAATTTTTCATTAGTTTTAACAAACTGTGGCCTAACATAACGGCAAATATGACAACCATTGCAGACGCTATGAACTTCTACTGAAAACGGCAAGTTCCTAGATCTAACAAAAGCCACGAGTCGAATAACACCAGGATGAGACAACCTATTGTGTAGTTTTCAGTTCCTCTAAAGTTATTGGACTTGTAACAGCGCAAAGTCTTGAGAGTGCATCAGCTGCCATGTTTGAAGACCCTGATTTATACGCTATGTCAAAATGAAAACACGAAATCTCTAATCTCCAGCGCAATATTTTCTTATTTTTTATACGAGTTGTTAACTTTTGGTTAAACATAAAAGAAATCAACTTCTGATCTGTTACAAGTAAAAACTGCTTACTTATTAAATAATGTCAACAACACTTCACGCATTCGATTATAGCTAAAGCTTCCTTCTCTATGATAATTATGTTCAGTTTTACTGAGAGTTTTAGAAAAAAAAGCTACTTGGCGTCCTTCTTGGTTCAAAACAGCTGATATTGTTTTATCACTAGCATCAGTAAGAGGTTGTATTAACTTCGAAAAACAAGGTTTCCACTTTGAATAATAACTAAAGAATCCTTGTACTCTTTCAAGATCCCTTTTTGTTTTGGGCTCTTCTAAGATCCTTAGTGGTTGTAATCTTTGAGGGTCTGGTTTAATCTTACCTTCTATTAAACAACCAAGAACTGATAAAGATTTGGTAGTAAAAACACACTAATTTTTATTGAATGTAAGATTCACTTTGGAAGAAGCCTATAAAATTTTTTTTGAGGTTTTTGTCGTGATGATCTTGGTCTAATCCACATGTTATGTTATCTAGTTAGGCATAATTATCATTTAATTTTTCATTTTTAATGAATTTATCTATTATCCTTTAAAAACATGCTACCCTTTTGTTAACCCAAAAGGTATACGTCTAAATTAGTAGAGAGCATTCCCAGCTTGAAATGCTGTATATGGCTTATCTTTTTCATTGATAGCTACTTGATAATAAGCAGAACGTAGATCTATGGTACTAAAAAACGTATAACTTGCCATTGTTCTAACGAATCGTCTATCTTAGGTAATGGGTAGCCATCTAGAAGAGTGAACCGGTTGATGGTCTGAGAATAATCAATTACAAGTCTAGACTTGGTGTCTGACTTCACAACTAATGCTTGCGCCCGCCAAGGGCTATTGCTAGGCTCTATTATTCTTTGTCGTAACATTCTCTCAATCTCCGAGTTAATAAAATTCCTGTCCTGTGCACTAAAGTTACGTGATTTGGTTATAACTGGGTGGCACTTCGGTGAAAGGTTCGAAAACAGAGATGGCGTATCACACTTAAGTACTCGTAAGGACCCAATTTTTAAAGAAGTTGCATTACCTGTAAAATTAAAATGAATAGACTTATGATTCGACTGAAAATCTTGTCCCAAAACAAAATCAGTTAGTAAATTTGGAAAAACTATGAGTTTAATATTGATATAATACTGCCCGTTAAAATAAAAGTTAATGAATACGTAACCATTGCAAAGAACGCTTTGTGAGGAACTCGCCATACCAACTGATACTGGAGAATGAAAGATAGGCAGTTTAAAGCGATTTACAATTTCACAACTGATGAAACTGTTTGAAGAACCTGTATCTACAAGTGCTTAGTATCGTAGTCCTTTGAAGTTGATATCTTCGACAACATTTTTTAGGTTATACGAAGAAGAAGTAGAAGACGTTAAAGAGAGCTTGAGACAAAACTTTAGTTGGCTGAGCTGTAAACTTACACACTCTGGCAAAGTGTCCTTGTTTCATACACGAATGACACTGAACATTCTGGGCAGGGCATTTGAACCTAGGATGTATGGACAATCCACGAAAGGTGCACTGCTGTGAGTATTGAGTCTTTGCAGCCGATACTTCGGTATCCTTACCTTGTTTAGCATTCTCTTCCATCAGATTAAGCATAGGACATTCAAATTGCTTCATAAGTGCCATAGCCATATCAATTGTAGGTTTACGTCAGATTTCTCAAGAATGCGAGTGCGAATCAATTGAGAACTCAATCCTTGAATCAAGGCCACGCACACCGCTTATTTCCTGCTTTCTTCAGCAGACAAAGCTTCGTACTGACAGTCGTTTGGTAACTCTTGCAAGCTCTGTATGAAGGAGGTAAGTGACTCACCTGGCTTTTGTTTCCTGGTGAAAAGTTTGAAGCGTGCTGACATACGACTATGCTTTTTCAAGAAAAGTTTGTCTAACGCCTTCAAAGAACTCTCGTATATAGCTAATTGCGACACATGCTTGAAAATTTTAGAATTTACGCGAGTAACTAAAATATGAAACTTATTTTCTCAGAAGAACCGAGGTAAACGAGAAGCATTTCCATCTTTTTTTTTTCAATGTTGATAAAACTCTTGGGCGTCAACGTCATCAGGATTAATGTCTAAAACTCCAGTTAGTTGAAAGAGACATGACAGATAGTTTCTTAAAGTGTTAAGATAATTTATTAAGCAACTATGCCTTGCGTCAATGTCAGGCATTTAAATAGTGTTAACATAAATAAATATTGGCTCAGGGATGCCTTTTAATTAAAAGGTGCAATGAGCTTACAATAGAATTGAAAAGTTTACTTGTTTTGAAATCAAAATTAGAAAGAACTTTACTAAACATTATTGATGTGTTGAGTTGCTTAAAATATATAAAAGAACTTTAATTAACAACATTTTGTATTGTTAACTATTCTTAACGAATTTTTAAATTAACAAAACTGGACATATATGGGCGTACAAAAAAATTGTGACAAAATTTTTTATTTTTGAGATAGCGCAATCATATTAAGATTTTTCTAACCTCGATTTTTGGAATGAAATTAATTTTTTGCTGTGAATGCAACGATTGCCCATACTGGGTAAGAAATTGTATATTCTAAAAATGACATTAAAAATAATATATTTTTGTTTTTTTTAAATAAATACTCGCAATTTCTGAAAGACCATTCGTCTCTTAATCCTATATTTAATCCTTTTTTGTCTGATTAATTATTTTGATCTTTACGTTTGAATTCTTGTATAACGTCATTTTTCACAAAGGCATCGTAAAAGTAAACTCTTATTCCACACCTCTTTGTGTTAAGTTATTATTGCTTCCTATTTAGAAGATCATTGAAGCAGAAGTGGCGGATCGTCCAGCCAATAATAACGAAGAAGGTGAAGGAGAAAGAAACGAGGAAATGCGGAGTGAGTGATTGGTCAATTCGTGCAATATTTAAATCATTCTTATCCATATGCTACGGCAATATTAAACACATTCCTATTAAAATATTCTCGCAAACATCATTATTTTAGTTTAAATCATTTAAAAAGTCTTGTTTATATTCCCTTTCTATTTAAAAAGTTTATTTAATAGCGGGATTTAGCGCGTAATCGCTTTTTATGTTTTTCATCTAATGCATCACGTCTTCGTACCCCTCTTTATTTTTTCTGTTAACATATCTCTGTGCAATTTTTTGTATTGTCATTTTGTCATCCTTGTTTTTTGTTATTTCGTATTTAATTCAAATCTTAAATAAATTATCTCTAGTTTTGACTCTCTCTTTTTGTAAGTTAACAATTGTTTTTGAGAAAGTCAAGTGTCTAGCTGGTATTTTCATCCCAAACAATAAAAACCTTTAATGGGTTTTCTCATTTCTGAGAGGGAGAGATTTGGCTATTGTAGATGGTCGCCACTGTGTCCACCTGATTTGGTATGTTCACGCTGTTACGAGTAAGGAGTAGCCGGCCGCATCTGAAATACGCTAACTATGACACGCAGAAGCAGTCATGCCAAAACTATTTAATTTCAACCGCTTCATTGCTGACAAAAGAATTGGGCAGTAACTTCTTTTTTCGGACATTAGAGATATCAACAAAAGCAGTCAAACAAAGTTGTATGGAAGTAGTTGCACATTTTTTCCAAGAGTCGGAACAAACTCGAAAGGGTTGCGTCCTAATTTGCTTCATTCACGATCAGGATTCTTAGCTATTGTGAACTGAAATCAACCAAATCTCTCTTTTCTAGAAAATTTTCCAGAGCAAATAGATGATTGTAGAGAAATTGATAGGACTTTGTCACTCTCACTTCAATCCAATGAAAGCATTTACAATTGGAGAATTTTTATTATTGCTTGCTTCTAACCTTCTCTTCCACAGTGGTAGTTTGGCAAGTAATGCCTGAAGTCTTTCTGAATCATTCATAATGCTTAAATTGCAAAAGTCATCTCATTCATTTGTTGAACAGGGTCTGTCAAGTAGGAAAAATCGTGAATAAAGTCTTCACTGTGAAACTGCTCTGAAAGTTTGCTTCCTGTTTCTTTTAACAACACTAAAAGGTTTGCTCAAAGTTAAAGCAAGCGTTACAAGATGTGTCCCCTGAAAAGCTAGTGAATATCTGTGTGAACAACTTCGTATTGTGCTCTCAAAAACCTCTTGAAAACACGGTGGTTCACAGCCCTGGCATTGAAAAACTTGTTGATTTAGCAATGTGTCACGATAACCTAACTTTTTGCCAAATATTGCAGGTGCCAGTTCTGTGTACAGAGTGCAACAATTTTTCTTTCAGTCGGAGTTTTCTTAACAAAGGAACAATTTGCCATTTCTAAAATGTATATGGCATTTCTAGTTTCCAAAAGGGTTAACAAAATACGAATTCATCTTTGATGCCTTCAGCATCCATACATTAGAAGAAATGAGGGAGAATTTTTCTTCTATATCAGGAATATTCTTAGCATTATGTGCTGTAAAATTTTTAACTGCTTCAAAAATATAAGTAACAGTAGTGGAGTAATTTGAAAAGGAAAGAGTAATCATTCTTCTAACCCTTCTGGATTTCTCATTGTACTACATAAAATATAAAACATTAAAGCACAACATGTAATAAGACAGATTTAGACTATTGGGAATATAGTTTTTCTTACCTAGTAGTGCAGTACCACAAAAGCATAGTTATATATTTTATTTTATAATATCATTGATGGCCAAATGGTTTATTATTCAAATTCAAAAAGATCTCATTTCTGCCTGAAATAATGGACATAAAATGAATAGCTAAACATATTCTATATGAAACACACACCGTTAGAGTGTCCACCCCGATTACTTTATTATTCCTAGGGGAACGGGGTCCCCGAGATATGCATATATAAAAATAAGAATCTTTTTATCAATTTAAATTTAATGGACGAATTTTAAAATAAAAAATTATACATTCCATGTTTTAAAAAAAGTATTTTAATAGCGCTAAAAGAGTTTTATCGTCAAATCTATTTCTATTTTAAAAAAAAAAAAAACTTTCTCGAATAGATGTTTGTTTTATCTTTCTTATATCAATGGGACGATACCAAAGTGTTGTACGATTTCGATTCTAAAGAAAATATATGATTCCGTAGCCGATTCTAATTTGAAACATTAAAAATTTAAAAAGATTTTTGGAAAAAATGGAAAAAGTTTTCTACTTCATCTATTCAATAAACAACACTCACATTGGCATCTATATACAATATAAAGTCGATACAAAGATGTAAAATTTATTTTTAAAATTTGACTTTTAAATACTCCCAAAAAAACAGCACTGCGGTATCGGAAGGTACTCATGAAAAAACTTCAAATTCAAAGCAGATTTTACATTTTATAGTGTTTAAAGATTTTTTAAATGTTTTTTATTAAAAATTTCTATATCTTTCAGTTTCTTCCTGTAAAAAGCCTAAAAATTCACGTTATTTGTATTTAAATTTGCATAATATAACTGCATATTTTTAAATCCCATGTTGTGCGTTTTTTAATTTTTAGTACTTATAGAAATTTTGCAAGTGATTACATTTATTTTTGTTGGTGCAGAAAAGAATTGAGAAATTGCATTTTTTAAAATTTGTAGAGATAACAAAGATGTATTATATGACAAAGTGATCGAAAAATGATGTATTTGTGTGAACTTAACTAACGCCTCGTATACTCTCTGGAAACTCATTTGTATTAGGAAATAAAAAGCTTTTTTGTTTCGCAGTTGCGCACATATTTATTCATACACTACCCACGTCCAGAAAGGTCTGCTTTCTGGATTGCCAAAATTTAGCGTACAGGTAATTTATGCAAAGTAATTATTTACATAATTACATTGAAAAGAGACATTTGATTGGATGGCCAAATTTTGAGTGGCATGCCCTTAAGAGAAATGTTCTTTTATTATTTTGAAAGTGCTACTAGTAGAGAGAGTTATTATGCGCGAACATCTCGTAAATATTATGGAAGCGAAGCAGAATCTTTCTTCAAAAATATGAGTGAGAAGCATTATTAATTTATGACAAATAGAAAGTGGCAATTAAAAATCAATCTTGAAATGACACTTCCATATGCGTATGATCACTTACAAAGTGACAGATCTTGCCAGAGTGAGAGAACAAACTTCCTTTCATCGCCATCTCCACTTCTCCTGCCTGAAGTTAATGATGATAGTGAAAAAGTCAGCGATAACAGAGGCAGACCAATTGAAACTTTTTGCCGTGAAGCAGAAATATCAGAAAATTCACCACAACCATCCCTATTTTTTTCCTTGCCAACGTGTTCATTTCTCTCATCATCATCCCACGCTCTAGCAGCGACTTTCTCGTCATCATCTCCTTCAAATGCAGCATCGTCATCAGCAGTCTCGTTAACGTCATCTTCATCACATTCATTAGAATCCTTTGCCATTTGTTCTCCAAATATTCAGCATATTTTAGTGAATGGAAACGTAAGCCTTGCTGATGACTTAGTTTATATTTTCACTCCTTTTTTATTTCTCTATGTCCCTACACCAATGTCTTCAAGTACGCCATTCTCATTTTTCATCGTATTTTAGTAAATAAAAGCGTAACAACTACATTTAAAGCCAAAAATTATAAACGCAAATACATCATCAAGGGTTAGACGTTTGCACACGGAGGGAGGGGGTTCATTTTTCTAGGATAACTTCTTGCAAATTCATTAGACATTTCAACTGCTTAAATTTCTAATACAACTTTATTATAAACTACATGTGGTTCACATGGTTCCTACTCAAAATCCGCTCTACCAAAATCTCCGAAAATTTAAGTCACTGCTATCTTAGTTTTCGAGGATTTTTGTTTTGGGGATTTTGACTAGATACCGGTTCCAGGCCCGTAGCTAGGATTTTCAATTGGAAGGGTTGGAAAAAATTTTAGGGGGGGGGGGGGGAGGAGGGGCTAAATATTTCCACAAAATTTTTTTTGGTACTTATGGGTTATCTCTCCCCCATTCAAAAAAAATTTTTTAGTAAAAAAAAAAATTTTTTAGTTAATTACTGAAAAAAATTTTAAAGTGGGAGGGAGATAACTAATAAGTACCAAATTTTTATATATAGTCTAAAAATAAACCATTTTTGAACCCTTTATTGATATCGAAATATATTAGGTTGGGGGGGGGGGGGGGCTCTGAATCTGAGTTGGGAGGCGGGGCTTAGCCCCCTCCTGTCCTCACTGGCTACGGGCCTGACCGATTCACATATGATATAAATACAAGCACGCATATAATGAATATCTATCTTAAAAAAAGGAATTTGCCATTTTACTAGGGTTCTTTCTAGGCCTAATGTCGCCTGAGGATCTCGATCTGACCACGCCTTCCTTACGCCTTTTTTCCTTGTTTTTTTAAATTAACATTTTCAGTTATCTTATATACCAAATAAAAGCAATGTTTTGCCTTATTTTTAATAAAAATAAATTCAATATAAAATATTTTTTTAAAGAAAGGGGGTAGTAGAAATTTTCTCAGGACACATCCAGACCCCTTGACGCTTCCCTCTTGTTACGCCACTGTCTATAAGTATTAAAATTTAATATAATAAAATGCTGTAATATGAAGCGAAACAATGAAGATTCGAATATACAAATAAATCATAAGGGTTATATCGGAAGAAGGGGATAAAGTCGACTTACGAATCCTCCCGCCTCTATTGGTCATTTTACTAACTAGCTTTAGTTTCCCTACTAACTGTCTCTGTTTGCGTATAGCTTTTAAAGTGCTCTAATATTTGATACTGTTTGTTACCTTGTTAGTTATTTTGATAGGTTATTTAATTTCTAAGTTTTTAGTTATTGTTAAAGACTAAAAACTTGTTTGTGAAACACTCACATAAGTTGCGGGTGTTTAGGATCGGGCCAGAAATATATTAGTACCGGGGATAAGTGGGTTAACTTGTAAAATTGAGGATATTTGCAAATTAATTCTTAAAAAAAGCGTAAAATTTATAAGATATTCATTCATTCATTCATAGATTGTATAACGTGTGACATCAGTAAAGTACATCACACCACACCACACCACATACATCAAACACAGGCACTTTCACGTCATCAAAGCCCGATTTGTTTTTTTAGAATGAGATAAAGTACACTTTTAATTACATACACAATGCATTATGATATTGAAGCAATTTTCCTACACTTTTTGTTTTTGAATGTAATGTTTGGCAACAAGTGCTGCTAGCGAGAGTAAGTTCATCTCGCTGGCCATCTTATTTCTGCAAGATCGGCTTCAAAAAGCCAAACCATCAATGATAGTCCATTTCTAAACTTGGTTATAAAAAATAAACATTTGTTTTAAATCAAACATCAAAAAAGTTCAAAGTATAAAAACAGTATCATTTAATATTCTTTATAAAAATCAATTAGCTGTTTCTTAATTGGGGGGGGGGCGTTTAAATAAAAAATTACGGGTTCGGTGCGGGTTTAAATATTTTAAGAGCAGTGCGGCCATTTTTATTTTTTATTGCTGTTGCAAAGTAATAAAATGCAAAAGGGAGGAGGTAGTGGCCAAAGTTTACGATGCGCGCAAAATTCATATCTGAGTACAAGCATCGGCCTGGGTACATTGCCTGTGGTTTATTTTTAATATTATTTTTTTAAAATATGGAAACAACATATTGGCATAAAATATATCCATTAAAATGATGAGCCCGTTGATGAGTGTTTACGTGAGTATATGTGGAGTTGCGTACCTATCTTTAATGCCGCCCTCAGCGGATGTTAATTTTGCCCCCCCCCTCATAATTACAAATAACACTTCAAAACGCCCAAAACTTTATGATGGAGGGATATAGGCATGGCAAATTGTGATAAAAAGTGTAGCAAATCATTATTACATTCTAAAATATCTCAATTAAAATTTATTGATGTATGTATATAATACAAATAAATTCTACATCTGGAGAGAAGCGCTACTTTTGGTACGGCACTGTATCAGTAGTGGGATTCAGCCGGTTCGTTAGAACCGTCTCACGGAATTTTGTTGATTGGGAAATAATCAAAATTGATCAGTTTATTTGCTGACAAATTTGACTTTTGTACCGGCTGACAAAAAAATTGAATCCCACTACTGCACTGTATATATTATGCGTGCAAGTTAGTGCAGGGGTCACCAAAGTGGTCGATATCGACCGTCCGCGATCGATGAAAGGGGCGATTATTGCATAGAGGTTGAAAGGAGGCCGGTTATGTTATGGAGAAGCAATTAAATTTCTAGGCAGGAAAAAATTGAGATAGTCATGAACGTTATGCATTAGTATATAAACAAAGAATAAAAAAATTTTTATATATTATTTGCTCATCATCAGAAATGCAAAAATGACTTCATATTTTTATTAAGCTTGTCTGGGCGTCGAGGAGAAAGCAAGTAATCTATCAAGGGGTCGACGGGTTAAAAAGTTTGAGGACCCCTGAGTTAGTACTTTATGCGGGTGGACCAAATCTCAGCTGAGAAGTGGTTAGGGTTTACCCGTAAAAAGTGTGGGTTTCAATATTAGAATGCAACTAGGCACATCTTTAACTAAAAAATTTTCAATCAAAGCATTCATGTTTATATTGGTAATATAAAAAATAATTCTTTACGGTGACTGATGAAATTTTTGTCATGGTTGAGGCTCTAATGCTACTGAAGCACGTCAATCCGCCCTAAGACAATTCGGACTGTAAATATATTGTTATTAATATTGTTTTGAGAACCAATGCTACAGTAGTGAAGGAGAAAATATAAAAAGATTTAAGAGCTAAAAGACTGTCTGTGTCAAATTATTAATTTGGGAGGGAGGGGTAATTTACATTTACTAGCATTCCATCACAGAGAAAAAAGTTTCATTATTCGGACAGACTACAGAGATAGATCTTACGATGAGAGGTTAATTCATTCTATAATAATCTATTATACCCTAAGCTTCATCTGGTTTGTTCACCTCCGATTAAATCTGTAGCTTTTTAGATTTCTTTTCTCCCTTTTATTTACAAACTTTATTTTTTCAAATCAGAAAATTTAAGCTAGTGCGTGAGCAAGATAATGGACTCCGATTTAGAGTTGCCAGAAACTTCTGATCTATCGTAGCAAAATGTCTATGAAAAAGGAGCAGATAATCATCTAAAGACTATCTTAGAAAAGCTTTAAAATTTTCATAATCGAGTAATCTTATCAAATATAGATAATCCCAAAATTTATCATTTTGACTTCTAAAAAGGATTATAGCATTATAGATTCGCATTATAGCGCAAAATATCTCCGATTCCGTGTTCGAATCTTGGTACATCTCATCAAATAATGCCCGCTTATATGGGAAAAGTAAGGGTATCTCTTGCATATAACTATGTTCAAGAATGCTTCATGCTAGACTCGAATCGAAAACCTTGTAGTACCAAATGGTAAAGGTACCGTGGAGTGTTTTCATCAAGAAGGCACAATTGCGCCGCTTGTATCGAATTATGAGGAAAGTGGGCTTGATGTGGGATCGAACCCAAGACCTTGAGTTATCGAAACCCAGTATCTAACCAACCTTACCCCCAAAGAAAGACAGTCATCTAGATTCTAGACCAGTGGTTTCCATAGTGACCAGTAGCGGTGTCAAAATTTACTTAGAGCGCTTTGAAAAGCTACGAATAACAAGTGTTAGTTATAAATTATTTCTTGTTTGAAACAAAGCCACATTTGGCATAATTTTTATGGTAGTTATATTTTACAAAATAAGCTATATAAGTAGTTATAAATCATGGATATTAATAAATAGATGTCTTGTAAATAAAGTTTTAAGTAATGAAGGAAAGCGTATAGATGATGTGAGAGTGGTGATATCGTAATTAATTTCATTATCATCAAACCAAATAAAGTAACCTCTCTGAAATACCCTCCATCTAGGACTTTCTCAAAGATACAACTTTATACGCAAAAATAATATTAACATTGATTATACTCCTCTAAAACACTTGTCTAACCCATCAGATACGACATCAATTAAAAGTTGATATATTATTATGCATAGCGAATACAGGTATATTTTTATTTTATATCTCATGCTAATGATTTTTTTAATTATTAATTAAAATTAGTATTCTCACTTTTTAAAATTTTTAATTTCAATAGGATTGCATATATATTATATAATTTCATGCATATTTAATCTAATTATGTTTTATTGATGAAAAACTGTCATAACGTTATCAAAAAAGCATCATTTTTGAAACCCCTTTGTAACGACTTCCTCTCAAATACGACTTTTTAAATGTGGCTGAATGATCGGTCGTATCTGAGAGGGTTTACTATATTTAAATTTGGAATGTAAATAATAAACTTAAAGTTGATATGGAAATCTATGCATTTTGTGATTTTAAAGAAAATGTATTTTATAAGTGTGGGCGCTTTCTTTGAAGTAATGTCGTTTTGTGGGCGTTACTTTAAAAAATGTTTTCTATGGGGAAGTTAATTAGGAAACGTTTGGAAACAATGTTCTAAGACTAAGCGTCCCAACCTCTTACCAAAATATGCTGGAAAAATTTTAGTTGGGGCATAGAAAATAATTATTATTAGTGTTCAACACGTCAAACATGTAGGCCACAAAAAAATTTATACATTAAACAAAGTATGTGCAAAGGAAATTACTATAAAAACACCCAAAAATTAAAAAGTCATTTGCGCTCTTAATGAATTCAGCCATGAAACCCACTCATTATAACTAATATACTTGTTTCTCTTATTTTCTCTTTTATTTTTCAAAGGTGATTTTTCCTTCCATAAGAGGACAGCTTCCTCTTGACACCTTGAATTTTAAGGAGATTTTTCATCGTATTTTATTTTTCAATTCTTTTTTCCATATTTCTCCATCCTTAGCATTTTCAATATTAACCCATTTACGACCAATGTTCCTATTTTGGAACATAAGTAATTTCATCTTCGTCTGCTTTTTTCAATGACTTTGAATATAAATCGTCTGCGTTTTTTTTTAGATATCGTCTGCTTTGCTTGGTCTTAAAAGGGTTAATATCGTACTTCTTCAAATCTCTTTCTGCGGCATAATTTCATGTGATGCTTGGCCTCCCACATTTAATTTTTCCTTCATCTTCAAGATACAACACTTTCTTTACCCATTCTTCTTCTTCCTTTTCAAATGACCCGTCCATCTTAGTCGATTCCTACAAATAACCATTTCCAAGTTTTCAACATCTAATCTTCGCTATATACTTGTTTACCCATTTCTTATATACTTGTTTACCCATTGCAAAGGTGTCATGTCCCACGCTTTAGGTTTGACGGAAAATATGACGTTCACTCATATCAACATTTAATACTGTTTTCAGTTGTCTCAACAATGGATAAAGGAAACTTTGTGAGAGGATAACGTTAAGATCCTTTCCTGACAAAAAATGGCCTGTTGATTACAATTGCCCATGTGCTTTTTGTCATGCCAATAAATAAAGTATCTTCATCATAGTCAAAAGGCTTAAAACCATTTTCAGATTTTCTCTACACATTGGAGGTTCTTTGTCTTCAATTTTGAAAGTAAAATTCAAAAATAATGAGCCTTCACATAAAAAACCGCAAAAAGCTCCTATTGAAAAGTGAAAGAAATTTACGTAGTTATACAATAGAGCAGTGCTTTTCAACTTTTTTACTCCCACGGACCCCGAAAATAATTTGCCAAAATTTTATTGCATTCTTCACCTTTCAAAACGTATCGAAATTTACATTCAAAATATCGTTAATATAATACAAAAATCTTAAATTTCTTGCGGTTGTTTTGTTTAAGTTCGCTTTTTTTTCATTTTAAGTTCGATCTTTTCACTTTAAGTTTGTTCTTTTTTATTTTTTCATTAAAATTGATTACTAAATTATTTATACTTTTTAGGAAAGTATAAATAAACTATTCCAATAATACTAATTCAAAATATTAACACGCACATTATAAACATATGAAATAAGCTAAAAAAAAATGATGTTCTTTTGTGTTTCAAAGCAAAAAATTAAAAATAATTTTTTTATATAGATACAAAATTTAAGATCAATAAAACATTTATTTGTTAAAATGAAGTTTTTATTCCGTTTTTATTAACAGAAAAATGTTTACAATGTAAACAATATGCAAAGATTAGACTAAAAATCAATTTTTTATAAAAAAAAATTTGGGTATTCGAATTGGCCCGTCAAAATGTAGTATAAATACTGCACAAAAATTTTGATCATTTATTTTTGCTTTACTTTGAACTAGTTGTGTTTTTCTTTTATTAAATGTATAATAAAACACTGAAGAAAAAAATAGAGGTATGGAAATTTGTAAGTTTACCTATTTCACAAGCAGCGAAAAGATTATGAAGAAAATCCAATTGTGAAAAAGCATGGAGGCATAACAACACATACTTGAATGAACACTTAGTTGAAAGTAACCCTTTGTATACATTAGAAGAACTCAAAAGCAAGATTGAGGCAATATTTTCAATAAAAATAGACCATTACATGCTTACATAAATAGGTAATGAAAGTTTTAAAAATTACATTAAAAAAAGTGATCAGAGAATTTGTTACTGTCAATACTCAAGAATTGATACTTAAAAGAAGAAATTATGTAATTGATATAAGAGACTTGGCTCCAAAGGTAAAGGTACAGTAGGGAGCTTTCATCGAGGAAGCACAATTGCGCCGCTTGTATCGAACTATAAGAAAGTAGGCTTGATGGGGGATCGAACCCAAGACTTTGAGTTATCGAAACCCAGTACCTAACCAACCTTACTCACGCCACAATCTTTGATTTTTGTGGATGAAAGTGGATTCACCGTTCATCTAATAAGAAATCAAGACAGGTCAAAAAAAGGAAAAAGAGCAGACGTATTGCTTCCTACTTACAGAGGGAAAAACTTTTTGATTTTGGTAATGAATTGCTACAAAGATGGTTCTTTCATTATAAAGTCCTTCAAAACAGACATTGCAATGGAAATATTTTTCTTGAATTTAATTAAGGGCTTGTTGAAAAAATGGAAAATGATGGTTCAATTAAAGATGGAGCATGGATAATATCATAAAATTGCCAAATCCATAGATGTGTAGCTATAAAACTTTAATTAAAAAATATGGAAAGTTTATTTTGAAATATCTTTCACCATAATCGTACATGCTCATTTCTTGTGAAAATGTTTTTTCCAAAGTAAAAGCAAATGTGAAAAAACTACTCAGTTCAAGTAACGAATCTCTTTCTTCATTAATATCTGAAAGAGTGGATACAAAAAGCCCGCTCAGCTGCATTTATTACTTAAGATACATTCTTAACTATAAGACTTTAAAAATAATTTATGGCTCTTTGTATCCTCGCATGTGCTGCCCATCATTATTATTATAGTGCAAAACGAGGATAACAACATCATTAACTAAAAAATTGAAAGTTAGAAAATTAACAAAATCTTGAAAAAGTTATAAAGTAGTGATTTAAAGGAACTTTTAATATCATAAAATTAAAAGAAATGTTGAAAAAATTTTAAGTACAAAAAAAGCAAATAAAATGAAAAAATAGGAAACTTAAAGTAAAAAGGAGCCAAGATGCTGCTTGATTTTTATACCTAAATAAATTAATGATAGTTTTATCTCGTATTATCTCATCGGGTATAGTCTTTCAATTTCTTGTTTCCTATTTTTCCTTGCCCTTAGGAACAGTTAGATTTCTCCCCACACTCTTGATTGTAAATAACTGCAATAGAGAATACACCAATAACCTAATATGAATTTCCAAATGTGTGAAAATGAAGTATTATTTTATTAGAATAAATCAGGGGAATCTCATTTAAAAAAATAAATCAACATATAAACTACTGTCCTAAAAAAATTGAGACAATTGTCTATTCAAAAATTGTCTGAATAATGCCGTCAATGTTTATGGGATGTATGTATCTGCTTTATTTAAACCAATTGTCTAGGTATGTAGTGGAAAATCGAATCATGGCTTTCAGAGCAATCTTTGCAACATCAGCATAGGACTCTCCCATTTCAATTGAAAAATCGCTATGAGATATTTGACAAAAACATATTTTGCACCTCTTCAATCATTAACCAAATCAATAAACCGTTCTTGAATTATGAAGTCTTCTGAGGTCAGATTACTAATCGAGATTATAAACGGGTTTTTGATAAATTGATAGTATTTTTCAAATTTTTATACGTTAGGAAAATAAAGAGAAATTTCTTGTCTAAGATATGCTACACCGTGTTTCAGCTCCAGGACATCTTCATGAAAATCTTATTTTCATCAACAAATATCTTGGAAAACAGCAAAATTTTTCTTGCCTAAGAATGTCGTAACTTCAGCTCCATTTCAATATCTGTTTATGACAATGGAGTACAGTAATCTCTTCCTTGCAGCGAAAGTTTAGGGGAATTCATGATTCAAATATGTTCACTAAAAAAGATACGAAAATGGACATCTGAAAATTTTACATGCATGTCTTTGCTTTGCAGAAATTGTTGAATTTCTTTCCATAGCATCGCTTTGAAACTTTTTCTTTGGAAAGCTTCATCACGTTTGAGTTCAGCAAGAATTTTTCAAATTCGTAATAATTTTCTTTACGTAACTCTGAAAACAAACAAGAGTTGAAAGGATTTGCTTTAATTAAATAGGCTCCTCTATTGACTTCATTGAGGACATTTTTCAACACATCAGGTATGTTTTTCATTATTAAGGCTTAGTGATGAATAGCGAACTAGGTACCAAATACATCTTTAGATTTTTGCTTAATCAGAGTCTGAAAACTAGAACAAAAAAGTGCTAGAGCATAGACATTCCAAGCTTAATATCATGTGTTATAAAAAACTGTCCACCTTGTCAAATATTTCTCTTCTTGTTCTACTGCTAAGAGTTTCGCAAAACAAAAAATTCTCTACAAGGTGTTACGTGAGCTAGTTTGCAGCATTCATTGTTTCATTGCAAAAAAGTTGAAAATCGAATTCTGTATCAATAATACAATCTCTGAGATTATATCATCAGACATCTCTCCTATTAGCCTTCCAATAATATCTTTGACAGGAAGATATGCTTCAACTTTACAATTTTAGAACTTCTTAGCACATTCAATAGGATATCATTGAAGCAAGTTAACATCAAATGTTCTCCTATGTTGTTGACTTTTAGGCAACAGTTATATTTTGAAAATTTTATAGAAGACTTTCAAACCACACTTAATAATTTGCAAAAACATTCCTATGTTTTCAACCCCAGATTTGTTGCATCGTTTAGCTTCACGTTTAAAATAGTCAATAGTTTTGTTTACTAAACTCGAGTGCTTCGCGTAACAGGCTTTAGAAAAGTCGATGTTAACACTTCACAACATAAAAACCCTTAGGTTTCTCTTCCCCAACAGAAGTTAATGCTGTAAAACCAAATTTTAAGCATGAATCGTCATATTTCATTTTTTAGCCATTGAAAAATGCATATTTATAAATTAGACCTGAAAAGCAATAAAAAAAACTCAATTCAAAGATTAACTTACTTATTCTATTTAAATGTGATTTATTGGCAAAAATGGCAAATGACCCAATATGGGTCCCCTTCTAGATCCCCGTGGAACTTCTTCGTGGCACCGCGGACTCCAGTTTGAAAACCACTGAGCTAGAAGTTAAACATACATTCATGAGCTGATTGCATTTTTGATGCAATCAGAATTACAATTAATGTAATTTGATAATGGTGGTGTATTCATTGCACAAAAATTCTTTTATATTAAATTTTGAAAATTAAAAAAAAAAAAAGTTCACCCCCTCCCCCAATTTTAAGGAAGTGCGCCCCTTGAATAAATCTATTTTCAGCGTTTGATTTCCTATTCTTTTCACATGTTCGTATTAAAATAAATTAAGGATTCGCATTTTCAGTATTAAGTCCCAATTTCGATTCAGCCACAATGCGAATGATTTTTAGATAGAAAATATGTTCAACAAAAAGAGATTCAGATTGATTAGTGTGAAAATACTTTAAATATAATTTATTTAACAAATATTTAGCCTATTGATCGTAAGCATGCTCCTAGCGAGAAAAATTAGGAAGAACTAAAACTAGAAATTTTTTATCAACTTTAGAATTCAGTAGCACAGAATTCCAAAAGGTAGCAAATTTTAAGAAAAATTGTATCATCTCGCGACACTGCTCCAACGTCCCTCCCACCCCACTTTACACACATCCATATTTTAAGTTTAGAAATAGAGCCAACGATTTGAAAGTAGAATACTGTCAAGAAGAAAGCTTCGAAAGCGTGCAAACCAGCATATGCGATAACCCGCGCCTGGATAAGAGAGCAAGTGTCACACCGCCCTGCAACTGCTATCACGCTGAAGACGTTTGCAAAAAAGAAAGTGTGGAAGAAGAAGAGGCTGCAAGAAGAGTAGTAGCGAGCCACAACGAATTGAATGATGAGGAGAAAGCGGGCGTTGGAGTGGCGAAAGAAGACGAAGGCGTCTCCGTCTCCACCATCCCAGCGCTGATGCACCCCAAGTTCAAGGACGATGAGCGTTTATTATTCGCTGAAAGTCACCACTACTTGCAGCAGTACCCGCAATTCAATCACATACAGCAAAGCTGCGATTCCAACACCGGCGAGAAAATGGCGTGCAGTAGTCATTTTAGAATGGAGCCCGCTGAAAACAACACGCATTTCATTTATAAATGGATGCAAACCAGGAGAAAAAGACAACCCACGAATAAAATACTCTACAATTCTTCAGGTTTTCTCCTTTCCTCATTTTTTTCTCCACGTATACACTAAAGTATACTCTACTTTTACGCGACTTTAAATACAAGTTTATGTAAACAATAATCGATATGATATGACTACATACTTTCATTATGATATCCTTTAATTTATAAAGGTGTTCCGTTAATTCTTTCTCCGTGTAAGAACTGCTGTGGGCCATCTAAATAAAAGCAGTTTCAGAAGGAGGGAAATAGATTCAAAAAAACGTGCCTGGTTGATCTTCGATAATTTTTAAATAACACGAGTCCAAATTTCGAAAGAGAAGGAAATTTTTATGATTCAAAAGTGAACAAAAAATATATACATATTCTTAATTGAGCCCCCTGCTACTACGTTATCGATATACTGAGATTAGGGCAGGATATGAGGGGGGCACATCTTTTTAATACATTGATATTACACTATGAAAATATGGAAACTAAAGTGGCTGCCAAAAATGTGTTAAATTTAAGCCCTCGAATAAGATTTTCACATTCGAAAAACGCTCTAAATTTAAGGTTAGCAACTTATTTTGCTTTTAATCACACGTTTTATTATTTTTTTTGTTGAATATTAGTTTCAGATAATCGTTTTAATTTTCAATGAATATTAAATTTGATAATAATTAATGACTAATTATTATCCTTTACAAAAACCAAAATGTCAGTTTTTTATGTCATAATTGTTTTTTGATTTCGAAGTGAAAACTTTTGAGTACTAAAATTTATGTGAAACTGAAAAGATATTGAAGAACCCGCACTTTAAAGATGCAAGCGGTCATTTCTTTGGTTCCATTATAAACAAACTTTACATGTTAAAACTATTCTAACCTATCAAAATAAATTAAGAATCTTTTTTGATTTTTTTTTAGCCATTTTTAAAAACAAACTAGCTACTTTGATTTTTAAGAGTAGCGACTCTGCTCAGTTGGATTTAAAATGGCTGCGTTATAATTTCTGTTTTTTGAATGGAAGAACAAAACCTTTAAGAGTAATTTTAAAAATGAAATTCCATCTCTCTTTTCAGCCAAATTAAATGATTGAATGTCACGTGTTTACTCTTTAAAACCTACAGAGTTTAAAAATGTTGTGCTTTTAAAATGGATTATAGGGCAATTTGCCTAAATAAACAACTTTCCACAATGACATCTTCCTGAAAATAGTATTATACTAAAGCTAACTCAAGAAGAAACTTGATTTTTTTTAAATATTGAAATTAAATTAACAATATTACATTGTACAGCTTTTGAGGTGAATTGTCCGGTTCTAGCATTTTAACACCTCTTGCGAGTTATGGTATTTTAGACCCACATACATTCAACGCGCTTTTTCGAATCAATTTAGACTCAACAGAGAAGTCGAGAAGCGAAGGAACCGCAGTGTCTGGTCGTACGAATTTTTCAAACAAGCAGTTAACGGAACTTGAAAAGGAATTCCAGTACACTAATTACCTCACAAGGGCGCGCAGAGTAGAGATTGCGTCCAATCTAGAACTGAACGAAAATCAAATCAAAATATGGTTCCAAAATAGAAGAATGAAACAGAAGAAGCGGATGAAGGAAAATCATTACCTCAGCCTCAATGTTGGGGGAGAAGAGGAAGAAGGAGGCGAAAAAACTGCCTTTCATCTCATCTCCAATGTTTGTTTGAATAATTCTTATTGAGAGACAAACTTCATTTGTTACCCAATATTTTAAATGAGAACCCACCAAGTCGTTATCATTCTATAGTAATCTTTTATATGCTATCTTTTAAAAGAATTTATTCAGACATTTTATGACATCTTGCATTTTTATACCACAATTAATAAAAGTTTTTTTACTTTTTTTTTAAAAAAGTCTCGATGAGTATTATAGAAAAGATGAATTAAAAATTGTGATCATCCTTTCAATTCATAGTTCAAGGATTATTCTAATCTATTTGTTCTGTTAAAATGCGATATAAAAATTTTAAACGCACTGATCTATTTTAAAAAATGGAAAACCTAAGAAAAGTGTATTTTATAAGAATGGAATTTACTAATTAATTTTTGTAATGAAGTTAATATTTCCATTGGGATTTCTAAAAATAAAATTTGCTTTCCTATAAAACACATTTATGTTTTATTTCTGGAATCATAAAGATGCTTTTCCAGAGTTTGAGTAGACAGACAACCTTTTAATTTTGAATTTACGTTGTCGAAAAACTATTTTTTAAAACCTTTAACGCTTTGAGGACCAGAATCTCGAAGAATAATCGTTTGCTTTCATTTTTGTATGTTTTAAGCAGACGATTATTATTTCTTGGTAAACTGGTGTCACACTAATCCTCAAAGGGTTAATTCACAAACACACTTGCAATAAAGGAATAAAAATGTTTGAAAATAAATCAGATGTTTAATGCTTAAAGATAACAATGTAATACTATCAACAAAAAAGAAGTAGTGACAATTAATTTGATTTGAAAGTAATCTTATAAAGATGTAGTCTAACAGCATATCTAGATCGAAGCCGCACATCCTCAAAATTTTTGGGGGGACGAACTTTTTTTCCAATGAACACACTACCACCATATTATACTTGCAATGTCAGCCCACAATAACTGCAAAGAATTGCACGAATTTTATCAAGTTAGATTACCTTGTTTGTCATTCTGATTGCAACACTACTTTCTAGCTCAGTGGTTTTCAAACTCGATTCCGCGGCCTCCTAGGGTACTGTTAAGTAGTTCCATGCTGACACTCACTGGATCGTTTTGCACAACATATTGGGTTATTTACGATTTTTGCCAATAACTAACATTTAAAAGAATAAATAATTTAGTCTTTGAATTGAGGCCATTTTTACTTTTTATTGCTTTTCCGGCCTGATTTTATGGACGTAATGTACATTTTCCTAAATGGCGTATGAATTATCACGACTTATACTTGAAATTTAGTTTTAATGCATCAACATCTGGTGAGGAAGGAGAACCGCAGTATGTTTTGTATTCTGAAGTGTTGGCATCCACTTTCTAAAGCACATCAAGTTAAAAAGACACCTGAAAATGAGCCAGTTCAGTAAACAAAACTATTGACTATTTTAAACATAAAGCTAAACGATTGCACAAATCCAGGTTTGATGACAAATGTTTTTGCAAATCATTAAGTGTGGTTTGAAAGCCTCCTATGAAGTTTCAAAAAACTAGGTGTTGTCAAAAATTCCCACAGCATAAGAAAACAGTTGATGTTACCTTGCTGCAAAGATATCATAATGAATGTGCTAAGAAGTTCTGAACTTGAAAGGCTGAAGCATATCTACCTGTCAAACTATACCGTTAGAAGGCTAAAATGAGAGATGTCTGATGACATAATGTCGAGGTGATTTTATCGAATAAGAATTCGATTTTCAACTTTTTTGTAATTCAGGTGATGAAACGGCGGGTGCTGCAAACTTAGCTCAGCCTTGCGCTTACCTACAATATGTATATGACAAGTTCCTGGTAGACGAATTCTTGTCTTCCGAAACGCTCAGCAGTAGAACAACTGGAAGATAAGTTTTTGACAAAGTGGACAATTTTTTTACAGCAGAAAGTATTAAGCCGGAATGGACTTGGAGTGTATACTGACTGTACTCTGACAATTCCTTGTTGTCGTTCTAGCTTTCCGACTCGGTTTAAGCAAAAATCTCAAGATATAATTGTTACCCAGTGCGTTATTCATCGCTGAGCTGTAATAATGAAAACCATACCTGATGAGTTCAAAAATGTTCTCAATGAAGTGATTAAAACAGTGTAATCCATTAAAGAAAATGCATTCAGCGCTTGTTTGTTTTTAGAGTTATGCAAAGGAAATGCTTGCTGCACTCAAACGTTAGGTGGCTTTCGAAAGGAAAAGTTTAAGACTTGGAGACGTGAAACAATGTATCGAAGCAATACTATGAAAAGAAATCCAGCAATTTCTGCAAAGCAAACTAGACATGTATGTAAAATTTTCTGATGTCCGTTTTCGTATATTCCTATCATTTTTAGTGAACATATTTGAATCTATGAATTCCCTTAATCTTGCACTGCTAGGAAAACAGATCACAGTACTCTATTGTCATAAAAAATGACAGCTTTTGAAATTAAGCTGGAATTATGGCATTCTTAGACAAGTTTGCTCGATTGAATATATTTGTTGATGAAAATAAGAAAATAAAAATTTGAAAAATACTATCAAAGTTTATAATCTCGATTAGTAATCCGGCTTCAGAACACTTCTTAATTCATTCATTCAAATTCAAAAAAAATTTCATTCAACATTCATTAATTTTGATTAATGATCGAAGAGGTGCAAAATATGTTTTTTGTGAAAGTCTCATAGCGATATTTCGATTGAAATCGTACAGTCGTATGCTGGTGTTGCAAAGATTGCTCTGAAAGTTGTTTCGATTTGTGACTACATATGAGTAGCGCTTTCCATGCTACTTGGCATTGAAACCAAATCCCGAAACAAATCGGAAATGATATAAGAGTTGCATTGGCCAAAACAGCCAAACTTAGACAAACTGATTTTGACAAAGCAGATGAATCCATCCCATTGACTTGCTCATTGGATTATTCAGACTTTTGTATCAGTTTTTTTAGTACAGTAGTTTTTATGCTGATTTATTTTTTAAATGAGACCCCTATTAAAAAATTATAGAGAGACCGTCTCCCCGAAAATTTTATAAAGCTTGTGAACAGCTCAACAAGAGAAAAAAATATTTCGTATATCATAGATCACTACTCATCGGATGTAATTAAGTTTTTATCCCTCCATATTGCAATTTAATAAAACCGATGGTAACCGAAGTCTATTGCTATATATGCTATACACTAGCCAAGTGAAGGTTTTATACCATGACTCTAAAAATCATCTTTTAAAATTTTTAGCAACGAAATGTTACCAAACCAGATTAGTAACATGGAAAAACAAAGAATCATATATAATCTTCACATTCTACCTACACATAAATTTAGTTGGTAAAGTAAATTCAAAATATATTTAGGGCTTGGGACTATGAATTGACAGGTATGACGGCGTGAATTTAAATGTCGCCCTTTTAAATAGAAATAAAGGTTTAAATTTTTTGGAAGAAAATTAGCTACAAACCTTAAATTTATACGAATTAGCAAAATCAGACGGTGTTCCAATTCAAAAACGGTTTTGGTTTGAAATTTTGGGTGGCTTTGAAACAGTTAAACTTGATCAAATTTTTTTTATTTGGTCGTTCCAATTGCTCCCTTTTTTTGAAAATTCCCCCCTCTGTCACTTTAGTTTCTCCTTACAAAATCCTTTCCTTTGTCCCCCCCCCGTTTTGTTGCGTCTTGTGCGCCCCTATAAAGAAGCGCTTTAAGTTGGTTCACTAGTTCTTTTTTTGTTTTGTTTCTTGTCATTTTTGTGATTTCTTGACTTCTTTTAAATTTCTTTCTTTCTTCGTTCTTTCAATCCTCTCCTTTTCTTTCTTTGCTTCTTGCCTTCGCTTCGGTCCTCTTTTTCTATGCTCTTTGTAATAGCCTTTGCTTGCTTACCAATACTCTAATATTTTTTATCTATCGGTTTTGATCCATCGCGTTGAGTGTCGCCCCTTCACCCTACCAAAGGTTTTCTAAGGTTTTCGTAAATTTTTTTAATCGAGGGTCTTTCTACGGCGCCGGGAAAGTGAACATCACACAACTTTTAAGTTCTTCCTACTATTCTAAGCTCAAAAATTTCTTTCCAAAAAATTCCATTTCGCTTTTGTTTTCCAAAACAAAACCTTCAGCTCTTTGTTTCGTTCCGTTTAAGGCCTTGTCGCTCATGCCCTTAACCTTTTTTCTACTAAAACTCCAATAAATTGCAATCTTTTTTCTTTTCCTAGCAATATTCGGCTAAGTCTCGTTGCTCTAAATTGCTTTTCATGGTGTCTTTCTAATTTTTTCAGCAATGCCATTAAAAATTTCTCAATCTCTCTAAAGAAGCCAGTTGGCTTTGCTTTTCTTTTTAGCCAAAAGTCGTTCTTGCGTCGTAAACCCAAATCGTTCTTGTGGTGAATAAAACTTCTTGAAATTTGCAAGTCGCTCCCTTTTGTTGCTCCTTTCTCTTTTCAATAAATTGTGAAAAATATTGAAGGTATTTTATATACTTTTCGTGCAAAAGGGGCCAATGAGTTGTTTGGCAACACTTGTAAAATGCGCTTACAACATAAAAAGTCCCTAATTTTTGTTTAACACGAAAAACTTTCCAATTTGGCGCCCTTTTTTCAAGAGCGTTTTAATGTAAATTTGTAGGTTTGGTTTTCTTCTTGCTCTTTCACTATTTTTATGTTTTCTAGCCATCTTACTTGCAGACTTCTAGGAAAAGCTTAGAATTAGTAAACGCAGATATCGCTCTTCTACTAGGAACTCTTTGAACAAATTATAAATGTCTCTGAGAAAACTAATTATTTTCCAATTTGTCTTCTTTTCCCCGTTTTTAAAAGTTCCATGTATAATATGTAAAGTCACTTCCTGTTTCTAACAATTCTGGTGCTTAGCTTTTTGTTTCCTTAAAAATTCGCAAAATTTCCAATTTACAGCTTTAAATTTGAAATTTTACTTTATTTATCGGTAATAGTTCTAAAATTTTCAAGCTTCTGAAGTGTGGGTGTCTAAAAGGGCCAGTATTGGTATAAATTTTCCTCTTGAAAAAATCTAATTATTATATCCATTTGTTTTTTCTGGTATTTTGTTCAGGTCACAAAAGATACTCAAAAATTAGATTTTATTCCTTCTCTTAATACGCGATAAAATAGGTCCAAACAAAATTAATTATATAAGACAATTTATCTTTTCCCTTTTCAAAGATTGCTTCTTTTCTTCTGGATACTCAACTTTTACTTCGATTCCTTTGAGGTCATGAAAGATTATTATAAACTACCATCCCAATATATTTCGTTTCTTTTTCTTTAAAAAGATAGGGGAAGACAAAAAGCCCAAATTTGAATCAAATACAGAAGATTGAACGTTTGTTGAAAGAGAAGAAGTGGCAAAACAGTAGAATTATTTGTGTCATTTCATTTGCAGTTCCTACAAAAAAATCTGGAATGGAATTTTGTCTGCAAGCATTTATATGCTTTTTACTTTTAGTATGTGCTAACAACCTCTCCCCATTGTTGCAAACTTATGTCTTTCTTACACAATGAGCAGTAGGCTAAGTGTTTATTGTTTTGATTTTCTTTGAGCCAATTTTTATTCAGGTTCGTTAAGCCATTCTTTTAAAAAGTGTTTCTCCGCCCTGTTTTATTAGGCTGTAAAAAAAAGTTGAAGAATATTAAAAATATTAAAACAAAATATTAACTGCTAATCTAAAAATTACTCAAAAAAGTTATACAGTGACATCTTTATTTTTATTATGAATTAATAAAATACCTTTGTGTCTCTTTTTATCAAAAGTAAGAATACTTTAATGTGATATATTCCAGTTAACTTTAAAACAAAAAAGAAAAAATTTGTCCTTACAAAATAAAATGTCGTTGAAAACATTTCGAAAAATTGCATATTTAATTTCAATAAAGCTGAAAAGAGAAAAAGTGATGCATATTTTGATTGATGATATAAAACATAATGATAACTAAATTTCATAATAATATTGTGTATATGAATAAAAGAGTGGGTGCTTTCTCTCTACTGAATGAATATTTCCATTACAATTTTTACAAAGTTCTTGCAATCAATCAATTGCATTGTCCTATGTTTCATTGAAGAAAAACAAATTTTGATTATTAATCGTAATGAATTAAAAAGAAATTAAAAAAAAAATTGAAAAATCAAGGGATGATAAAGCGACAACATTAAAAATACAGTACTATGAATATTTACTATAATCTATATCTATGTTTTTATAAATGGGTAATCTATGTTTTTCTAAACATTAGTGAAATTCAAGAGGTTTTTAAGGTTTTCAATGTTTTCAAGAGGTTTTTTCAAAATTAAGAGGTTTTCAAGGTAGGTAGACACCCTGTAAGAATAAGGATGCTATATATTTGATTTACTGGAGTAAAAGACTTGATTGTTTAAATTATATTTAGCAAATATAAAGGGCATTTTTGCTAATGTTTGTATTCGATTACAATCATTTAAATCTCTTTCAGTTACATTCAGCCCCGTTGCTCGACCTCAAGTAGAAGGAGGCGGGAAACTGATTAAAGGGAGAGGAAGGGGCAACATGCAGTTTAATGGGGCCAGGACAATAAGGAAGTGTATACATTTATATATTTTAAAGGAGTTTCAGAGGAGCAAAATAAATCCCAGTGGGACAAAGCTCCCTTGCCCCTCCTTATCGAAGGGCCTGGTTACAGTAATTAATAGGGATAAACATTTTAAGCTTTGAACTATAGAGTTTAGACTATAGACTTTTAGAGCTATAAAAAATATTTGTCCTGCTCAAAAATTCATCGACTCTTGATCAAATTACTCGCTACATTACTGCATCTGATCAAATATAAAACTCACAAGTCTTTTAAATACTTTAAAAAAGATATATAATTGAGAAAATTGAAAATTATTGGGAAGGGAGGGCGCGTCGCCCTTCTCGCCTCCCCCCCCCCCCCCCCCCCGTCCGGGTGTGTGCCCCTGTACTACGCATATCAGAAACATCTGACATATCCAATATCAATCCCCATTATAAATATGCACCTCTGTGACCATTCAAAAATTACCAAACATGGACTTAAAGAAATCTGAGATAATTAATTCGCAAAGATCTTTCAAAAGAAAAGAATGCATTAAAAGTTAGTAAGTATTTATTTGAAAATGAATCTTCCTCATTCTTTACAAGAGATACTAATTATGTATATATCTTCGAAAGGTTTGTCTGTTTTAGGATCCGTTCTAGCATTACTAATGCTCTGTACAACATCCATTCCTTTGTAAACGCGTCCAAAAATGGTGTGCTTGTTGTCAAGCCAAGACTAAAAATAAAATTATAAAAGTTAAGCACGCAATTAATTAATAAAAGTTAATCACCTTCTCACTTGATATAAGAAAACCTAGGTAGAGAAGGAAATTTGGAAAAAGTTAGGAGACTTGGCGAATCTGATCAACCCTCAAAATATCTTTGGTGTACAAAATGTACACATGGAAATTTTGAACATGTATTAAAAAATGTTTACTAACACATTAATAAACCAAATGTTCTTGATTTGAATCTTCTATATTGATAGTATACTAAATTTTATGAATGCTATATATATACTTTCTTTAACTGGTTAGACAATGCTACTTTCAATAAAATATGTTGATATATATTTTATAAAGACTAAATTAGAAACCGAGATAAAAAATTAAAATGAAATTTTAACGACTTTAAAATTGAAAAATTTTTGTTTTAAATTTAGATGTACAAAAAAGCTTTCCTTAAAATTAAAAAAAAATAGAATGAATATATTCCAATAATGTTTCATGTAGACGCTTTTCGCATTTCTCCTTTTGTAGTGCTCGCTACCTACTGACAGCCAGTTTTCTTAGTGGCTTTGTGTATATCCTACATTCTATTATAACTGATTTTAATTTTGCTTACAACGTATGTCTTGAATTTCTAATTTCGTTTAAATTACTTTACATTTATTTTCCTTCTCAATAAATTTGTGTTCTTATGACAGCCAGTTTTTTCGAAAGGACTCGCAATTGGTCTTGTTAGACCGCTCATACGAATCCCATTTTCTTTGGAAATCAGGACTAGAGATGCACCGAACAGCATTTTTGCCGAATACCGAATATTCGGCTGCATACTATTCGGTAATGGCCGAATACACATAATATTCTTTTATGTGTATATGTTTTTATGTTTTATGTTGTTTTAGTGATTTTTATGTTTATATTAATTGTATATTTTATTTTTATCTTTTTAGAAACTCCTTCCTAGCAATTATAACGATTGTTCATTACATAATATTCATAATTAGAAATACAATTATAGTTTGAATTTTCAAATGTCTCAAAGTCACAGTGTCGTATGGAAATATTTTAAGCCTCATGAATATGATCCAACATACTGTTTGTGTAATTTATGCAATGACAAGGTTTCAAGAGGGGGAAGGATTGCAAAAAATCAGACTACTACAGCAATGTTAAACCACCTAAAAAACAAACACCCTGAAGAATACCTAGTGAATCAATCAAAGAAATCTACAGAAGCATAAAGAGCCGCATCACCCAGCAATACTTGTGAAACTGAGTCTCTAAAAGTTTGTAAGCAACAGATAACGTTATTTGAGACTCTGGAGAGAAAGAAAATATGGAACATAAATGACCATAGAGCTGTTGAACTTCACAAATTAATTGGAGAGATGATTACTGTAGACACACAGCCATTTTCAGTTGTTGAAAATGAAGGTTTCAAACGCCTTATAAAAAAAATTTGCCCTAAATATAGTATTCCATGTAGGAGATATTTTTCTGATAAGATTGTCCCAAATATTTATGATCAGCTATTTAAGAAAGTTGAAGCTGAGGTACTAGCAGCAAAGTTTATTTCTTTAACAACAGATATATGGACTGCCACTACAGCCAACATTCTATTCATAAGCTTTTGTGGATCTCTGACAACTTTGAATGTCAAAAGGCAGTCTTAAGGGTTAAACATTTTCCAAGAACTCATTCTAGCTTGAACATTAGTGAAGAATTAGTGAGTAGTCTGGAATATTTCAACATTCCTCTCAATAAAATCCATATAGTTTTGAGAGACAATGCGGCTAATATGGTTGCAGGACTCAAAGAAAGCGGGTTATCTTCTTTATCATGTTTTATTCACACATTGCAGCTTGTCGTTTCTGATGCAATATTATCTCAGAGGTCTGTTCAAGATATCTTGACTGTATGCCGAAACATAGCTACACATTTCAGTCATTCACCATCAGCAATGACCAAATTTGTATTACTACAAACACTGCTGGGAATAATAGGCCATAAGCTCAAACAAGATGTCAAGACTAGATGGAATAGTACCTACTATATGTTGGAAAGGATGCTAGAACAAAAGTAGGTTATTGCTGCATACAGTGCAGACCATACTATCACTGATATAAGTCAGTATCAATGGACCATTATAGAGAAGCTAGTAATTATACTTAAGCCATTTAAAGAGCTAACAGTCGAACACAGTTTAAGAAATGCCACAGCCTCATTGATCATACCTTCAATATTAGCACTTTAACTATTTTTACAAAAGGCTGTTACCATAGACCAAAATGATTTGAGTAACTTCAGTGGCATTTTAACAATGATTGATGAATTACTTTAATCATCGAAGAAAAGGTTTGAAAGTTATCTTACTAACAAGATGTTGTCCATAACTACATTTTTAGATCCACGATTTAAAATAAAATTTCAGAAGAGCAATATTGATGAAATGAAAGCATGGATAATTGAGAGCGTAGAGGAACAATCTAGTTCAAGTGCTAGTCCTGAGCCATCTTTTTCTGACACAGATTCACCTTCAAAGACAGGTAAGATATTTCCAGGATTTTCCAAATATTTCAGTTTAAATGACTGTTTCCAAGAATTAGAAAAATCGCGTCAATTTAAAGGAATGGTAGGTGAAGAGAAACAAGGCACTACACCTTCTACATCAAACACTATCAGTCCTAACACAATTTCCAAAAGATGCGCTGTTGCCAAAGAAGCTGAGATATATGAGTCTTTACCTCTTCTGGAAAGATCCAAGGATCCTTTAGAATGGTGGAGAGAGAATAAAGGACGTTTCAAGAATTTGCAGAAGCTTGCTCTCAAATATCTTTCAGCTCCCTCCTCATCGGTAGAAAATGAAAGGCTTTTTAGTTCTGGTGGAAACATATATGAAGCTAAGCGAAACAGACTGACTCCAGAAAATGGGGAAAAGATTATGTTTCTGCACTATAACCTTCCTATTTATCAATATAAGTACAGTACTGACTAATGAGTCTTCTGACTAGGTATTAAGCAATAGCTTAGTAATCACCATATTTACTTTTTGTGTTCATATTCCTGTTTGCATTTAATTAATAAAGTTGTTCAAAAAAGCCATAAAGGTATAGCTATAGCCATTTAAGTAGACTGGTGAGCCACATAGTGGTGGTGAAATACACTTATAATATAAAACTATTCGGTACCGAATAGTCCACAAAAAGGCCGAATACCGAATAGTTACCGAATATTCAGTACACCTCTAATCAGGACTTTATTAAATAAATTCCGATATCACTTTTTGTTTCGTAAAACTGGCGTTATGACGAATCGATCCATAAGGTCGACGCTTCGCATATATTTATTAGTTGGTTTGAAAAACTTCTTTTTACTTTTTTGCTTTGGTAATCCATCTTTGAGTTTTTAAAACTTTTTCAGAATTTGAAGCAATTGTCACTACGAAGATAGGACATACAAGGGAGGAGTAATATCTCTATCATCCATTTTCACTTTTTTTTCATATCTTTCACTAATTTCAACGCGAACTTTGAATGCGATTATCACGCATTGTTCCAATAGCGCGTGTTTCTAAATTCGTCAAATATTCAAGTGTCTTTTGGCGAGTAATAAAATAATCAAAGTGAATTCCGTGATTTTGGGCATTATTTAAAATTGAAGCCACTTTTAACCACACCGATAACAATGCTTTCCTCTCACTTTTCTTCTGCTTCAGCATAACGTTGTAATTTGAAAGATTCTCCAACTACATTATAAACAGTCCAAATTTTATAGGGAAATATAATGTGTTTACGTTTTATGAACATTTTACCACTATGTCAACCATAAGATGGAACTATCGACTCGTCAATTGTCAAAAACTTTGAAAAAAAAAACAAACTGCATTAGCTGTTTATTTAAGTGGTCGTACAAAGGTCAAATTTTTGGGTATGCGCATATGCAACATATATAAGTTGAGATTAACATTATTTCAATTTATTTTTTATCTTTTTTGTCTACACATATGACGTAGATTGAATACCACTTATATATCTCTCTCAATTATCTACACTACTAGGTCGCCTAATCCCCCGCCCAACATTTGAAAAAGATAAGTATTTACTTTGAATGAATAGTAAAAGAAGAATCTTTGCTTTTTTTTTAAAAATAATAAGTATTTATTTGTTTTTTCAAAAAAATGTGTCAATTAATGCATAATGTGTTACTAAAGCAGTCGTTTCAACCTCCTTACTTCCATAGACCCTTTTGATCATTTGTTGAAATTCAATTCGCACGCCTCTCCCTCCTACTTTCCAAAATTTACATTAAAATAAATCTCAAAATTTCTTCATTATCAGTGTTCTGTCAAGACGACTGGACACAGCCTTAATACATATACCATTACATAGGATGTTTTTATAGTTGAGATATACACATTTAATTGCAAATAAAAAGCTGTTTAATTTTTAAACTTAAAAAATTATTGATAGTTTTATCTCTTCCAATCCTCTCAGTTAGATTCTGTCCGTTTGTGTCTCACTTTTTTTCTTCATCCTAGTAGTAGAACGCCTGTCCAAAACACATGTACACTTTGTTCATCTAAAACACTTTTATTGTAAAAAGTATTATATTTATTGAGGGTTAGGATTACTTTGGTTATATCAATGATAATAATTTGGTTAAAAAATCTCATTTTCAAAACATGTTTTTATTGTCAACTAAAGATTGAATTTTACAGTTATATATTCTAAAAGATAATAAATTGAATGTAAATTTAATAGCAATTTACGAGGGCACCGGACAGTCAAAAGAAAACCTCCTAAACATTAGGAAAACCTAGAAGACTTTTTGTTTGCAAATTAGGAATATAAATATTTATTGCATTTATAGTATGTATTAATTCAACTTCACTTTACTATTATCTATCGATTTCTAGATCCGTGCTGCATACGGATATGAGAACACACATTTTAGCGGATACGGAAGTTCGTTTATTTTGAAAATAAAGATGTCAGACATTTTGTTAGTTTGATATATTACATGAAAGATGTTATGCTAAATATTTAAATTATCAAAAGAAAAACGTTTACACAAATACAACAAAAGGTTGAACTGAGAAAAGGGAATGTTTGTTTGTTTGAATCTAAAAATATGAATAAATGAGGTTTACGGATAAAAGAGACACTTTTCCTTCAAATTTATATAAAAAATAGAAGGGCTTTAATGAAGAAATTCTTTTCTGTTCGCTTAACGTTTATTGATTTTTAAAATAACTAAATCAGCAATTTCAAGAATGCCTCAATGCAAAAAACATTAAAAATTTAGTTCTACTGTCATAACAGTGGTTTCCAAAGCGAGAGGAAATGAATACTCGTTTAAAGTAAAAATACATGATAGAACTGAGTCAGCAATTAGTGTGTCGTCAGTAGAAACATCGCAGAATTCAACATACTCGCCATTTGCTTAAGAACCACACCTTTCATCTAAGTGGCTGTCAGAAACTTGTGAGCAAAAGTAGTAAAAACTTGTGTATTATGAAACTAGCTGTCTAAGCCCTGTCTTACTTAGAAAAAACTAAATACACTGTCTATAAGAAAAATATTAACACTTTGTTGTAAATAGAGTGCCTCACAACATAATTGGAATGTTGTAGATAAAGTGGTGCCTCACAACATAGCTTAAAAGCTCACAATTCACTGGCAATTTCAATTTACAACTAACCCTCTAACCACAATCACTCTGTTTTCAATAGTATATAAGCCTTCACATTTCTTTATCTTCGTTGAAAGTAAAGCCTACTTTTCTTCAAATAAGTTTATTCCTTACTTTACAAAACACTTTAAATGCGGTTTGTAAACTAAAAAAGTACTCGAATAGTCTGGATCTTATAAAACTTTAGGGTAATGAGCAAATTAAAATTTTAGTAGCATGGAATTCAAAAAGATAGTAAGTTTTGAGAAAGTTCGCACCATCTGGAACCATTCGCGAATACACCTCTATTTAACATTAGACAAGAACCCATAAAAGCGCTCTTGAATGAAGAATCGCTTAATTAACACCACGTAAGCATTAACATAAATAAAATAGCTTACACATGGTACAACAGTTATGAAAAACTGTGATGCATTAGAGTTTGGGCCGGAATTAGCCATACTCAAGGTATAAGGTTTGTCGTGTTTCAACTTTAATGTAAATTCATCTTCAAAATCTCCACCCCAAATCGACTCCCCTCCAGTGCCATTACCTAAGAGAAGAAATTGTATTTACAAATATAGTGTATCGAACACACACTCAAAACCTTTTGGATCACCAGTTTGTATCATGAAGCTTTTGATAATGCGATGAAAAATATGACGATTGTAGTAGGCGTTTTTAGCATGCACCGAAAAATTTTCTATTGTTCTAGGAACGAGATTTGGATACAATTGACAATGAATATCTCCATACGAAGTGTATATGATGCAAGTGGAAGGTAGTTTGTTAGAAGCTGGGTTTGCTTGGTCGTCATCAATCGCTTCATTTAAATACAAATATGATAGAGATTGAGGTAAAGGAAATTTTTACTTGTAGATATCTAGCATTCAAAGGAAAAATAATCCTTCATAAGGAGACGAATTCAGATGTCAATTTGCAGAAATAAAATAGGACATGGGGTTCTAGCCGAGGGAATTATCCCCTCCGACTAAGGGAAATTTTTGAAATCAAAAAAAAAATTATATATTTTTGAGAAAGATTAGGGTCTACGGAGAACACCTAAAATTTCTATTTAAAGGTCACACACCTGAAGAAGAATTTGGCATGCGAGGGAAAGAAACGAAGAATCTTTTTGACCTCAAGGGAATCGTTTCTTCAGCCAAACTAAATTTATGATAAAATGTTTTCTCCTACTTTTTTTAGTGCTTAGAAAGAAAGAATCGTTCTCAGAAGTTATTATCCAAATATTCAAAGTTGAAATGTCAAGATTAGTAAAAATATGTATACTTGGATTATCTATATGACGTATACTCTTTCAGCATTTTGCTCATCTACACCACTTTTGTACTTATTCCATAAAACAATGATTTCAGATTTATTATCTTATCCAATGCATTTTATTTCGTTCAAGTCTTCCGTATACAAAATATACATGCCCTTAACATGTTTATCGCAAGTTTTCGAAGAATGTAAGATGTGAAAGAAGAGTGTGAAATATAAACTAACCTACTATCACATCCATTCAAAGTTAAACCTGAAATGATGAGATTTGATCATATGCCGCATAAAAGTCCTGTTAGTCTAATAATAAGGCATAAATGACGTTAGTTGAACACTATTTACACTCTTAATTTCAAAACTTGAAGAAAAAACGGATGAATAACTCCATAACCGATTTGTTTAAAATTTTTGCTAATAAAACTTAGTACAAATAATTTACTTTTCATGTAATTTTTAGCGTATAACTTAAGGATTGGAATAGCTAATTTGAATAAATTTAAAGTTTGTAGAATATTTCTTCCAAAAATGTTAAACCTTCAATTTCTATTTAAAATGGACAAATTTAAATTCACGTCTTCACACCTGTCAATTCATAGACCCAAGTTCTAAATAAATTTTCAAACAATTTACTTTACTGACTAAATATATGTTTAAGTAGAATATGAAGATTATATAAGATGATTCTTTCTTTTTCTGTGTTACTAATCAAGATTGGTAACATTTCGTTGCTATAAATTTTAAATGTAATTTTAAGCAACAATGCATTTGAGTACAGAGTAACCGGATCTAGGTCACATTCCCGAATGTTTAAATCATTTATCTTAATAATGTTTATCTATAATACTAAAATACGTAAATACTCATATTCAAAATTATTACGAAAATTCCTCCATTTTTACAAATTTTTCTATTTTATCCACCTTTTTTATCAATCATTTTTTATTCTTCGTTTTTTATCAATAAAATAACATAAATAAAATGGAGACTGAAATTTTTGAAACTATTACTTCTCAAAAGGGCGGCCAAAAGTTAAATATACGCGGATTTTGATCGGGAAAGACAAGGTCGTTTCAGATAGATATTATTGGTGCTGTGAATTTAGAAAATCTTTACCATGCAAAGGAAGAGCAATCACTAGTTTTGCGAATGGAGAGCACGCACTTATAAAATTTAAAGAGCACAATCATTCTGCAAACGCTACTGCATCGAATGTTGCGAACTTTAATAACGAAGTAAAAAAGCACAAGCAAAAAATACACAAAGCAAGCCTTGCCAAATTATTCAGTCGTGCATTACTTCTATTCCTCTAAATGTCACACCACATACACCTCCAAAAATGCTCTTCATCAAAAGATTAAACGAATTCGTCGTGCACAACTACCAGCTGAACCAAAGTCTCTTAATGAAATTGAAATTCCAGGAGACTTACAAAAATCTTTAAATGGTGAAGATTTTTTAGTTAAAGACTCAACTATAAAAGAAGACTTGTTTACAACTAAGTCAAATGTTGAAAAACTCGCCAGTGCATCTATATGGCTAATGGATGGAACATTTAAAACTGTACCAACAATTTTCTATCAATTATATAAAATAGACGTTCAGGTGGGTGGAGAAAATGCAAGAATGCTACCTCTTGCTTATGCTTTATAGCTGGGAAAAAGAGAAGTTCATTACAAACGCTTGTTTTGTTAGATTTTGCCGCCAAAAATGAAATCACTTTAAATCCTCAAATCATAATGACAGATTTAGAATATTCCATGATAGAGGCTTCTAAAACTGGATTTGCTTTAGTTACAAATAAAGTTTGTTTTTTTTTTCATTTTACTCAATGTATTTGGAGAAGGATTTAATCAAGTGGTTTAGCATCACTTTATGGCGAAGACGAAACTTTCAGTTCTAGCTTTTCTTCCGCCTGATGAAATACCTGCAGCTTTTAATGAAGTGGAGTCTGATATGCCTATAGAAGCCAGCGAAGTTATTGAATGGTTTGAAGGTAACTACATTCATGGTAGGATAAGAAAAATTTTACGTGGCACTCCTATTCGTTCTCCTCCTTTATTTTCACCTGAATTTTGGTCTATTCATTATTCCAACGAGAGAGGGTATCCTCGAATGCAAAATAATGTGGAAGCTTGGCATAATCTTATTTTAAATGATCGAAACAGCAGGCCAGACATTAAAGACTTTCTCCGTGCAATTGTCCATAATATTTCATTATAAAAATAAATATTTTTGTTTGTTGTCTTATACCTATTATTTTTTAATTTTTGAGTTTTCAACATTCTGGATTTTCACATTCGGAATTTTCTTTTTTGGGATTTCAATATTAGCATGTTGATTTTTGGGATTTTAACACTCGGGATTATGAACGGCACAGGAGTAATCAATCCACCTAACCAATTCATTTGTTATGAACCAGGCTTGTTGACAATTAGTGAGATGAGAAGAATATTTTAGCTCCTAACCAATATTGCATCGGATAGTGGGGTTGCCGAATAATCTGCTGTCAGATAAATGAGGTCTAACTGTATTACCAATGAGTCCTCTAATACAATCCTTTCCACATGGTCTTTAGAAGACAAAGACATGTTAAACCTTCGAACACCAAATATAAAATCGGTTCAACGAAAAATTCAACTCACTAAAGATTTCCAAAGAAATTTTTAGCCATGGTATAAAACCTTCACATAGAATATCTAATAGACTATACAGATAGTTTGTGATCATCCATCTCAATAACTGGTAAATGGCAATAAGAAGGGATAAAGACTTAATTACATCTGATGAGTAGTGATGTATCATATATAAATGATTTTGTTCCCTTGTTGAGCCTTAAGAGTTGTTGTTCACAAACTTTCTAAAAATTTTCGACGTAGCGGTCTAACTATAATTTTTTAATAGCTCGGAGTCTAATTTAGAAAAAAATCAACATATAAAATACTGTACTAAAAAATAGACACAATTGTTTATTCAAAAATTGTCTGAACAATCCAAATCTCAATGGGATGGATGGCATCTGCCAGTTTGTCTAAATCTGGCGAATTCAACTCTCATACCATTACTCACTTCCAATCTGTTTCGGGATTTGGTTTCAATAGAAATTGGCATTAGGGGGCGGATTTTACTAAACGAGAACTCAAATTTGAAGCATGTAAATTTAAGCTATATCAAAATTTTTAAGCTATTTTTATTTTATTTTGGGTAATAGTTTAATAAAAAGCGAAAATTGACTTTTTATCATAAAACGTAGAGTATATCAAAAAATTATAAGTTTATTATAAGAAAGTAACTAGATTAAGAACTAAGAGGATTAAGGAGCCTCATCCGTCTAGGACACTTTTTAGCATACATATCAATAATGGTGTCAATATCCAATCGAATATCTCTGTGAACAATAGAGAATAAGAACATTAAAACGATCCTCATTCATTGAACTGCGAAGTGAATTGATGTGGTAAAACTTGATGTGTTTAAATAATAAATTTTTAAGCTATTTTTATTTTATTTTGGGTAATAGTTTAATAAAAAGCGAAAATTGACTTTTTATCATAAAACGTAGAGTATCATAATAATATATCAAAAAATTATAAGTTTATTATAAGAAAGTAACTAGATTAAGAACTAAGAGGATTAAGGAGCCTCATCCGTCTAGGACACTTTTTAGCATACATATCAATAATGGTGTCAATATCCAATCGAATATCTCTGTGAACAATAGAGAAGAATAAGAACATTAAAACGATCCTCATTCATTGAACTGCGAAGTGAATTGATGTGGTAAAACTTGATGTGTTTAAATAATAAATTTTTAAGCTATTTTTATTTTATTTTGGGTAATAGTTTAATAAAAAGCGAAAATTGACTTTTTATCATACTTAAATCGTAATAATATATCAAAAAATTATAAGTTTATTATAAGAAAGTAACTAGATTAAGAACTAAGAGGATTAAGGAGCCTCATCCGTCTAGGACACTTTTTAGCATACATATCAATAATGGTGTCAATATCCAATCGAATATCTCTGTGAACAACAGAGAAGAATAAGAACATTAAAACGATCCTCATTCATTGAACTGCGAAGTGAATTGATGTGGTAAAACTTGATGTGTTTAAATAATAAATTTACAAAAAAAAATTGGATAATATAAAAGTAATAAGTGTCGACTACGATTGAAACATAAAAAACTTTTTAGGGCTTCTCACTTTAGAGAAAGATTGAATCTAAAAAATGAATTGCAGAAATCATCATAATATTTGAGTTCTAAGAAAAGAATTAGATCAAGAAAAATTTTCAAGCAATTGGAAGGGGGTGTACGCCGGTTCCGCCCCCTCCCTTAAATCCGCCAGTGTATATTACCAATAAAAAATCGGTCTTTTTCCAAAAAACATTTTTAATTGAAATAAAATACAGTAAAGTGAAGTGTTAATTTAACTAAAAATTTATAGAGGAAAAAATTGGAAATAAAGATAAAATCAAGAATGGGAAGTTTTTGCTCATTATTATCTCATCCTTAGTAATAAATTTTGAATTTGACAACTTTATTAACAAAAAATTGAAAGATATAAAAGTTTCCGTGGTGTAGTGGTTATCACGTCTGCCTAACACGCAGAAGGTCCCCAGTTCGATCCTGGGCGGAAACATTTTAAACTTTTTAATATAAGCAGGATTTATACTTAATCATTGTCAATAAATATAGTTAAAAAAATATCCTTATCTGTTGGAAACTTTTGTTGAAATTTTGTAAAATGTTTAAAGAAAATACAAATATTTAATACCTGTTAAAATTTCTTCCCTTGACGGTTTTTCATTGTAGATATCTCGGACGAAGCTTTCATCATCCACAACTGTTTCACATCGCTTAGTGAAGAGATAAAAGCGATTCTTACGAAAAGCTGTACAGACCAAAGTGGGGTCACGAATAATGGATGAGCTTAAAATGTAGTTATCTGAAGCCTTGAAGGAAAAAAATAAAGTTTGAATTCTTTAGCTAAAGTAAGAAGTCTCGAATATTTCATGTATTTAACGGATATCGAAGCACGCAAAACATTATAAATGTTTGTAAAAGTTTCACATACATATACATACTTATGCATGCATTTTGAATATTTTCGATGCAAGCACTAACAGTGGCGGGCTGGAATGAAAAGTGAGCACAGTGAGACATTGGTGAAGTGGGTCCTCTTAAACATTAGAAAACGTGCCTAATATTATTTGAATGATATAAACCACACTTAGCAACAAGAATAGTGCTTTGAGAAGCCACCAGCTTTCGTTTACAGTTGAGATAACAACATATCATGATAGTGAATGTCTCAATGAGTAAACAGCAGGAAGTTAATATGATTCAAGTCATGGTGTACAATAACTCACATAGACGTCTTGTAACTGGAATTTAAGACAGGTCAAAAGTTAAGAGAAAATTACTAAAATTATTTTACCTGTGATTCAATACTACAATGAGAAGCTGCATCCGTACACGACGAAATAATGCTGCCCTGAAAAAGAGCAATACAAAGAAAGCGAAGGTTGTCATTTTTGCCAATAATCTTGACGCATTTATTCGAAGTGAAATTAATAACTTTTATGCCAAAAAGAGTGGGAAAGAGGATAAAATTGTCACTTTGATCAAAGCAGATACCTTGCAAAGATCTGAACTCGGCAAATTTATCTAAATCTTTCTCAAAAGCAAGCCGCCGTAAATATTCTATTTTTGGAATAACCTAAAAATTAATAAATTTATTAAATATTATCATTATAGCTTAAGGTTTGAAGCACGATCGGATATCAGTGTCAAAAAATACAAATAATCTGCTTTAAGTTATATATACGAACTCATTGAAAAAGATAGAAAGAACATAAGTTTTCAAAAAGGTGGCTTTTAAATCGTTAACAGTACATATGATATCTTAGATCAATTTATAAAATTGTGATCTAAACGTTTTTACCTTTTTCGAGTTAACTCCATTAAAGATTTTGAGACATTATATTATATATATAAATTAAAAGTTTTTTAAAGAACTGAGCTCTTGGTTTTTTAAAATTATTCTTTTGAATTTTTTTTTTTAATAATTTTTATAATTAAAAAAAAAAAAGTTTTTTGGTTTTTTTTGAAATGGTGGTGGTTTGGTGCGGAAAAAGGAAAAAAAAAAAAAAAAAATATAAAAAAAAAATATTTATTTAAAAAAAAAAAAAAAAAAAAAAAGAGGTGTTTTATTTAATATAAAAAAAAAGAAATGTTTTGGGGGTAAGGGGTTTTCGAATTTTGAATGGAAAAATTGTTAAAATTTAATAATAATTATTTAAAAAAAAAAAAATAACTTAATGAAAGTAAAAATTAAAAATGAAGGAATTGATATAATATAATTTTAATAAAAATTAATAATTTTCTTACCTCCGTATTTTTAATTTTAATCTTTTACAATGTTAATCCCAGAATGTTATAATATATTTTAACGTTATAAGGAAATGCTCAGCCTTCGCCTTTTGGCTTCACACTTGTGATATAAAAAAACTTTCCAAATGAATAAGCGAGAAGACGACAGAGATTTATGAGACATTAAATAATGGAAATGAATAGACATATCAAGAAAATCAGACATATTTCAACAAAAAAGGATTGATCTGTCAAAATCTCTTTCAAAGAAAGTACTTAGATCTAAGAATAACACGAATGTATGAAAGAATTCTCTGTAAACACTATTTGAGGGTGAGACTATAATACAAATGTGTAAAATACTCAATTTTTTAGAATTAATATTATACGTTTGTTATTTGAATAAAGTTTATTACTTCACGACTATCTTGCAATTCTTGATGGCTGGATAAACTTTCATCCAAAAGTTTGATTAATTTTCCTGCTAGCGCTTTAAAGATATATATTTTCTTGTCATCAGCATATACAGCGAATAAGTACGGCTCGTTATGTGAAATAGCAACTGCATTTTGGCCAACCGGAGCAACCTTATTTTGGGCTAATTTATACAAATCTGTATCTGTTTTGTATGCAAATTTTAAGATAGAAAATGGAAAATTCAATGTCTTTGGATTGGAGTACTCAATCATTCCTTCAAAAAAAAATTAAAAAATTTAATTCAAAAAATGCTTACAAACGAAATTTGAGATGAAGAAAATTTAAAATTAAATAACAATTAAAAGTTAATTTTTCAAGGTTCGAAAACACCAATAAAGATTAAAGAGTTTTTTAGGCTTCTTAAACACTTATTTCCATCCTTCAAATGCAATATTATATTAAGTTATTTTATTTCAATTTCGTTCAATTAAACATTATTTAAATACTACAAAATATTTCGAAGAGATTATAGCGTAAAAAACATATTATTGAAAGGGACATTATTTGAAATTAAGACGTCTTTGTCAATGAATTATAGCAATAACAGAAAAAGACAAAATTAGAACAATAAAAATTTTAATAGCCATTAAAATCAAAATTTTCTTTCTTTCAAAAAGGCAGCATATGATCAATACGAAATAGAGGTGTTAAACTGTCTGAAGATTTAAAAATAACCTGAAAGAGAAATAGAATTTGTGAGAGAAGAAATCAAGGATATGATTAATGCTATATCGTCATGGGATAGGTTGACCCTTCTTCGAAGCAGAATAAGATTCTCATTAAAATAAATTAAGATCAGGTTATCTTATTATTAAGGTCTTAAGATTGCAAATATGACTCTTTCGGAAAAAAGAATTATTTCCTGATAACAGCCAATTACACTAATGGCAAAATGTGCGAAAGTTTATGAGTGAAATTTACCGAAACTTTTAGTTTTGGTAATACTCAGGTGAACATTCTAATTACCAGTAAAAACCGGTATTACCTGCAAAAATTAACTTCTCAATAAAAATATATAACAAAATTCATGCTGTTCATTTCCCATAAATATTAAAAGCCCTTTTTATATAGCTTCTAAAATGTAGAAACATCCTATGGTTACTCAGACCTGCGAGATCACATTTTTGAAACAAAATTTCTTGCATAAAAAAAAGTTCATACAGATTCAAAGCTAGTAGCTCTTATTTATTGCTTAGTAGAACAAAAAAAATTTTTTTTTATTTTTTTCAAAATTCCTTTTTATTGTTAAAAATTAACAAATATTGGGAAGAAAAATACACCGGAAATGAATAATAATGACAACTTTAATTTCAATATTGTGAAAAGCTAGCAAAAAATTAGAGACTTAAACAAATAAGTAAAAAGAGATGTACCTCCTTGATCAATAGTGAGTAGAAGAGATATTTTAGGAAAATATTTCATGCAAAGAATTTTATGTTTGTGCAGCTTTGAAGTGGATAGAATTTTTTTGGAGTTGGCATCCGTTGCATCAAAAATGTGTATTGAATTTTCTTCACTTCTACAAAATAGAGAAAATAAAAAGGATGATAGATGCTTTTTTTTTGCAGCGTGGCTTTATTGGATCAAACATCGCAAAGGACAACAACAATCTCGCCGAGGCGAGCATGGCACAAAATAATAAAGGAGAGGAGAGAGTGAATCTTCGGATCTTCATCCTTCTTTCGGAAGAACCTTCCGTGTGCCCAAAGCTACTAAAACTCCCTCGCGGAAGTTTCTCCCGCTTTGGACACAGGAAGGTTCTTCCTACAACAAAGACAGCACCACAGAAGATTCTCCTGCTTTGGGCACACGGAAGCAACTAAAAACATGTTCAGTTTCTATTTAAGACTCACAAAATGCAAAAAATGGATAACAATTTGGGACAATGAGTATCTGTTTCAATTCGGCGATCAAAAGCAGAACAAAAGTTGACTTAAAAATCCTCCAAAAAATGACCTAACTACAAAATAATTGGCTTTATTCGTGAAAAGATTGACCTAGACTATTCTAAAAATCATTTTTTTTATCTATCATCAATAGCATTTCTACAATAGATATCGAGAATGAAGTATTTGAAAATATGTACTCTATTTTGAAAAGGTGCAAAGCTTTTAAATCTTCGAGTGTTGGGAGCGTAGATTTCGGTCCAGTTGGTCTGGGTTTGATTCCTAATCACGACTTCTCTTAACATCTGTCCAGCTTGGAAGATTATTCTTTCGTTGGATGCGATACCGATAAATAAACTTAAATACATCTTTCCACTGCCACTGTTTTTGCCGAGGAGTTTATCTTCCATAGGTTTATGATATTCTTTTTACTTTTTCCATGTAGTTTACTATACCCCATACATTCATGCACGGCAACCTGCGGCCCACGGGCCAAATCCGGTTCGTGAAGGCCTTTCCACCGGACCCGAGAGACGCTTTTCCCAGGATCATAGATTTAAGAGAGAAAGAAAATGTCACTATTTGGGAGTGCTTATAAATGTGAGCAGTTGATAACGAAAATGAAATACGCAAATTCAAAAAGATGAATGGATAAGGACCCCCATTTTTTACCTACAATTTATTGATTATACCCCTATATCCTGCAATACTTTTAACAATCAATACCTGCTAAATGATCAAAATAACTTCAATGATACTCTAATTTTTCGTCGATGCACATTTGGTTGAATGGACTTTTCGTTGAAAGAATAACTTATGAATTATATATTGAGTAAATAATTGACCAACTAAATAGCTAACTTTGTAGCTATGCTGCGGAAACTAACTAATCAAATATTTATCTCGGATAACTCTCGGATTTAGATAAACGATAATACTTAAAAGGCATTGCATGCAATTTGAAAGGATTCAAAGGTAATTACAAACATATATCGATTAGGTACAAAATGAGCTATCAAAAAGGTTTACTTTTCTTGACGTTTGAACTTTTTTACTCGTATTATAAAAGAACGTCTTAACGTGTCCTAGAAGTGAAATTAGAAAAGAAAAGTTGAGTTTTATTTTAATTGCACTAGTTATCATTCTGGTTTGGTGTATGTAGTTACTATATATTAATGTTTAATAATATGTTATTCCAGGGGCGCACATCCGGGCGGGCGAGGAGGGTGTAGGAAAAAACCCTTAGGAAAAAACCCCTTAGGAAATCTGTTTTTAACCTTATGCTTAAATATGTAAAGTTTTCAATATTTGTTCGAACAAGTTATACGATTTCAAATTTGTCATTTATTGTATTATATAATATATACATATATGTTAGTTTATGTGATAACACGTGGCTTTCCCAAAAATTGTGTATAATCAAGAGAGAAGCCATCTCGACGCCCTCCTCGGTCCATTTGGTAGTGAACGCCCAAATTGAAAAGTAAATCGCTACCCTAGGCTACCTCGCCAAGCGCTGTACTAGTTGATTTTGTAGTTTTCTTGAACTGCAATGATAGCCCATGAAGTTTATGTTTGATAGAACCAGATGTTCTCATTTTTATAACGTGTCTTCTAATCAATTCGATACAAACTAACTCATCTATTTGTATCTTTTTTTCTACTATTACACTTCATGGAAAAGCATGGCTGCTTTTTTCATTTGACACAGAACACATGGAAAAATACAAAAACTAGGTAATCGAAGCGTTCAGACACCTTCCTCTTGTGGAATTCGTATGAGTTTAACAGGACCTGTTTTCCCACCAAAGTTATGGAATGTTCATTCAATTACATTGGAAAACAGATCCAGAACTAATAATTTTTCCGAATTATGGAACAATAGCTATAAACAAATGCTCAAACATAGCCCTCCTTCAATCTTCGTAGCTATTGAGGGCAATAAAAAAGATGCTGCAATGGTTTAAACAACAATTCTGCGAAAACTCAATCAACCAAGCTCTCTTCTCTAATTCATACTCTCTTCTCTCATCCGATCTCTCTTCCCTCATTCAAGCTCTCTTCTCTCACTCAAGCTCTCTTCTCTCATTCAAGTTCTCTCCTTTCACTCAAGCTATTTTCTCTCGTTCAAGCTCTCCTAACTCATTCAACTCTATTAGAGTTAAATTAAAAATAATTTTATTTTATCTCATTTGAAACTAGTTTTTAGCAGAATATAAGTTCAATATTTTCAGAACCTTTTTTAGTGAAACCAAAGTTCAGCTATTCAAATTAATCAGAGATTTTTGATAAAAATTTAGTTCCATCAATTCTCAGCAGAGCTTCATGTTTTAACTTTAATTAACCCATTGGCTCTCACAATTTGAAGTTTTCATATTTTATTTTCGAATTTTTACTTTTAACATAACTTAATATACCAAACATTTTGCAAAATTGACATTTGTTTATGTTTTTAAATGAGAGAAAAATAAAGTTATCAATCGTTACAATATTATATCAATGAATGTTATCAGACTCGCGTTAAAAAATTTTTTCAACAAAGGTCACTTTTCATCTTTATCAGTACGTTTGTTACATTTTGTAACATTTGAAAATAATTTTTTTCAACAATAGGTATTTGGGAATGAATATTTTGACTAGCTATTTCGTTTAAAAGTAAAAATACCCTATTTTTTTATAATGTTCGATTGTTAAATTTTGTAAGTACATAATTAATAAAATAATTAAATAACACTACATAATTAATTAAATCATTTTTTTTACGAAAATTTGTTGATTATTATAATAAAAATATAATATCGAAACAAAATGTTTCGGGTGGTTAAAAATGTACTTGATCTACAGCTGTCAAAATTTTATTTGTAGACAGAGAAATAGTCAAAAAAACGCTTAAATAATTTTATGAAAAGTGATTAAACTACCGTTTTTTTGTATACTATGATTCCTTACAAAATGTAAAAAATACAAGTGTTACAAAATCACCTTATATGGGTTAGCTACTTCAACGTTGGCTTTGCTGCTTATAAAAACTTGAAAATATCAAATAAGCTATCTCATTTTTCCTCCTATTTTTTTAAACTTGAGAAAAATGAAGTACTGCAATCTTAATTTATTGTTTGATTTTTGGTTGCACAATTTTATCTTTATTTTATACATTTTTTTGAGAGTCTAACTAACTTACACTTATTATTATACATTAAAAAGAATGAAAAAATTCTAATACACAGTTTTCTAACTTTAGTTCTGTATTATATTTTTGATAGAAATTACCTCAGAATAAATGATAAATAATAGAGAATTAATAGATTGTAAATTGTTCCTTTTGTCCAATGATAAAATGTATCAGGAATTACATGAAATGTCTAGCCAAGTTAACTGGCTGAAAATGAAGAGGAGAGACATTTAAAAAACATTAATTGATACATATGGTGACAGTTTTATTCAAAAATTTAAGCTAAAGAAAACCAATAGGAAAGATTCTGTTGCACACAGTGAATTTGGTATTTATAAACCACTCAAAATTACATATTGATGGGGAAAATAAAGTTAAATTCAAATATTAATACAAAGGATATGGACAATTGATATTATACCGAACTAATAACATTTTTATCTAAAATACAGACTAATGAAAAATCATAAAAATAAAAATGAATAGAATTAAGGGTCGTACATAGCTAAAGCTTTAATGGCATCATTTTCAGAATATACAAATTCACAAGAAGTTGGCAAAAATCCAAGTGAGACAATATTGATCATGTCAAAATTTATGACATCAAAAATCTTGGCGTGCTTATCATCGCCTATTGTAGCAAAAAAATGGCCATCAAGACTCACAGCTCCAAATAATATATTTCCTTGAAATCAAACAAAGACAAAATAATTATAAGAATACGTGAATTAAATGAAAAAGATGATAGAATTTGTTTACCCAAATGACAACGAAAATGTTTTACGAATTCAATGCCAGATGCTTGTTTTTTCCAAAACTTTAAATGCCCATCAAGACTTGTAGTAATAATAAAATTTGTTCTAGAAACAAAGAAAAAGTAAATACAAAAATATATGAAAAAGATAAAACAAATATAGCATATTAAAAAGATTTCGTTTGTAGATAGATCCAATAAAATATTGAATGGTACAATAATAAAATATATACTTTTTGATATGGTCGGCAGATATCACATTTATGTTCGATGCCATTTCTACAAAGAAATTGTTTTTAACAGGCTGTTTAAAACTATCTTTTAAGTGTAAAAACGCCTCAAAACAGGTTACGCTAAGTTCGAAACAAATTTTATGGTAGGTAAATGCTAACCTAGAACTTTCAAATTTAAAACTTTGAAAAATGATCCCATTAAACTTTTAAAAGTAACTTTTACTTTCAAAATAAATTTACAAGTAGAAAAACTCTTATCAGATTAAAGATTCAGGTTTTTCATAGATCGAACATATTAAGCATCTAATTTATGAGGTGCGGTTGAAAATCCAAGCAAACACTAAGCTGAAACCAATTTTTTCGCTTTTTTCCCGTTGGTGAATTATACTAATTAATGCCCCTCCCCCTTGCCCCATACTGCGGACGCCATTGTAGTTACATATTGCTAATATGGAAGAAAAAATTTTATTAAAATAACATGGTTAACTTGAAATTTTAACATCCGTATGCAATAGAAGATAAAATTTTGTACTTTTAACCTTACCATGACAAGAGAAAATCAAAAGGAAGGTAGATGCCGTTTCCATCGTGATGATTTAACTCCAAGGCAGAAACCAAAAATAAATATTACATGATTGGTAAAATCAATAGGATATATTTTAAAGAAGTTTACAAGAGGAAAAAAAGAGAAAGCAAAGAAGAAAAACAAAAAGGAAAAGTATTAGAAATATTTATGAAATATAAATTTTATAAAATTTTAATAAGCAAAATACATCAAAAGCTAGTAGAAGAGTAATTTGACACATAAGTTAAAGTTAAACAATTAAGAGATATAGGAAACAAAATTAAATGAAGATGTGGACTAAAAGTTTGGGAGAGATAACGTTATGAAAGAAACAATAACTGAGAGCTGAAATAAGAAAGTTTATGGAAATACAAGTTTGGGCATAGAAAATTTGTTATTTTGTATGCATTTGAAATTATTGTATGAAAATACTGGTTATAAAGAAGAGAAAATACATGTATAACAGTAGCTAGACGAGTATTGTGAAAAGGAATGAGATTATTTGTTGTAAAAAACTCATCAAAGAGATTAAGTATTAAGTTTTTATTAAAGCGCGACCAAAGATTACAATATTTTAAATGTGCAAATGTTTTAATGTGTTAATAATTTCGTCCGTTTCTACATTGAAAGATTTTGTCAAACTTGCCGCCTTTACATTTTCTAGTTCTGATGATATACTATCAACCCCGTAAGCTTTAATTGATTATGTGTATCCATGAGGGTATTTCGTATAATCTACGTGAAATTTTTTTACTGTTGTTACCAACGGTGCTAATATTTAAATGATATTTTCCTAACTCCCTAAATTTCCTTTTCTTTGCAAAATAATTTAAAATTAGTGAAATCGTTGATCCACTATCAAACAAAATATTTATCTTTGCTGGCTTATTTGCATATAAGGTTGTTTCTAATACTGGCAAAACTGTTTGAGAAGCACCCCCTGAATTACTCAATACGGCACTATGAACATAACCTTCATTTAAACAAACATTATGTATTGCAGGATGATGAGTAAGACTACAGTTTACTATGGTGATCTAATTAGTGACGCGCATGAATGGATTAACGAGATTCCTACTGTCCCTATTTACTATCTAGCGAAATCACAGCCAAGGCAACGGGCTTGGTAGAATCAGCGGGGAAAGAAGACCCTGTTGAGCTTGACTCTAATCCGACTTTGTAGAGAAACATGAAAGGTGTAGGATAAGTGGGAGGACTGTTTAGGCAGTTCAACAGTGAAATACCACTACTTCCATCGTTTCTTTACTTATTGTGTTTAGCGAAGTGCAGTGTAGTTGAGATTTTTCACTATTACATTGTTTTTTTAGTGCAAAGTTTAGGAGTGTTGTTTTGGCAAGTTAATAGTTGCATTTATGTAAGCTATTGCTTGTGTCACAGAGCAGTGTTTTCTTACAATTCGATCACAAGACATTGTCAGGTTGGGAGTTTGACTGGGGCGGTACATCTGTCAAAAGGTAACGCAGGTGTCCTAAGGCCAGCTCAGGAAGGACAGAAACCTTCCGTAGAGCAAAAGGGCAAAAGCTGGCTTGATTTTGATTTTCAGTGCAAATACAAACCGTGAAAGCGTGGCCTATCGATCCTTAATATATGCATTTTGTTTGTTAGAGTTTAACGATTGAGGTAACCGAAAAGTTACCACAGGGATAACTGGCTTTCCTCTCCATTATAGAATTATTAATAAGATGATCAATTTTCTTACAAAAATTTGTTAAAGCCCTAACTATAATGCGATCATGCATACTGAGTATAACTTACAAATTGAAAATAAATTAAACCAAAAAAATATGAGTATGATATCTGTGCAAAAAAGAATGAGTGAAATAAATACAAAAGAAAAAAAATTAAAAATGAAGAATCTTACGAAAATTAGGAGGAAAATAATATTTGAATTTTAGAATGGATAGTTTTGTTATCAAATATTTTATATGGAGAGACCAAGAAAGACAAAATATAATTGCGAAAATACTAAATATAATTGCAAAAAAAATGGCTCTGACAAATAAAATTTGAAAAATGTCCGTTTTATTTATCTATACTATATATTTAAAGTCAGGGTCTTTTTGTCATGGAAGAGAAGAGTAAGCAAACTCTGTGATCGATTGAACAAATTTTTTTAATAATTTTTCATTTTTAACCAACCAAATTATGATAGAATTGAACTAATCATTTTGACCACATAAATACACGGCTAAGTTACGGTTGTGTACTGATTTATAGTTTAGTTAAACTATTTTTTTAGGTTTAAATGGTGTGAAATAAACATTTAAAATTTTAACGACTGTGTAGCAAATATTTAAATGTTGATACTTTGTAATAAATACATGGGATAGAACGTCACGATGCATGTAGCTAATTTCATAACTTTCATAAAGAGGAATGTCATCGAGGTAAAGAGATTCATTTTCTATTCCTATAAAAAAAACAAAATATTGATTAAACAACTTGTGTAATGCAACATCTGATATAATAAAATAAAAATTGTCTGCTTAAAGTTATATAAAAAATCGTCAAAAAAGGTAAGTAGAGGATTAAAGGGCCCACAGATGAATCATTAGTTTATTAAATTTGCCAAATAAAATAATGTCTATCCTGAGCAGTTAAGGAGTATGGAGCAGAACTAATGAAATTAAATTGAACAATAATTCTCTGCTTTTCTTTTAGACTGAAATTTCATATAACCTAAATAATCCTAAATTTGGTATAAAAATAATGGTTAATAACCTTGATTCCAATTTGGATGATAATTTAATTTTTGAATCAATTTTGAGTAAAAATAATTATATTAAGCCATTAATAGACATAAATTACAAATTTAAATTACTATTTTCCAAAATTAATGAGTCTACAAGAAAAAAATTTATTGTTTTTTCGGTCGATCCTCATATAAGAAATGCTATTAAAATGCATCATAATGAATTTTTCATTAATTATGGATGTTACCAAGTTCATGATTTTTACTTATCTAAACAGTGTACCAATTGTTGTAACTTTGGTCATACCTCATCTGTTTGTAAATTTAAAGATAAAGCGGTTTGCAAATACTGTTCTGAAAATCACAAGTCGGAAACTTGTTCTAATTCTTCTAATGTAGAATTACATAAATGTGTAAATTGTATACGTAAAAAATATAAGGATTTTCATCATGATGCTTTCTCTAAATCTTGTGAGTGTAGAAAACTTAATTTAAATTTTATTAAAGTAAATACTTGTGATTTCTGAATATATTGAATCATATATATTTTTTTTTTATCATAAATACTATAAATCTATAAAATGCTTTCCAATTTTTGTAATTTTGATATTAACAGTCACGATAAATTTAACAGTTTTTTACCTAAAGTTCATAATTTTAATTTTTACACCGTTGAAAGTTTGAAAAATCAACTTGAAAATTACACTGAAACTTCTAATTTACTCAATTTTATGTTACTTCATCTGAATTGTAGAAGTTTATCAAGGAATTTTTTTGAGTTTAAATTATTATTTGATGATCTAGGCATTGATAAAATTGGTATCTTTTGTCTTACTGAAATTTGGGACTGTCATTCTAATCCGACCATAGATGGTTTTAATTTTGTCACAAAAAAAGAGAAGGTAGAGGTGGCGGTCTTGGAGCTTATATTGATAAACGTTTAATGTATAATACAAATAACATTGGGAGCCCTTTTACCTCATTTGAATATCTAATAATTGATGTTAAGGAACCAATTTTATTTACAATTTTGATAATATATAGACCTCCAAGTTTCAACATAGATTTTTTTATAGATGAGTTTACTCTATTAATGAATCAAACTAATTTTTTCAATAAAAAGGTTTTTATTGTTGGAGATTTCAATATAAATATGGATATTAAAATTATTAATCATCATTCCAGTATTTTCTTAAATCTTATGCATGAGTTTGGTTTCCACCTAAATATTTCCGGTCATACTCGAATACAAAAAACCAGTTCTACACTTATCGATAATATTTTTACTAATTTCAGTTTTGTGGATTCATTTTCTGGCAACATTTTAATTGATATTTCGGATGATTTACCCAACTTTATTTTCTACAAAAATTTTTATTTGACTGACAATTTAAAGTCTGATAGCGATATTATATGCAGAAACATGTCTTCAAAAAATTATTTTATGTTTTATAATTGTATGTTGAATGAAGATTGGTATATAGATATTAATTTGAATGCTAATGAGTACTGTAAAGTATTGATTGATAAAATATCTTATATCTATAAAAAATGTTTTCCTTTTATGAAAATGAAGCCCAAAGTTAAAAATGAATGGTTCACACCAGAATTAAGATTACTTAGAAAGTATAAAAACAAAGTTTATAAATCTTTCTTGAAATATCGAAACCTTTCTAAATGGAATGAGTTTAAACAAATACGAAATAGGTATAATAAGCTAGTAAAAGAAAGTAGAGAAAAGTTTTACTATAATAAGTTCACTAGCTCAAAATTTGATATGAAGAGTACCTGGAAACTTATTAATGAAGTTTTAGATAAGAACTGACAAAGAAGTTTTAGATAAGACTGACAAAGAAGCATAGGTATGCAAAATAAGAAAACAAACTGTAGCAAGCAATATTACATTATTAAAGGCTATAATCTTTTTATTGCAATTTTATTAATGATATATAAATACAAATAAATTGTACCTCGGGGGTGAACCATCATCCTTATGGTACGCTATTGTATGCCTTAGATCAGTTGTTCTCAACCGTGGCTCTGAGGACCTCATACGGATTTCAACCTCTTGTTTGCGGCTCACATAGCAAAGTTGTAGTAAAAATAGGCTAAGAATATAATATCAAGTCTCAGAATTATATAAAATTATTGATTTATTAATTATACATTATATAGGTTGTAAATTAGTTTTGTATCTATGATCTGATTTTAAATTCAATTATTTTTAAATTAATTTTCACTAGTGGTTCTCAACTACAGGTCTGAAGGTGGCATGCAGCACTAACCTCTTTTTTTTGCGACCCACATAGCAAAGTTGCAAAAAATAGGTTAAAAATATCATAATAAAACAGTCAAAATTTCCCTAATTTATTGGTTTATTATTTATGGATAATATAATTTATTATTTTTATGATATATATATATATATGCAGAAATTTGGATTGAGTTGTAACTAGAATAATAGTTCAGTTACGCTTTTTATATAAATCAATTTTATGCTTTTGGTGTGGCCTTCTAGTGTAATGTTGATTCTTAATTTGACCCTTTGTTAAAAAAGGTTAAGAACAAGTAAAAAATATTTCAAAGATGTCCAAATTCAATATAAGAGAAAGTGGAGAGAGTATATCTTACGAGATGCTTATTCAAAAAAAAAATTTCAGATGTAAAAAATCTAATATATATTAATCTTTTTAAAATGTTGCTCGAAATTGTCCCATCAAAGTTGATATAAATTCTCACTAAATCGAGATATTTTATAATATATTATTATTTTTGAGATATTTTACATCACACAAAAATATTTAAATTGATAGAATATAGATAAATTTGGTAGATTAAAGATAACTAAGTGTTTATCATAACTTTTTTTAGGTATCGCGACAACCAATATATCTATAATGCGCCCGATAACAGATAAGTACCCTTTTTTCTTTCAATATAAATAAAAAGAAATCAAAGTTTAAACAAAAGACAATATTAAATAAAATAAATGGCTACTTTTTATTTTCGTTTTTGACTTAGAATTAAATTGGCTAAGTTGTGGACCAACAAATTCATCACTATTTTCATCAAAACAATTGTTACTAATAGGTCTTTTCAAACTTTCATTTATAACTTCTTTATCTTCCATTATAAATTTTTTTAAAAATTAAGGGTATCAAATGAAATTTTAATGCTAAAATTTAGATAACTATTTAAATTTTTTAAAAATTTTCACCATTTTAACCTTTAACAAAATTAAGTTTAGAATATATCAAAAAAAAAATGAAAAGGCGGGATTAGTACAAAGATCTCACATTGTGAATTCAACATTTGTTTTTTCAATGAAAAGATTTTTTTTAATGGATATGCCCATAATTGTCATATATGGAAAATTATGCGATTAATCATTGCTAGTTCGGGCAATTTGTGGCTAAATTTATTAATTTTTAGAATTCTGTTCTTTTTAATATTTTGATATTTTTTAATAACAAAACAAGTTTATTAATTAATTTTTTTGCTTTAAAGTTAAAAACGTTAAATGAAGTTAAATAAAAACCTTATTATATTTTCAATCTCACAGAATAACTCCTTATCAAAAACTGAATGCTATAAAGGTGAAATTTAAAGATACACTTTATACAATTTAAAAATAGAATGATGTATATTCGCTATTTTTATCTATATTTAATTAGATCTAAAAATCGCATTAAATTAATCGTTACGCCTGAGTTCATGCAATATTTCTAATAAAAATATCAAATTTTGTATATAGAAAAAGGGGAAAGAAAACTTTGTTTAAAAACAGTATACATGTAAACTTATTTATATATTGAAGACAAACAAGAGAAAAATTTTTTTTGTTGAACATACAAAATAAATCATATATCAATTGAGTGTTGCAAAATGATCACTAATTTTTAGATTAAAGTATATGCATATAATTTTGACAAAATTATACAAGCTGTTTTCAACCTTTGGTCTGTCATTCAGAAGATTCAAAGTTTTTACTTTTGAGAATAGTTTTTTGCAACAGTGATATTTTTCTTTCTATATTGATTTTTTGTTTTTGATTTTCTCTGTAAATAAATTTTCTTCTTATTCATAATTAGATAAAAGTATACATACTAAGATAAATCCTGCGTAAAGAAATTTTTCTACCCGCATCCTCCCAGTTTGGCAAAATTCTTTATTGAAAAAGGCCATTATCCATCCCACTTATGTGATGCTAATTTTCAAATATAATAAAACTAAAATAAAGCTACTTTTTAATAAAATTAATTAGTTGGATATAAAAGCACCTTCAGTCATAAGTCTTCTATATATTTTAAGCTTAGGAGTAGACCAGACGTTAATGATTAGAAGAAAGGTTTTGTAGGAAAAGAAAGATTAAAAAGATTTTTGAAAATAAGCAAGAAAAAATAGAAAGCCTGTTCAGAATTAGTAATAGAAAACACAAGACAGAGCTAAGATTATAATGAAATGATTTGTAATTTTAAAAGTAAAAGAACGTCTGAAGTAAGAATATTTTGAAAGAATTTAAGTGGACAAAATATTACCAACCACTCAACTATTAGCAAAGTGATTAGAAAAATTCACTAATAAATTGAAAGATTCTAGCGCTCCAAGAAAATTTGCGAAAATATTGTCATTTAAAAGAAGAACGTGTGTACTTACTACTTACCTATAGTAGGGAAAACCATTAGAAAAAACAAATTCAAAAATTCAAAACAAGAAGCTTGAGAAACAGAAAAGAGTAAATTAATGTTAAAATCACCACAAATTAATAATTATAAGAGAAATCTTGATAATAAAAAAATCGCTGAAATGTGAGAAAAAATTATAAATATTGTAAAAACGGATGGTAAATAACGAGTATCTTCAGAAATTAAAAGCCGAGGTGAAATTTGGTAATTAAGATACCACACATTTTATCGGAAATTGTGAGAGGAAAACAAACAATTAGACAAAATTCAATCTAAAATAGAAAGCAACTCCACATCCCGTTTATACCTTTCATAAAATACATAATCATCATCATTTAGAGAAAAAATCAATCAGGGGTGAGACTTCGTACATTCAAATGGAAGACTCATTCAAAGAATTCTTTTAGAAGATAAGAAACTATCAAGTTTAATTTGACAGATAAATTCTGTTAAAATAAAATTGTATTGGAAATAAGGTTCTAAATTCGTAAGGTAAGAGAAATTATTCAACATTATTTTTAAAGAATCTTATTTAGACTCAGAATTTAAGCAATTGAAGGTGTCTCAAGTTATTAGAGGAAAAAAATTACATAGTTTGATGCATGATTACTTTAAAATTTGTTTAACGAACAGCGTTTGAACAAATATTTTTGAGAAAAGTACAATTACTAGACTCACAAGATAGAAAACAAAATATACAACTAGGTGCAAATTTAGAGTAATTTCCATAGTGCCGATAAATATTATATTTAAACCGACTTAAATATAAGAAGAAAATTATTCTAAGCTAAAAGCACGTCAATTAAAGTACACCAATATTGCAAGGTCTAGATTTTAGAATCATGAATAGACAATGAATTGTCAATTTGCTTTGTTACGAAAGTTTTTCTTATCGGACTTCAATTTATTAGACATATCGAGGCTAGATGCATTAACACTTTTAAATTAATTGTACAAAATTTACTGAATCATATCCCTTCAAATTTTGTGACTTTCCTAAAATCGCTAGCTGCATCATTTCATACCAATAGTAGTTGAATGACCTTTTCATGTCAAAAACTGTCAATCAAAATCAAATATTAAAATTTTTCAGCAAAATTTTGACATTATCTGTAGTTAACCTTATAACTTAGGGTCTATATTATATACTAACTTGAAAATTTATAATTATATACAGTTTTGAACGCATTTAATTTATTCAATAATCATGCCTACTTATTAGAAAATGTCAATCAAAATTTTGATTGATCAGAAATATATCTAATAAAATTTTCCTACAAATTTTACATAAAATATATGTTTTTATACTAAATCGGCTATGCTGGTTTCATTTCTGGAATAATTTTTTACATATAAGATTTGAAAATACCTATAAGGGTTAATAAAATTTGGGTGTACTTTTATATATTATCTCTAAAATCTTTCCTTCAAATTTTACATAAAATATATGTTTTTACACCAAATAGATCATGCTGGTTCATTTCTGAACTTAGTTTTCACATTTAGAGGTCTTAAAATGTCTGTCAGTGTCAATCAAATTTGCGGTTTACTCTCTAAAAACTATCTCCAAAAATATTCTCTCTAATTTTACATGAAATATAAATGAAAAATCTTAAAATATATAGCTTATCATCTAGGATTACAATTATCATTTAACTAAGTATGGTAAGAGATCTGAAAATTTACAATAGGTCAGAGTTATCAAAAATAGCACCGATGCCAATATGTGAGAATTTAGTCACTATCAAGATATTTTTAATTTAAATTGAATTTGTCCATCTTTTTGCTTTTGCGTGAAAGAAATAATCTTTTAGATGAAGAAGGTGGACAACTTTTTGTAATTAAAAAATGAACATCACGAATGATTCATAAAAAAACCTTTGAACTGAGATTGATTGACAAATATTCAGGCCTGATAATTACCTGATAATAAAATACAGGATATAAAAAAACCTAAGATCATCAAGAAGATTCTTATGAAAATGCTTTGAGAGAGGAAAAAATCTGCTCAAAATATATCTTTAAAAAAGTTTTTTCAAATACACATTAAAGAAAATAAATTTCTAATGAAAAAGAGCTACCAATATAAAATGAACATCACCATTAAATTCTACAAACTTGAAAATGGGTATATATGTATAAAAAACTTTTAATAAGAATAAAAATTTTAATTTTGACATGTCTGTCATTTTTAAATTATTTGTAAAAAAATTTTATATAATTATCTGGATAAAATGTTTCTTTTTGAGATAAATCAATTTTTAGACAGGTTGGATTTATTTTCATAAAAATGAATATCACCACTGAATTCAGCATGCTTGATCGCAATTTCATTTATAAATTCTATTTTGCATTTAGAATTTGAAAATGCTAATCAATGTGAAACAAAGTTGCGGTTTATTTTTAAAATCTGTCTCCGAGAACATTAATTAAAATTTTACATGAAATATACACGCTTATATAACAAATCAACAATGCCAATTTCATTTATGGATTGTTTTTGCTTTAGAATTTGAAAATACTTAAAAGTGTTTAACAAATTTTCGGTTTATTTCTTAAATCTGTCTTCGAGAACACTGATTCAAATTTTACATGAAATATACACATTTTCATATCAAATCAACAATGCCAATTTCATTTATATATTCATTTGGATATCAAAATACTAAGTGTGAAACAAATTTGCGGTTTATTTTTAAAATCTGTATTAAAATTTTATATGAAATATACGCGCTTTTATAACAAATCAACAATGCCAATTCCAATTATAGATTGTTTTAGGATTTAGAATTTGAAAATACTTGTGTCAATCAAATTTGCAAATCAGGTGTTTTACACATATGTACGCATTTTTAAGTAGGCTGAATCCACCAGTGATGTTTATTTTTTATAAAAAGTAATCATACCTGTCAAAAAATGATTGACATATGACGCTTCAACTGAAATAAAGGACTTCATGATTATATAGTTATACATAGCTATATATGTAATTTATTTTGTCACAGAACAAATAGAATTATAAGTAGGCAAAACAAAATAGCATAAAATGAAAATATAACTCAATATATTGTATTTGTATCTAATACAAAGAGATAAAACTCAATATATTGTATCAAACAATATACAAATGAACGAAGATGATAAAGTTGAAACATAATTTATTTATAATTAAAATTTGATTGTTTTTTTATATCTAATCCTTTGGTTGTCGTATCGTTTCCTTAAAATAAAAAATAATTTCACCTCAACATGAGTTTTCTACATAAAATTTGTTATTTTATTTAATAATTGCTGGGAGTATTTAAAAAAAAGTGAATGATCTCCTTTATTAAAAACTGTCAAGGATAATAAAAATATTAAAAAAAAGAGAAAAACTTTATTCGAAAATTTGTCTTTTTGATAATCAAGATTCAAAAAAACATTTCCATTTAAAAGAAATTTACATTTCTTGGGTTTTTCTCTTTATTAAAAGTAAAAATAGTACCTGCATTTACTCTTGCCGTATCTAATAGATAAGAAAAAGCGTCTACTGTCCATTTTTTTGTTTTTCTATTTGTGGAATAATTTCTTATTCTCTGATCGACTATATACGTTCCACCCTTGGAAAAAGCGTACTGTTTAAAAATTGCAAGTTTACTTTTTTCATCGTCTACTGTAATTCCTAAAATGGGGGGGGGGGGGTGTCTGGAAGTCAAAACTAATACATTTTTCTTTCCTTTTGATTTAGAAAATACTACATAACTATGAATTGATAAAAATTCTCTATCTATATCCCAGCAAAACTTCTAAGAAAATTCATCTTTATTATCTAAACTTTTTATACTTTGCGGAATACCTTTTCTTATTGTGTCTATTGTACCGACTATAGTTAATGCTTTTTATAGAGCCAATCAGGTATCTCTATAGAGGTATACAAACGGTCAATGGTTAAATTTCGACCTCTCAAAGATAAATATGCAGTGATGATGCCTTTTATAAGTGTATAAGTTCTATATAATTTTTCTCAATATATACATCGTTACATTGGCAAAACTTGGATGGCATTTTCTGAAGAAGAGGGAGCCTACTTTGTATATACAAATGTAAGAAAGTTTTAGAAGTTATAACTTCATTCCTCCAAAATAGAAACTTACCAAATTTTACATATCTGTATACACATATAAATGGAATATTCAAGATTTGAAAAAATTTGAAAAAATTATACATAATATTTTAAAAACATGATGTAATCATGCAAACTCCATTTGAAATTTAATTCACAACGTAATTTTCATTCTATAGTCTAAAAATGAAAATAAAATTTTTGAACATAAATATATGAATCAATTTTATAGTATAATGATGAGTATCAAAATTAATATTCGTGCCTCATTGGAAATTTTGATACTGAAAAAATTTGTTTTATTATAGATTCCAAATAAAATCTAAACTTCAAAGAGAAATAAATTCTTTTGTGAAACTAAAAATTTGAATATAGTCTTTGGAGAATAGCATGAAAACAAATCGTTCAAAAATCAATACAATATATCTGACCGCAAACATGCCATGATTTTAAAAAAGTCACAAATTAATCAAAAATGTTTAAAAAAACCTTTTATAACTACTTAAATAAAGAGTTAATTTTTTTCAGTTGGGCTGTCATATGTCAATCAATTTTTTGAAAAGGTTTGATTGATTTTTAAAAATATAAACGTGACCATCGTGTTCAGCACACTTGAAAATGGGTATATATGTGTAAAAAACTTTGTATACCCATTTAAACTAAAAGTTTCTTTTTTTTAGTTGAACTGTCATAAACCTATCAATTTTTTGACAGGTTTGGTTGATTTAAGAAAAATAAATGTGACCATCTTGTTCAGCACACTTGAAAATGGGTATATATGTGTAAAAAATTTTGTATACCCATTTAAACAAAAAGTTTCTTTTTTTAGTTGAGCTGTCAAATATCAATCAATTTTTGATAAATTTGATTGATTTTTATAAAAAATAAATGTGACCATCGTGTTCAGCACACTTAAAAATGGGTATATATGTGTAAAAAACTTTGTATACACATTTAAACTAAAATTTTCTTTTTTTAGTTGAACTGTCATATATCAATCAATTTTTTGAGAGGTTTGGTTGATTTTAAAAAAAAATAAATGTGACCATCGTGTTCAGCACACTTGAAAATGGGTATATATGTGTAAAAAACTTTGTATACCCATTTAAACTAAAAGTTTCTTTTTTTAGTTGAACTGTCATATATCAATCAATTTTTTGAGAGGTTTGGTTGATTTTAAAAAAAAATAAATGTGACCATCGTGTTCAGCACACTTGAAAATGGGTATATATGTGTAAAAAACTTTGTATACACATTTAAACTAAAATTTTCTTTTTTTAGTTGAACTGTCATATATCAATCAATTTTTTGAGAGGTTTGGTTGATTTTAAAAAAAAATAAATGTGACCATCGTGTTCAGCACACTTGAAAATGGGTATATATGTGTAAAAAACTTTGTATACCCATTTAAACTAAAAGTTTCTTTTTTTAGTTGAGCTGTCAAATATCAATCAATTTTTGATAAATTTGACTGATTTTTATAAAAAATAAATGCCACGATCAGATTCTGAATCGAATTCAAGACCTTCAGTATAAAAGCGCGTAACTAACTAACCTTAAGCATGCCGATTTTTTACATTATATTTGATATAAATGTCAAATAATATAGGGGTGCAGAAGGATTAATCTGGGGGTGAGGACATGACCTCAAACCTCCGCTCCCCAATAAAATCATCTGGCTTTCCTATTTTTAAATGCTATTAGAAATTTATATTTTTTTAAAATAGTAGAAAAAAGACTTCTTCAAAATCATGTTGGTAGATGAAATATTTATTGATGATCTAGTTTTGCAATGATTATTATAGATACAGTTATCCTTGACTACAATAATATCTCAATTTATTAAATAATAGTATTCCCTCTTGAAGAATATAGAAAAATTATAAATGTATTGATCTGTACCTACTTCGTTTTATAAAAATATAAACATAAACGTGCAATAATATCTCGTAAATAAGTCAAAATATATAAATGCAGCGAACGTATTCAAAATCAATCACTTCCTAAAGAGAGAACTGAGTTGGAAAAGTAGGTGAATGTTTTAATTAACAAAGGAGTGCCAGATTCGTGTGTTGTTAAGTAAGTTGACGCTTTAAATAGGAAGCGCTTTATTGAAATTAATGTGTATACAAGCCGTAATAAGATGTATTTTGCTTGTTGGGCTTTTAATGGATTAAAATATGCATGAAGACTTCTATCTTTTACACGAATATTAAAGTAACAGGTTGAAGAGATTACTCGCACTAATAGAGTTGAAAATAAAGTAACTTTTTCGTGAAAATTTAACTCATGCTCAGCCAATACACATTCGTGTAATCATAAGGGAAGCTAAAAAAGGACATATCTCTCCTACTCCATGTCTGAAAAGACTTCAACTGCATATGCGCTGATATTCATAAACGTGTTGGCTCTCATCTTCAATCCCGCCTGCCTTTATAAATTGTATAAGTACAAAGTCCGCGAGAAAAGGAGCACTAATGTCATTGCGTTCATTTTCTCTCTCTCAATTCTGCTTTTCCTGTTGCCGATTCCGTTAAAAATTCACTCTCTCCTAAGTGAAAAATGGCCTTTTTCCAAACTTCTCTGCCAGATTTCTTGGGTCATAGAATTTTACTGCCTAACTATGTCTTTGTACTCCGTGTCCATGCTAACATTTATACAAACGGTCTCGTTGAACGCAAAATTTGGTCTTCATTTCAATTACAATGCGTCCAAGATTTTGTATGTGTTCTTCATTTTGATGCACCTACTCTTCACGATAATTTTGATACTACCAGATTTTATATTTGGTAGAATTTTCTATGACCGCTTTGATTATACGCTCTGTATCTATGATTTCGTAGATTTTAGAGATTACTTAACGTCCACCTTCATTTTTTACATTCCCCTTTCTTTCAATGTTATTTGTGCAGCCATACAAATCGCAGTCCTTACTAAGCGAATGAAAAAAGCTGAAAGATCCTTCAATCATACTTTAGTTACGAAGAAGAAGATAGCGCATAACAAAAACCTTATTCTGATTTTACACATTAGTGTGTGCCTAGTACTTACATGGATTCCTTGGGCTATTGCATTCAGCATTGATTGTTCAGTGTTGCTAATAGTCAAGATATCCCTTTTATCATATGCTTTTTTTATATGGTATCCAGCCATTTTTCTCAACCGATACAAAAACACCAATAAAACCTACTCTACGTCAATCATTTTTTCAATTAAAAGATTATCACGCATTAGTTGAATCTAAAAGTAGAGAAAGATTTATTACAGTAATTTTAAAAATTTTGAGTAATGTGGAAGTTTTTATTATCAAAGGCTAAATACATGTGTCACTCTATTTAAACTTTAACATTTAATGTTGTGTTCTGTGCAATTTCAATAAAGCTAAAAATTTTAATTTTAATTTTATTTAAAAATTTATAATAACTTTTCTCAACTCAATTTTAAACTCCAAACTGTATTGGTTAAGGCATGCACTAACAGAATTTTTTAATAAACACACGTGTTTTAAAACTGTTCGTTAATTTGTGACGTATAGAATGATTGAAATATTTTCATCGAATAAAAAAAATCTAAATAAGTTTATTTAAATTGAAGATTAAGTGTGATTGATTCAATTACTTGCCTCTATGTTTATTAATAAAAACGATTTCATTTTTTGAGCATATTTATGGTCCTCACTCTTAATGATTAGATAAGCTAGAAATCTTATTGAAGATGGGACAAAGACCTTTAAGTTGAAAAACTTAAAAAAAAATATCTTTTCAAAATCCAGAGAAGAGTTCATCTAAAAAGAGAGCATTTGGAAAGTAATAAATGTTCACATATTTAGTCCATATAGACAATTGCGCAGGAAGAAAATTGCACGCACATAGACATTATTTTTAACAACAATCGTAAAATTGGGGGAGGCATCCAGATCCAAGCCAATGCTTTTATTAATTTTGTAATTCATGATACTCATGGTACAAAATATGCTTTGGTTTCACTTCTCCTCACTGTCACTAAAAATGAATTCTTGTTTATTTTTACAATAACTATTCCAAACAAACCCTTATATTACCACTGTTGGGTATGCGCAACATCTTAAAAATCCACTATTTATAAAATGAAATTTTCAAAAAAAAATTTACATAAATAAGTTGCCAATTTACTATTCTTTGACTTTTCAATCTAAAACAAATACTATTTATATGTGACAAAAAAATAGAGAACGTTGGGTAAATACAACACTGGTACTTAATGTGAACATATACATTAATGAACAAGTTGAATTTTAAAAAATTAAGGTTTTAGTTTAGTTTTGTTTTAGTTGCTATAACAAAAAAACTTTCTTAGGGTATTATAATATTTTTTATTTTTAAATTTAAACTAGTTAAAATTTGATAAATAATATTGTTAATAGATTTTAATCATGAGAAACAATTGAATAGTAAAAAACTACTTGAATCTAAAAATTTCTATCTAAAAAGCGTTAGTAATGTCAAAAATTACTATATGAAAAAGTTAAAATTATGAGATTGAAAAAAGATGAATATAGATAATTTTATAAATGAAAAATAAAATAATAATTACTTTAAAAATGAACATTTATTTAAAGTCATCTTATTTTTGTTTAACTTTTTATTTTGTAGTAAATAGATAAAATTATAAAAAATTTCAAAAATGTATAAAACATAATATACCAAAATTAATGTTAAAAATAATTTTTTATGAAAGATATCAAACAATTGACATGTAGAGAACAACGTCACATTTCGAACAAATAAAACACGTTTGAGATTTACACTGAGCACATCTTGTTCTTTTGTCTTTTTTCTTTACAATATGACCAATATTGTCATACCTCGCTTCTTCTGACACCCTTTTTGATGCTGGTTTACTTCCAAACTGTCTAGTATTTTTTTCTTGCCCATATTTTTGTAAATTTTCCATCACAACTTGTCTTATAAACTCTACAAAAGTGTATTTCTTATTGCAGTTCATTCTGTACAATATATGGAAAATGCCATTTTTTCGATCGAATTACAGGTCTGTATAAAGAAATTATGTAATTGATTGAGTCAGTAAAGCCCATATTTTGATTATATAAATGCACAGAATTAGAAATATCTATATCAACTTTTTTTCTTGAAAAGACGAACCATCGTTTAGCGTTTTTCATTGGAAAAACACTTGTTACATTAGAGGCAACATTAACGATTGCATTGTCCTTCCATGAAACTACAGAGATTTTTAAAACCATTTCAATTTTAACATTATAAGAACCTCTTTCTACTAGTTTTTTTTCAAACTTACAATTTTTTAATCGGTCTTTTCTTATAACACCGGTGAATAAAATTTTTCGTTTTGTTAGTCTTTTATTAGTTTTATTGATGTAAAGTAGGTGTCAGTAAAAAGGTGTTTGTACTTGCAATTTTCATCTATCAGACTTAAAACTTCACCTGCGCTTCAAACTCTTGGAGTAAATAGTTTGAACACCACTTTTACCTTGGTATATCTCAAAATTTCGTAAAAACCTATAACTTCTTTTTCAAAACTTTTTGATCTTTTTCCTAAAGAAGATGACTTTTTGATGGACTCGTATCGACTTTACTTTATCAATCTGCTTGAAAATGAAACCGTGATACTTTTAAATCTGATATTTAGTTTAAGAGAGTTTAGGATTTAATTGTATCGTTTACTTAAGATTAGGAGTGAAAACTACAAAAGCAAGACTCAACTAACCTTCAAAAAACAGAGTGTGAGGAATTTCTTGGAATTGGAAGTATAAAAAATAAACAAATTGGAATAAAATATGTAGCAAATAAAATAGGTTCTTTTTATCATCTTGGATTAAACATGCGTTTAAAAAGAGCAACAATAATGATAACAAGGAGAAGGATTAATACTTTTGTGATGACTATCTATAGTTATAAATTTAGTTAAATGCATTCATTACTAGCAAATCAATTTTCTTGCCTATTTATTATTATATTCAAGTTTTTGCAAGATAATTAAATTTCTACAGAGCACAAAGTTTTCTTACTCACTAAACACAGGATGTAATCATTGTGAATAGCATACCTATTATTTGATCTAAGAATAAGATTATTTCGCGTTATATCTCCATTGATATATGGCGGGCATGTCCAACCTTTTTTCTGCTTGGTTCAACTTTTTTTCAAAAAAATTTCAGCGATCTACTCAAAAAATATATAAAGGAGCGGCAATTTTTTTGAATTAAAACACGTAAAAATTTTATTAAAGCGATAATGAAAACATTGACATGAAAAGAAACAAAAAAACAAAAAATCAATATTTTTTGAAGACACCTGAATTTGCATTTTTTCAACAAGTTGTTCAATATTTGGATTTTGAGTTGTCAGTGCTATTTTCAAGCAGGAATTTAAATGATCATTTGTCAGTTTTGATCTGTTTTTAGTTTTAATGATATTCATAGTAGAAAAAGTGGATTCACACAAATATGTGGAACCAAAAAATGCCGAAAAAGTAGCGTATATTTTCCAAATACTCGGGTATTTAGTTTTCTGAATGTACTTTTTGAAATCACATTCCTTCAGCAATGTTTTCAAAGTTAAGTCGCATTTGAAAGTGATATTAGTTCTTCCTCCAAGTCAGCTAGACTCTTGAAATTAAACTTGTTTTTAAGATTGCTGGTCAAATTTTCAATATCAACTTCTTCATGAAAAGGATTGGATAAAAAAGTTAAAATGATTCGGAGCTCTTCAAAAGAAGCAAATCGTTTGTTAAACTCTTTCTGAAGTAAAAATAAACTTTCGAGATATTTTTCAATAGAAACGTTCTTTTTATTTCTGATTTCATCCTTCAGAATTGAAAAGTGTTTGAAGTCTGTGCTTTTGAGTTGTTTGATTAACAGATTCAGCTTTTCATTGAAAGAATTAATATGCTCAAGCATATCCATTAGTGTTTTTTCCTTTCCTTGAAGTTGGAGATTCAATTCATTGAATTTTTCCGTTATGTCACAGTAAAAAGCTAGATCACAACATCATTCATCATTACTAAGTTCAGGAATTGAAATACTTTTGGTTTCTAAAAATGTACGAACTTGCGGCAGAAGCTCTCTGAAGCTAATCAAAAATCTAGCACGACTCAACCATCTGACATCAGTATGAAGAAGAAGTTCATTTTTTCTTCGCCAGATTCTTCCGATATAGCCCTAAACTGTCGTCGTGATAAACTTTTTGATCTTATGTAATTGACTGTTTTGAAGGCCACGTCCATTACATGATTGAATTTTAAAACTTTTGAGCATAAAACTTGATTGTGAATTATACAGTGATAATCAGTAAATTTTGGAAAGCTTTCACCATTTTTACAAAGGGCGATAAAACCACTTTTATTACCCACCATCGCTGGAGCTTCATCTGTAGTCAATGAAACTAACTTATGGAGTGGAAGGTTAGTCGATGAAACAAAAAACTTGAATGAATCTTTGTTCATCATTAGAAAAATTTAATGAGTAATCGGACAATTTTTTTGGTAAGAATTTTTTCCTGGACTCTTTATATTCCCCTTAATTAATATTTGGGGATATTTATATATTTTTTGAAAAGTTGAATCCAAATTTTCTTTCTTTTGTTTAAAAACTTCAATAGTCGAGTAAATAAGATCACAAGCTTGAGTCAAATCACTTGAGTTACCCTTTAAAAAATTATTGTTTATAATTTCAATTTTAATTTTATTAATTGTACCTGAATAAATGTATTTGCATGCATGAAACCTTCGAAATTTCTTTAACAAGGAAGGCAATAAAAACATAGTCAATTTTTTCAAACTTACGTAAAATTCCTCCACATTTTATTCCTAACTCAACATTTGTATCATTGTGTAATTTTCTCTCTTTCATTGGAATGATAGTCAACAGTTCTTCTTTTGTTGACATATCTTCGAAAACCATCCTGATGAATATGCATAACTGCGCAGTACCAACGAAATCAGTTGACTCATCCAATTGAAGAGAGAACACTACACACTTTCCAATTTTTTTTTTAATTCCCTCGATATCATCACCAGTGACATATTTTTAATATTTGTTATAATCTTGGACTTGTTTTTCATATTTTGGAAAAGAACTTCACCAGCTTCGATAAAAGCTTCTTTAACTATTTCTCCATCATTGAATGAATTATTATTCTTAATCAGAACTTGAGCTACTTTGAAAGAAGCAAGTAGGGCAGATTTTGAAAAATATTGTAATTAAATATAACTTCATTAAAAACAAATTGAATATTTTTTTTAAGAATTTTTTAAAGTAAATAAATAATTAAAACTTTTTTAAAAAAATTCGTTCATTAAAATTAAAATAAGAAAATTTATTTGATTATTTTTAAAAAAAATATTTTGTTTGAACAGTTTGAGAAGTAATTAGGTTTAAAGGTTATCATTTTAATCAAGTTTGAAATTTTTCCATAATAGAGCATACTTTTAAACCTAAAATATTTAAAATTTTGCTCATTTAATTGATAAATATTTGTGTGAAAAATAAAAATTAAATGAGTATATTCGTTCATCTTGTGCTATATGACGAAAACGGATCAGCACTTAGAAAGTCGAATATGTCTTCAATTAAATCATTATGAATTTTTTTGAAAAAAAAAAAAAAAAAAAAAAATTTTTAAATAAAATTTCATAAAACATCTCGCGATCTACCTGAAGTCCTTTCACGATCGACTGGTAGATCGCGATCGATGTCTTGAACATCTCTGCTATATGGTATTTATATTTTCAAATCGTGATATATCAATACGAAAGATTTAAGATTTTATGAATAATCATTAGTTTTGCCTTTTTTTCTCACTTATATTTTGTTTATTAGGAGAAGACGAGATGCAGTCTACTCGAAAATGAGATTTTATAGACAGCTATTAAAAGTTTTAATGCATTTAATTTGATCAATGTAACTCTCAATTAGTCAGTTGGCTGATTAGTTATCTAGTTGCTTAGTTAATTAGTTTCTTCGTAGAGGTTATTTAAGATAGTAATCAGCGGGTCTGACTTTTTTACCCAATCCCCCCATATTTATCGTAATCCTTCTAATTTTGTCGCAATCCCCCTAAATTTTGTCGCAATCCTCCTAAATTTTGTCGCAATCCTCGAATTTTGACGTAATCTTCTGAATTTGTCGCAATCCCTTACAATTTTTGTAGTCTATGAAATTTGTCCAAGTCTTGCGTAATCCTTCTTTTAATTTTGCTTTTTTGCCGCAATCACTCTAAACCTAAACCTGTATTAATTCTTTGAAATTCCATAATATGTTTGTAATCTAACAAATTTTCCTGCATTTCCTTATCTTTCTTTTAACGACCCTTCTTTCGGGCACAATGGGAGACTAGTGTCCCAAAAATTCTCTCCTTATATTATATAAAAACTCATTGAGAAAAAAAGATTAGCCAGAAAATGTTAATTTTACTTTTATAAATTTTAACCGGTTATCGACCACAGTCAACATATGTCTACTTTACAAAAATAAAACTACCTGCAATTATTAAGCTTTTTAATACAAATCATCTTTTTAATGCTTTACATTAGAAAGTGTCTGATTATTCTGTTCGTTGGATTGTGACAAAATCAGTGTAATTGCATGTAATCAGAAATGCTTGAATTTTTCTAAGATAAAATCTTCTTGATTTTGCATATTTCATATATTTTGGAATAAATACTTAGTACATATTCGAACCCAGTCTCTGTTCTCATTACAAAAGTTTCCTACAAAGGCGAAACACCTTTATCTCAAATTCCTGCAATTGTATTTCACTGTTAATTCTGCACCTAACCTTAAATAGAATGATAGGGAAGGGATCAAATTTCTACACAACACGACGTGAGATCTTGTTTGCTAAGAGCTCACAAAATTTAAATTCATAAATTTTTATTTCTCCCCAACTTTTATATTTCATGATAAATTTCAGCCGTAAAAATTGTAAAATAAGACAAATTTTCGACATTCCCCAGTTTCGACCATTTATCTTTTTGGCAATCTGTCGTCGCATTGACGTTTTGCTATATCGACGTTTCGTCGTGCGTGTGTATTTAAAAGATTAAATTTTTTGGCCTTTATAAAAAATAAGTAGAACACAGGAAAAGCAAATTTTCTTTTGTTCAAGTAATCAATAGAAAATATTGAATATATAATACAATCGACTTAATTTCATTGAATAACTTTTGTATTTGAATTTATGCATTGTAGGAAGTTAATTAAGTTGACTTCGTCATGATAAACGCATATATGCGAAAAAAGATATGCTATTAAACTCAAAACGTGAGTTTAATCCAATACTCAATCTTGAAACATCCTCAGATCAACTATGTTTACCGGTATCTTCTTGGCCTCAATTTTGTGCATTTTTTCCTTTCTAACCTTTTTCCTCTGCATCCTGGCTCTACATACGCTTCGAAAAATTAAAGTTGGCGATAAAAAACAAAAGTATGTTTTCTCTTACAATTTTTTCCTTCCACTTTTTCTTTTCGTTCTTCCTATTCCTCTAAAAATTCACACACTCTTTCATGAAAAGTGGTTTTACTCACGTTTGCTCTGCAAGGTTTGTTGGGTCATGGAGTTTTATTGCATAACAATGTCCTTGTACTCAGTCACTTTCTTAACACTCATGCAGACGCTTTCTTTGGACATAAAAATGGCACTTTACATAAAATCTAAGACCAAACAGTTTCTCCTAGTCTATTACATACTGATCCACATTCTTTTTCTATTTGTGCTGATAATTCCCGATTTTATAACAAAGGGAGCAGGATTCTACAATAATTTCAACTTTTCTGTCTGCTTGTATGAGTTTAATGAAATAAGAGATCACTTAACCTCAATCTTCATATTTTACATTCCCATTGTGACAAACGTCATTTGCTCCATCCTGCAAGTAACTGCTTTGAAAAGGCATATCAACACAGCACGCAACACCTTCAACGAGACAGTTATTGCCAAAAAAATCCTAGTTTACAATAAAAATCTTAGACTCATCATGAATCTCAGCATCTGCTTGATAGTTACATGGACGCCCTGGGCATTGGCGTACAGCCTGGATCTTCCCATTTCCACCCTCTACACTACATCAGTCTTATCCTACTCCTTTTTCTTCTGGTACACTTTGATATTTTTGTTAAGGTACAGAAAAAGTAATAAAATAAAATCCAACTTCCAAATGTTTTCTACAACGAAAGTTACGGGTATTAGTGCCTTCTGATCATTAGAAAAATAGCTTGGAGAAGTTTCTTAAAATCAAAGATAAATCGATTATTACAGAAAGCAATTGAAGAAAGCGTTTGTTTATGCTATATTAATAAATTGAAATTTAATAAAAACTTCTATAAATTCTATAAAAATGATTTATGGAACAAATATACTACAAGAAAATATTTGATATTTTGTGTAAAAAATAAACTGGTATCAAGTTGATTGAATTTTGTACTGTTTTAAGAATTTACAAAATTGATTTTAATATTATTTTTAAAATTTTTTTTTACTTTTTCCATATAATCTTTTTTATTAATAAAAATTAATTATATACAATAAAAAAAATATATTGTCATATATTGAAATAACGGGGCGTGAGTAAGGTTCAAGGTCTTAGGTTCAATCCCGCATCAAGCCAATTTTCTCATAGTTCGATACAAGCGGCGCAATTGTGCCTTTTCGATGAAAACATCCTATCTTACCTTCAAGTAAGGAAACTGTGACAAAAAAGGAGTAAAGTTATTAATAAAATTTATAATTCATTACAAAATATTAAATATGAAAAACTATCGTAGACGGATATTTTTCCAACTGGCCTTTCACCCGGGAATTTGACATCGACAGTTTGGCCACGGATGTTTTGGTCCATACATTTTCCAGAGGTGGACCTTTTTGCCAACTGGGTTTAAACTAGCGTTAAATTTGTTTTATGCTCTTTTGATATATAACATACATGGAAACAACTCTAATGTATGTACAAATATTGTATGATAATCTCTTTTAGTCAGTTAGTTTTGGATTGCATGTTATAAAACAACATACACAAAATTATTAATTTAATATAAATATATTATAATGTAATGTAATATAATATCAATTGAACAAAAATTTGGTAACACGTTAAAAACTATTCCGAAACGATATTTCGTCAAAAGGTCCTACCCTAGAAAATCTGGTGCCAAAACGTCCGTGGCCAAACAGCCTAGGCTTACGTTTGCCAAAACGTCCGTGGCCAAACAGCCTAGGCTTACGTTTGCCAAAACGTTCTACATCCTGAAAACACATATACAAATTTTCATATTAAAGGAGAGATAATCATTCATATTTGAAGCTTTATTTATTGAAGATTTTTTAAAAAAATAAGGTAATAAAAATTTAGCATACTTAGAAATTTCTCTCAGATTCTTCATAAGAATTTTCCTGTAAAAAGGGAACATTTTGCAAATCAGTACCTCTTAGAAACGATAGAAAAACAAATTAGATAGTTTTGTAATCAGGCGAGTAGCCAAAAATAAGGAGGATGAACGGCTAAAATATAGGTGATATAATATAAATATAATGACCTTCCCCCCCCCCCCCCCCCCCCCCCCAATAAATTTCTATAAGTAAGAGTTGCTGCTTGTATATAACACACAATAAGTAAGCAATGTTTATCACAGTGTCTCCTCTTTATAGTATTTTTGAGCAAACACATGTATGTTGATGATCCACTAGATTTTCTCATCTTCTGTCACATTCTATTTTTCTTTCTGTATCCTCTGTTTTTCTCTTCCGCTTTCTCTGCTAAAACTCAATCATTCACTCAAGCTCTCTTCTTTCATTCAGCTCTCTTCTCTCCAGTGACGTAGCTAGGCTGGGGCATGAGGGGCCATGCCCACACTCCTATGTACCGCATGGTGCCCCCATGCGTCTTATGCGATATCAGTTTTTGAAAATTTCTCCAATGAAAGGATCAAGAAAGTATAATGTTGCGCAAGTTTTTTGTTTTTAAATTGTGCTCCTTCTATCAACTTTTTTTTGGCAACACCACTGCTTCTGTCTAATTTGCATTTAGAGTTAAATTAAAATAGTTTTCAATCGTTACAATTTTATATCAATGAATATTGTTAGACTCGCGCTAAGAATTTTTTTTCAACAAAAGTCACTTAATCTTTATCACTACGTTTGTTACATTTTGTAACGTTTGAATACTTTAATTTTTTCAAGTCAAGTTTTTTCAATAGTTATTTGGGAATGAATATTTTGACTATCTATTCAGTTTAAAAGCAAGGATGCTCTATTTGCTTAATATTTGAGCAGAGATATTTTTTATAATGTTCGATTGTTAAATTTTATAAGTAACACTGTACATAATTAATTAAATCTTTTTTTTAAGAAAATTTGTTGATTATTATAATAAAAATATAATATCGAAACAAAATGTTTCAGTTGCTAAAAATGTACTTCATCTATTTATAACAGCTGTCAAAATTTTATTTGTAGACAGAAATATTCAAAAAAACGCAATGATTTTCTTTTCTCGTATACTTTGATTTATGTTAGTTTGGTCCTAGAACATTTCGCCCCATTATTTTCATAATACAGTTCGCCCCATTATTTTCATGAGACATTTTGTTTCATGGACAATTCGCCCCGTTATTTTCATAAGACATTTTGTCTCATGGACAATTCTAAAAAATTAAGAGATAAATTGATTAATTTGAAATAATTTAATAGAGATAAAATAAACAAGAATATAAATTTTTTTAATAATTTTACACATATAATAAGCAAAGATGGATGAAACAAATAGCCTATGAGACAATTTGTCCAGGGGGCAAATTGTTTTTGGGGCGAAATGTCTGTCGACCTTTCTTTATGCCTCCTATTATTTTGAAATTATTCTGAGAACAGACGGTTCTATTTTAAAATAGTGAAAATTGCTTTATTAGTTTATTTTATTTCCTTTCTCTCTTGTTAATTATGTAACAAATTTTTCAATTTTGAGTAAAAGGTAAGGTGCAGCGGGTGTATTTTCATTGACAAGGCACTGGTGTACCGCTTATGTCAAACTGAACAAATTCGTATCGATGAGGAATCGAATCCAGAGGCTTCCGTGCTGAGTCCATCATCTCAACCAACCTGCCATGCCACCCATAGATTATGCTTTAGGGGATACGTCAAATTAGTTTTCAAAAAATTTAAGTTATGTCCTAAAATTTTTTAGTTTTTGTTGAAGCTCTATAACTTTTTCTGATAGATTTTTTTTCCTTAAAAGTTATTATAAAGGGCAAATCATTGCAAGATATTAAGTTATTTTACTTTTTGTAGCTTGTATCAATTTAGCTTTTAAACTATTTTTGAATGATGCTTAGTAAAATGAAATAATGCGATCTTAATTTTGTTTGCACAATTATAACTTCATTTTATACCCCTGACCCTGAATCAATCACATTTTCATATAAACATCGCAGGGTGTCTAGTAGACTCTTTGCCTATAGACTACATTCACTCATATAAAACTATCCAACCTTCAGTTATTTATTTTCTCTATGAATCAAATATCCTTTCATCAATTCCTGTAATGTGCCTGGTAGACTACTTCATTTTTCAAATGAAAAGCCTATTCCACCCCCTAACAATTTTGGATTTTTTTAAACTAGTGTATATTCGATGGTTGTAGGTAAAAATGCACCCAATTAAAAAGTAGGAAAAAATGACCTCTAATTTTTGATTTTTTTAAATTATATAAATATTTTTATTTGGTACCGTTTTGAAAGGCTAAATTTCTAAAATTTCTTAATTTATAGGGTTTTTTTTCTTTATAGTTCTTGAAAACAATAGCAAAGGTGCAGATTTGTGGGAATGTGTTCTTAAAATCAGTTAAAACACAAATTATATTTAGAAAGTGTTCTGATACACACAAAGTCCAAAAATATTTGCTATTTTATAAAAAAAAATTTTGTATTTAAAAAATTGCCGTATGCTGAGTTTTTTAGTTTACTTTAATTAAATTTTAAATGTTTTAGATGAAAAGTTGACTTTTGTTTTTTTACAAAAAATCTTTATTTGACATATCTTTTTTAAAAATTTTAACTAATAATTTTTTGAAATTTTTTGTATTGGGCATTTTTTCCTAATTTTAAATTGGGGCATTTTTTCCTATTTTTTAATTGGGGGCATTTTTTCTGCGCACTATATTCGATATGCAAATTTAATTAAAATATTTTCGCTGGAAGTATAGTATTTAAATTCACCAATTTTGTAAAAAAAAATATAAAGTAGTCTTATAAATTTAGGACTTTAGGTATGCGCTGAATACACTTTATTTAAAGAATTGCTTGAATATTTGGTCTCCCGTGGTATTTCCTGACCACTAATTTTGAAAATTGCAAGAAAAAAATTTCGCCCCCCTCCAATAATTTTGAGGATGTGCGCTCCTGTATTTCACCCCATGGTATATATAAAAAAATGAAAGAATAGTTTTAACGTTATCTAGAAACAATGTTATTTTTAAAGCATGCAAAAATTAACGAATAAACAGGGTGTAATTTTTAAAAAAGATAAACTTTGAAATTATATATATTATTGATAAATACAGGTTGACATCAATTTGATTTCGATTAAATGCTGTATTTTAATTATAAAAATATTCATTATCTAATTAGATCAATATTGCGTCAGATTTATTGGAAACGTGAAAGGCTTTGTTTCTATAATGATTTTTTTGCTCCTCAAATCTTTCATATATATTTGCATTATCTACAGACTCAACACTGCCATACATGCAATTAACTCACTCGGCCAAATTAAACTCAGTGAATGACAGATTTTCTGTTCAATTCTGTGAAGATAATAATTTTAAAATCCTATTGCTTCACATAGATGTAAGATGTTAGTTAATTTGGGGGAACATTTGTAGCTAATTTGTTTAATCATTTTTAAAAGAGTGAATATGCTTAATCGGAGATATAAGGTAGATCAGATTTAGTCACCTGTGCTCAGAAGATAGAAGGATATATGGGGAAATTGAAATTTGGAAAAATGGTTTGAGAAAAATAATTTCTGGTCATTTCAAAATTTCAACACATCTGCGCCTACATCAGAATGCATATTAGGAAAACTTTTTTTCGCGGTAGAACGCTTTATATTGGTTGAAATATCCCATTGAATAAAGTTTTTTCGTCTTCATTATTATTATTTCAAACTAAAGATTGCTAACAATCAGTTTCATCCTTATTTATATATATAATAGTATGTCTAGCAAACGCGCTATACTTTGTATGTTACATATACTTTCTATAATAGAAATAAAAAACTTCGTCGTTTTTTTGTTGTCTCAAATGGTCTTGCCAGACCACTGATATATATTGTATATCTCTTCTAAACAAGATTATATATATATATCTTCCAGTGATAAAATTTTTGGTGATCATAACTTTTTTTTTAATTTTCCTAAGATATTATATATTTTTTCATTGCTTCTTTTTGTTATCTCCCGGGGTATTGCCAGACCACTAATATATAAACACTTATATACGATAGATGTGGTTTTTTACCTATCAGGTGCTAGAGGAAATATTTAGATTTTTTCTCCCTTAAATAATATGAGATATCAGAATCTTACTTCCTTCAAATTTGTTTTCTTTACAAGAATGTTCGTTCATTGACTGTTCAATCATAAATACATGAAAAGACAACATATCAATAGTTATCGTATACGATAAAATAAATTTATTGGCTAGTTTTATCAATAAATTTAAATTGTATTCTTTATTTCAAACGTTATTTAAAGAAAGAAACTTGAAAATCCGAATAAAAAATCTATGTTTATTTAAGAAAAAGATTATTTTCCATTTTCATCACATTTGGATTCCTGATGATTAAAAACAGGAAACATTTTTTCAGTCTCATCCCAAGAAAGTTTTGAGTCGCATAAATCTTTAACAATCTTCGCTACTTCATCAATCTAAAGTAAAAACAGTTAGTGGATTAATATATAACTTTTTACAGATTTGAAAACTTACTGGCAGTCTTATTTGTCTCATTGTGTTTCTTTCTCTGAGTGTAACTGTATGCGGTTTATCTAAAGTGTCAAAATCTATTGTAATAGCAAAAGGTATTCCTATTTCATCAGTTCTAAAATAGCGTCTACCAATTGATCCAGAACTAGAATCAACTTGCACCGAAACTCCAGCAGATTTCAATAAGGATTCAATACTGTCAATAAAAGAATAGATGGATTCGTTATTACTAAGAGGCAAAATGGAACACTTTATGGGTGCAATAACTGGCTTCAACGCAAAATAATCTCTTTTTTCTTTAAGCTGAGTGCGTATTGTATACGAGTGATCTAACAAGGAGTACAAAATACGTCCTATTCCAAATGAGGGCTCGATCACAGAAGGAACAAATGAATTATAGTGCACAACCTTTTCAACTTCTTTAAACGTTACCATTTCACTGTTGATTTCAAAGCTCTCATGTTCACCACTTCGCGCTTTGAGAGTGTAAGTTTCACTACTCAACAAATGATTTCTAATTGCTTCAATTTGATCATCATTTTCCATTTGTTTAAGAGAATCTAAAATAATTTTGCCCTTATCCTTAAATTTCATTCCAATAGATTGTTTGTTAGGAACACATGATAGCTTTTTAACTTTAATTGGTGTTTGCAAATCGGTATGAGCTTTCAGCTCAATATCTGTTGCTTTGCTATGCTGTAACAAATCATAACAAGATCGATCAGCCAATCCCACAGCCTCAATCCAATCCCCACTAGACAACTGTATTTCTGCATCCCAGCAATCAACGGCGTAATGGGCCATTTCATTAGGAAGATGTTGTCGAAAGCGCAGTTTGGAGGAGTCGATGCCGATATTGAGTAAGAAGACTTGAATTTTATATAAAAAGTAGGCAATGCACTGATTGGCGATTATGCCTGATTTCACAGCTTCTTTCAAATTACAGAATATAACTGCCTTGCCCTCCAACTGATCCTGGGATGATAGGAGAGGCGAAGCAAATAAATCTGGTATACTGGCAAACTTTTTGTGGTCTTTTTGTTCTGGGTGCACAAAGTATTCAATTTCAGCTAAACAAAATTCTCTGACGCGTATCAGACCCGAGCGAGGAGAAATTTCATTGCGAAAAGCAGGGCCGATTTGTGCTGCTCCAAAGGGCAAACGATGCCGGTTAAACTCGTATAACCTTTTGAAATTGACAAAAATACCTTGGGCAGTTTCAGGCCTTAAATAACTATAAAAAACAAAGATAGTTTCCAAGCAGAGTTATTTTGTAAGAAGTATACCTCTTAAGATGGCCAGTAGGGCCAAAAGTCGTTGAAAACATCAAATTGAATGGAAATGGTTCTGATAGATCATTTCCAGATTTAGGACTTTTAATATTATATTTTTTGATGATTTCGTAAAGCTCGTGGCAACTTAAATTATCTACTTGAGATAAATAATGTTGAGCCTCCTTGACGTCTCCTTCTATAGATAAATGACCATTAGTAACTTTTTCAACCAATCCTTGAAGATGGGCTAATAAGAAAAAAATTTAGTCAGGATATTTGTTCAAATACGATTATTTACACTTAACTAAATGGTCGAGTCTATAGCATTCTCCATTATTCATATCTTTTACCATATAATCTGAAAACTTGGCAACATGTCCTGAAGCTCTATAAATAACAAAAGCACACGTATAGTTAAAATTAAGCATGCACAACATATGTTTAGAAGTATTAAGATGAACTAATGGGCTTCTATTTAGTTTGTTACAATAATGAGTTTACAGAATATTTGTATATTCTTTTTATTTGGTGAATTATTGTCTTCTTGTATGATAACTGACATGGAGAAAATTGTCATTATCTTAACCTGAAACCTTAAGATTTTTCTTTGCTAATTTTGAAAAACTTTATTGTAATATTGAATTTAAAAAAAATTTAAACTTTATTAATAAATTTATTTAACATTTATGTTACTAGAAGTTGGAAGATTAATTTTTTTTTATCTTAATTTTCAAAAGAATTGAATAGATAAGAATAGCTTGAACATTTATTATATGTTATTAGGTCTTTTTACATCTACATTTCGTTCATTTTCTCCTTTTCAAACTTGTTTCAATGAGATAATAATCTTTATTACTTGAACTTGTCATTTTTAAATCATAAAACTTGTGCTAAACTTTCTTTTCTGTACTATATCTAAGTCACATTTTGGAGGTTTCATCTCGCGAATTATAATTTTAGATAAGCAAATAAAATTCCGCTGAGAATAAAGCAGACGATTAGTAAAATTTAAAAATTGAAAGTTAAAATTTCATTTGCTTGATGGGCGTTTGCGTTATAAAGATGGCTCTCCTCATTTTATAGTTTTCTTTGGTACTACTGTTTCAATTTCTTTTTTATAACTGATTTAAGCTACAAGCAAAATAAAAACCACAAAATTTTTTAGAATATCAAAAAAGAGTTTACTTCAAAACTGTTTCTGGGGTGATTATTGAACACTCAATTTCATAAATTGATTCATCAAAGATGAAAGATTTTCTCCATTCTGAAATTATATTATTTTTAATAGCAGTTCCCATTGGGCCCAAGTCTATAAGACCACTTGCACCTAAACAGAAGGAGAAAACAGACATTAAATTAGAATTAAGCTAATTAACTATGAGCAAATGCTCTTTAAAATATCTTACGCGTTTTTGATATTTCAACAACAAAAATGTGGCAAAAGTAATTCAAGGGAGAATTATAAAAAAATTGTTAGTGCATGTTGGTTTATGTATTTTTGGATCACACAATATAAATAGTTAATTTCAAATTTTCAATCAAAGATTGACTTCCACAAAAATTATGTTATTTATGTACATAAAAAGTTACACTTTTGGAATATTTCAAAAGATCTAAAGTTTGGGAATGATGGTCTAATTTATAAAAACATTTTGTCATTTTACTCTTTAACCCGTTAACGCCCAATGTCGACATATGTCCCCTTTACAAAAATATGAAGTTTGCTTTTATAAATGCTTTTAATACAAATCTTCTGCTTTACATTAGATATCGTTTGATTATTCTGGTCGTTAACGGGTTAAACAGTGCACGCAAGGTTGAAATTTTGGGAAAGTATTTTTTAATGATTTTAATTTAACTGTCAAAAAAATTCAATCAACGCATTAATTTTTTTAACTAATTTATATAAAACCTAAAATGCTTTCAAAGATTTAAATCATTGCTATGATGATGGCGGGTACGATGGTGAAGGACAAAATAAAAATAAACAATTTATCAGTAGAAAAGTAATGGGTTCGCACAGAAACCCAAACTTTTTCAAAAGCTTTTTTAGTTAGAAAGAAATATTTGAAGGCGCTATGTTTTTTAGGCATTTAAATTTAATTTAATAAAATTTTGAGAGGTAAGATAATTCAATTTTTTACCTTGATTGCCCAAAGGGGTTTTATGGAATCTGGGATAAAGTAAAATAGCTTAAGATTTGCGTTGCTTATAATGCATAAAATATCTAATGTTAAATTTAAAGTATTGGCATCGAGAAAAATTATACTTTTATTCCGATTCCTCAAAATGAATTAGGGCTGTGAAAGGTTGGATAAACTGCTGAGGATTCAAATCCTAATAAGTGCATATGAGATGAACTTAATGAAATCCCAACCTTTGAACTTTAGTCAGCAAAACGGTATATGATGACAAAAAAACAAATTTACAATCTTCACTTAGGAATAAGATATATGCATACTTTACGCTCTTATTTAAATATCCAGTGCTACCTATGCGTCTCTAAACTTTAAAGTGTAGTATGGTGGCTTAAAAGATGGCGAAACGCGGATAATAAATAATGGCTGTGGTTATGAACACAAACCAAAAATAAAATCAGCTTGGGTAGCTGATTGAAGGGCTAAATCTCTCATCTCAAACTTAATTTCAAAAGCTCTATGAAGTGTACCACCCTGTGTTACTTGCATGCTGTTAAATCAACACCAAAAGCGCCAAGTCGACTGTAATTTTTTTGAAAACAGAATCGTGCAAAATTTTGGTATTGTCCCATCATTAACGTGTAGATCAACCAAGTTTAGTTTAAAGTTCTAAAAGAAGAGTTATACTTGAAATCTGTAAGGTCAAGCAAGTACTAAAAATTCCTTGCGTAATACGAGCAATACTCTAGATAGGAATTCATTCGCAATGCCTTCCTATATTGACCCATTTTGGAAAAAATGTTATAAAATCGCACGTGGGTAAATTTCTTCTACATCTGGCTCAGATTCAGTACTACAACATGAAGCTTCATGAAATCAGAGAATTAGTTATTAAAAATTATAATCACGTGACGCTGCAGTACACCCAACATTATCAGTTGTGGAGCCCTGAGTTATAGGAATAGAACGAAAAAAGATGTAATGAATTTAAGGCAATGAATAACAAAATGCTTTATGATGGATATATATGACCAAGAGTGAAGAACGAATACCTTAAAGCAATATGCAAAAAGGAATATCAGATTATATCAGTTCCAACTTTAACCAATGTTCATACTAATGTTTAGAATATACACGCATAAAAATTTGTTTGCGCGATAGTAAAACTATTTTACATATAAAAATAAACACAAATCTTAAAATCAATGGCCTTCTTCGATGTCCTCTTAATTAAAAGAGCGCTCCTTTTCAAATTGCAAGGCACGCGCACCGAAGATTGTCCGATGTGAGAAAATAGTTAGTTCGTTGTTAAAAAATTACCTCCATAAATAGAAAAGGAGTTATCATAAAAAAATCTTCTTAAGATTAGATCTTCCATTCTTATCGTTAAATATTCACTTTCTGATATTAAATTGACTTGCTAAATTTAAAAAAACGTTTAAAAAGAAAAAATGGTAAACTCCTACTTTATTTCTGTATTCTTCTTTTTTCTTTGCCAAATCTTCTACAACCTTGTCTATTTCAGGTCGAAGAGTAGATTTATCTTTCTTTAACCTTTCTAAAATGTTTTTCTAGAAGAAAAAAATCTTTATAAGTTTGAAAATAATAGACAATTTTAAAAAATCATTAAGAATATGAGATAATAGCATGACACAGATATATCTGCAATATATGAGTATCCGTGATTTGGGAGTATATATCCACATGCTTATCCTTAATCGTATACGTATTCTGGCACTGTTAATAGGATTTTGCCATATAGTCTTTGAGTTGATACAACCAACACATACGTCTCCAATGGTGTCACTACAATACTTATTTTGTTCACTTCTGTGAATATCGTGAACTCCACCTATCAATACTTAGAAATCCAACAAACCCAAATACTTAAAATATTTATGAGTTCTCTTCTTTCCCAATTGAACTAAAGAAAGGCCTCTACATATGAACGCAATGAGTAAACTAATTTTTTTCATAATTTAAAATGCTTAAAAAAGGTATTTTTGAATTTATAAGTGCATTTCCTGTGCCTTTGAATCTCTCATCAAAAATATGAATCCGAGCTTAATTGAAGACAAATAAAACAATAAAAAGTCACCCCTCAAGAAAGGAATCTCCTTCAGTATTTGATAAAAGTATTTTTTTATTTCTACAGTTTTGTGTGTCTATAAATAGATCGACTCCTAAAAATTATCATTTATTTTAAGATTGCTTAGAAGGGAGAGAGAAACAGGTGTTTAGGTTCTTATTTATAAATTGAGTGCAATGTACTGTTGTGTTTTATCCTATAAGTTAATTGTTTTTTTATTTAGTAATTAATCAAGTGATTTAAAATTAAAATGGCTCTAACAAGAAGTAGTGAAAATAATTTTCTGGTTGGCATTGTCCGTGAAACAAACTATGAAAATTGTAGTCAACTCCAAAGAAAGAAATGTGTTTTAAAATGGCTTTTTATATATAAAAAACTGAAAAAATCGATTAGTGAATTCTGAGGAAATGTTGGAAAATTTGGAGTAATGTTCTCCCAAGTCTTAAATTACAAAGAAAATTCGTAATATTTATGAAAAACATGAAAATTTGATAAAGAATAAAAACGCAAATCTGCAACACAAATAAAAAAATAAGAGTCCAGCAAAGAGTTGAATAGCCTATTTCACAGAGAATATTCACAATCTAGCACTCTTACAAAAAAACAAAGAATTGGCTTTTCTTGAAGATCTTAGAGGACTAAAAAATGTTTATCGGAAAAGAAGACAAGAAATTTTCAAAAAAATATAAAAAAGTAAAATGATGAATTTTACAAAAATCTTTAGAAGAAAAGGGAGTTTTTGAAGAAGATAGGGCTTCTCTTGTCTCACTTGACAGCGTTGACATTAATCGTGGGTTGCTTTTTTAGCCTGCAAAAAGCATAATCATGAGTTGTTTATTGCTGCAGTTTTTTAAATCTTTTTTTTTCAAGTGATCAAGATATTGCACTCTTTAATCGATTCGAAGCAAAATGGTTTGCTATTCCTATGAGTTCTTTTCAACCTTTTGAATATAATGATACTGACCCTGATCTTATTGGTCAATATGTTCGAGAAAAAAAAGACCAGATCATTTTATTTTTCAGAATGAACTAAAAAACAAATACAAGATTATTGGGAACTTTTTGAACTATGTCTGATGGCAAAAAACAGGGGCGCACATCCTCAAAATTATTGGGGGGGGAGGGGGGATTTTTTCTTGCAATTTTCAAAATTAGTGGTCTGGAAATAACACGGGAGACCAAATATTCAAACAATCCTTTAAAATACAGTGTATTCAGCGCATACCTAAAGTCCTAAATTTATAAGACTACTTTATATTTTTTTTTACAAAATTGGTGAATTTAAATACTATACTTCCAGCGAAAATATTTTAATTAAATTTGCATATCGAATATAGTGCGCAGAAAAATGCCCCCGGAAAAAATGCCCCCAATTAAAAAGTAGGAAAAAGTGCCCCCAATTAAAAAGTAGGAAAAAGTGCCTCCAATTAAAAAGTAGGAAAAAATGCCCCCAATTAAAAAGTTGGAAAAAATGCCCCAATTTAAAATTAGGAAAAAATTCCCCAACACAAAAAAATTCAAAAAATTATTAATTAAAATTTTTAAAAAAGATATGTCAAATAAAGATTTTTTGTGAAAAAAAAGTTAACTTTTCATCTAAAACATTTTAAATTTAATTAAAGTAAACTAAAAAACTCAGCATACGACAATTTTTTAAATACAAAAAAATTTTTTATAAAAGAGCGAATTTTTTTGGACTTTGTGTGTATCAAAACACTTTCTAAATATAATTTGTGTTTTAACTGATTTTAAGAACACATTCCCACAAATCTGCACCTTTGCTATTGTTTTCAAGAACTATAAAGAAAAAAAACCCTATAAATTAAGAAATTTTAGAAATTTAGCCTTTCAAAACGGTACCAAATAAAAATATTTATATAATTTAAAAAAATCAAAAATTAGAGGTCATTTTTTCCTACTTTTTAATTGGGTGCATTTTTACCTACAACCATCGAATATACACTAGTTTAAAAAAATCCAAAATTGTTAGGGGGTGGAATAGGCTTTTCATTTGAAAAATGAAGTAGTCTACCAGGCACATTACAGGAATTGATGAAAGGATATTTGATTCATAGAAAAAACAAATAACTGAAGGTTGGATAGTTTTATATGAGTGAATGTAGTCTAAAGGCAAAGAGTCTAATAGACACCCTGCGATGTTTATATGAAAAAATGTAATTGATTCAGGGGCAAGGGTATAAAACGAAGTTATAATTGTGTAAACAAAAATAAAACAAAAAATTAAGATCGCATTATTTCATTTTACTCATCATCATTCAAAAATAGTTTAAAAGCTAAATTGATACAAGCTACAAAAAGTAAAATAACTGTTAACATTTTGCAATGATTTGCCTTTTATAATAACTTTTAAGGTAAAAAAGTCTAACAGAAAAAGTTATATAGCTTCAACAAAAACTAAAAAAATATAGAGCATAACTTAAGTTTTTTGAAAACTAATTTGACGTATCCCCTACAGCATACTCTATGGGTGGCATTGCAGGTTGGTTGAGATGATGGACATAGCACGGAAGCCTCTGGATTCGATTCCTAATCGATACCAATTTGTTCAGAGTTTGACATAAGCGGTACATCAGTGCCTTGTCAATGAAAATACACTCGCTGCACCTTACCTTTTACTCAAAATTGAAAAATTTGCTACATAATTAACATGATAGAAAGGAAACAAAAAAACTAATAAAGCAATTTTCACTATTAAATGGAACTGTCTGTTCTCAGAATAATTTAAAATAATAGGAGGCATAAAGAATTAGAGTTTATTTGATATTTTCAAGTTTTTATAAGCAGCAAAAGCCAACGTTTAAGTAGCTACTAGATCTTATAATTAGAAAATTATTTAAATTCGCCCCCTGACAAATTTTCTCATAGGCTATTAGTTTCATCCATCTTGGCTTACTATATGTGTAAAATTATTAAAAATTTTTATATTCTTGTTTATTTTATCTCTATTAAATTATTTCAAATTAATCAATTTATCTTTTAATTTTTTAGAATTGTCCATGAGACAAAATGTCTTATGAAAATAACGGGGCGAATTGTCCATGAAACAAAATGTCTTATGAAAATAATGGGGCGAAGTGTCGATGGGACGAACTGTCTTATGAAAATAATGGGGCGAAATGTCCGAGGACCAAACTAACATAAATCAAAGCATACGAGAAAAGAAAATCATTGCGTTTTTTTGAATATTTCTGTCTACAAATAAAATTCTGACAGCTGTTATAAATAGATCAAGTACATTTTTAGCAACTGAAACATTTTGTTTCAATACTATATTTTTATTATAATAATCAACAAATTTTCCTAAAAAAAGTGATTTGATTATGTACAGTGTTACTTATAAAATTTAAGAATCGAACATTATAAAAATATCTCTGCTCAAATATTAAGCAAATAGAGTATTCTTGCTTTTAAACTGAATAGATAATCAAAATATTCATTCCCAAATAACTATTGAAAAAATTAAAGTTTTCAAATGTTACAAAATGTAGCAAACGTAGTGATAAAGATTAAGTGACTTTTGTTGAAATAAAATTCTTAGCGCGAGTCGTAACGATTGAAAACTATTTTAACTTAACTCTAAATGCAAATTAGACAGAAGCAGTGGTGTAGCCAAAAAAATAGTTGATAGAAGGGGCACAATTTAAAAACAAAAACTTGCGCAATATTATTTATACTTTTTTGATCCTTTCATTGGAGAAATTTTCAAAAACTGATATCGCATAAGATGCATGGGGGCACCATGCGGTACATAGGAATGTGGGCAGAGCCCCTCATGCCCAGCCTACGTCACTGGAGAGAAGAGAGCTGAATGAGATAGGAGAGCTTAACAAGAGAAGAGGGCTTGAATGAAAGAAGAGAGTTTGAATGAGCTTGAGTGAATGATTGAGTTTTAGCAGAGAAAGCGGAAGAGAAAAACAGAGGAGAGAAAGAGAAATAGAATCACTGTGACAGAAGATGAGAAAATCTAGCGTATCATCAACATGTGTTTGCTCAAAAATACTACAAAGAGAAGGCACTGTGATAAACATTGCTTACTTATTGTGTGCATATTGAAGCAATTGATTATTATTATTATATAGCTCTGCGATCATCATACATGTTTTATAAACAAGTAGCAACTCTTATTTATAGAAAATTATTGGGGGCGAAGGTCATTTTCGCCCCCCCCCCCCCCCCCTGAAAACACAATGGGGGGGGGGGGGGGGGGGGGCGGTCGCCCCTCCCCCTCGCCCCCGGGATGTGGGCCCCTGGCAAAAACATATATTGTCTCAAAATATATTTATTCAGGAATGAGCTTAAAATGACGATTCAAAAAAGAAAAAATTTACGACGAAACTGTTTTAATTCTTAATGTCTATGTTAAAGCCTGGTTTACTCTCAGCATGCAAGCAATGCTCCAGTCAATGATGTTAATCTTTTGGAAGATTATCAAAATGTAGATGATTGGATTGCAAAAAATGCTTTAGCAAAATTAAAGAGACATTTATGTTACCTTAGCGATATATGACTCTCAGCATGCAAGCAATGCTCCAGTCAATGATGTTAATCTTTTGGAAGATTATCAAAATGTAGATGATTGGATTGCAAAAAATGCTTTAGCAAAATTAAAGAGACATTTATGTTACCTTAGCGATATATGACTCTCAGCATGCAAGCAATGCTCCAGTCAATGATGTTAATCTTTTGGAAGATTATCAAAATGTAGATGATTGGATTGCAAAAAATGCTTTAGCAAAATTAAAGAGACATTTATGTTACCTTAGCGAAGATCTTGTGCCACTGGCTTTTTTTAACTCTTAACAATTCAGAAGATAAAGAAATAATGTTTTATAATCTACTAAATAACAAAATTTTTAGTTAATTTACAGATCAAAGAAATTTGAGCAAAAAATATCAAAACTCTTTTCAAGCATTGAAAATTCCCTTTCCTGCTCCAGGATGCAGAGAAGATACAGGTTTTGTTGCCAATCGAAGGCTAAAAATGATTCTGTTATTACAACAAATAAGGTAGACAAGCAATTACTTTTCTAAACAGTAGAGCATCATAGAAAAACAATCGCTTTTCCAAATACCATGTCATCATCAGGGCCGGTTTTTAGCCGATTTGACCGATTAGACCAAATTGGGCCCCGCGTCTGAAGGGCCCCGCATTTACTATGATCGGAACAGTTGAAATTAATCCAAAATACGAAATTTACAAAATGAGATATTACAACGCAATATCTGAGCAAAGAGCGTGTTATTGCTAATGATATTTGCATACTAGTTGCTCTATACGAGACTTTACCCTGCTAATTTCGTCTGGATCAATTGGTTTTGAAGTGAGATATCAACTTTTAAACCTAATTCTTTTTTGATTCTAAATAGTACACATTCTGAGTAAACAAACACACCCGCCTCCATGTGACGATCATATGAATGCCTCTATGCGATATGAATTAACACAACTCGAACTTGTGCTATCAACATACAGGTAATTTCATCCCACTTTAAATTTTTATTGCAACATTAAGAATAAGTTAAATAAAAGATTTAACTCCAAGTACATCCTCGGCCCTTCTAGTTTGATTACCCAACTACAAATGTCCAAATCTGCATAGACTCGATCTAAATAAGGTACCTAATTACTAGTGGTGGCATAGATCACCCAGAGATTGCTCAAGGTCATGTACCGAATAGCTACAGGTAATCATGTTTGTTTTTATATTTAGTAATTTTTAAATTACTCTTCTGTTTTGTTACTTTTTTAGATCTTCCTTTTTCTAAATACAAAAGTTAAATAAAGAGGTACTACATCATGACAAGCATAAGCAGAAATCGAGATAAAGGGCGTAAATATTTATGTGGTAACAAGAAACGAGCATTGGCCAAGGCAAAGGCAGCAGAAAATAAAAAGCATAGAGGTGCCTTAAAAAGTTCCTTGTCACGCCATCTTTGAAGGCGCTCGGTTTGAAGATGAGAGAATCATCAATTATTTGCAGAATGAGGATAAAACCATGGATCAAATTTCAGATAATCAATACAATGATGAAAAAGATAACACACTAAAAGAAGTGGGCCCAGCCTCACCAGCTGTGACTGAAATTGAAGAAGATCTCGGTTCATTGGAAGACGGTCCCAAACCAGAAAGTTCAACAAGAATCCATAAACAAAAATGTAACTATCATGAACGATGATCCAGCATATTGGCCTGCTAATATAAATAACAATGAAAGGGATTATTTAACAATGAAAGATGCCCCTAATATTTCTGGTAACAGCTTTCCAAAAAATGAAAAGGGCTTGTGTTTTTCAAAGTTTCACTGTAAGAGACGACTTCTGAATGGGGAGAGTATTGAAAGACCTTGGATTATATACTCTAGTTCCTCTGATAAAATTTATTGCTTTTATTGCAAACTTTTTGTAAGGAATACAACCATGGCATTAGCAACAAGTGGGTTCAATGACTGGTCTAATATTCACACAAGGCTATGTGAGCATGAAAAGTCAAAGAACTATATGGAGGCCACGTGGAGTTTTTAGGAGTTAAATCAACGGCTATGTAGTGGAAAGACTATTGACAAAGAGCAAGAAAAAATCATCAATGACCATGCAAAGTACTGGCAGCAGGTATTCCAAAGATTAGTAGCTATAGTGCAGTTTCTTGCTGAGAGAAATTTTGCGTTTAAAGGAACAGAAGAAAATGTTTTCAATGAGACTGTCCAAAATGGAAACTTTTTAGGTCTTGTGAAGTTGATTCGAAAGTTTGACCCTGTTCTAGCACACATCTGCAAAAATCAAAACACATGAAGTTCATAATCATTATTTGGGAAAAGATACCCAGAATGAACTTCTAGATATCATGGCTACCGCAGCTTTGAATGAGATACTGACACGTGTAAAAGCAGCTAAGTATTATGCCATTATTTTAGACTGCACACCTGATATAAGTCATCAAGAACAAATGTCTCTAACAATCAGGTATGTGTCTGATGGTAACTTGGCTCCTTTTGGTGTGCATGAACATTTCATAAAGTTTATCGAAGTGGAAAGTAGTAAAGGAGAAAACTTAAGTAAAACACTATTAAACGCATTAAAGGAATTGAATTTAGAAGTGCAGGACATTCGAGGCCAAGGCTATGACAACGGTAGCAACATGAAAGGTCACACGTCTGGAGTACAAGCCCGACTGTTGAAGGAAAATTCAAGAGCATTTTTTGTACCATGTGCATGCCACAATTTTAACCTTTTACTCGGAGATGTAGCTAAGTGTTGTCCAGATGCTATTACTTTTTTTGGGATCTTGGAAGCCATCTATGTTTTGTTCTCAGCATCAACTAGAAGATGGGCAATTTTGAAAAAAGATGTAACTATGTTAACAGTGAAACCCTTAAGCAATACAAGGTGGGAGTGTCGTATTGATAGCGTTAAAGCTATTCGTTATCAGCTTGGAGAAGTATATGATCGAATCATTAGCCAACCAGCTAAAAAACTACAAATTTCTAGTTTCTTTGGTATTTTGGTATGATGTACTTTTTAAAGTCGTGAGCAAGGAATTACAAGGTGAAAAAAAGGACATTAATGAAGGAATGGAATCATATGAACAACTCTTGTCATGGCTAAAAAATTATAGGGAGGAAGGCTTTAATGGTGTTTTAGTAAGTGCAAATGAATTAGCTGAAGTTGTTGAGTTGCCATTTGAGTTTAGAAAATTTCAAGAAAAAGTATTACGAAGAAGGAAAAGAATGTTTTTATATGAAGCAGAAGATCAACCTATAGACGATCCAAAAGAAGCATACAGAATTCAGTGCTTCACCTTAGTGCTAGATCAAGCTATTCAGTCATTGGAAAGCAGATTTCAACAACTCAAAAATCACGTCAAGTTATTTGGATTTGTAAATAACTTTCAAAATATACAGAAGTCGAAAAGAGAAAGCATGCATTAAGCCTTGAAGCAGCTTCAACACTCACCAAAATGAAACAGGACGCTGACGGAAAAGTTGTTACTGAAAAAAGTAAAGACATTGATGGGTATTTGTTGGCTGAAGAACTTGAAGCTCTGAAAACTTTCCTTCCCTCTACAATTAAGCCTTATGCGTTGTTTGAACACCTGATAGAAAATAATAGATTTACAGCATTTCCTAATGGTTTCATTGTGTTAAGGATTTATTTAACAATGCCAATATCAGTCGCCTCAGGGGAAAGAGGTTTTTCAAAGCTGAAGCTAATTAAAACATACTTGAGGTCTACGATCTCACAAGAAAGACTTAACAATTTGGCAATGCTCTCTATAGAACATGAGATTGCTAAAGCATTAGACTTTGAAAATATTTTAAAAGATTTTGCAAATAGAAAAGCTCGAAAAGTATTATTCTAAAAGAGTATATGGTCTTTCTTTTTATCAAAGTAAAACAATAAATCTATTCATTTTGCTTTTAAAATTTTATTACACCATTCATTTAATGGTTATCTATTTATCTTTTGTAGGATTATATGTATGTATGATGTTGTATATATATATATATATGCGTTATAAAATTTGCTATATAGAGGAGGGGGCCCCACCATCAAGTTTCTAATCGGGCCCCGCAACACTTGGCACCGGCCCTGGTCATCATCATAAGTGTTTCCACCAATACACACTGATTTTAATCTCTCTTAAGATGAACGTACAAAAGCTAGCCTTTAAACACCTTTCCTTGGTATGAAAGAGATTTTATAGACAGATGGATTTAAAATAATTTCTTTTTGAAAATTAGTCCTCAGGAAAGAAATTTAATATTTAAACCTCCTTTACTACCATCCCTCAAATTAAAAATTTTTCTGTTAGCTTTAGACCAGAGACGCAAGACTTTAATTTGGAATTTTTGCAAATTTATAAAAACAAATTGTTCGGTTAGTGAATAGACTTTCCATATTATTTAAATTGTTTTACGGTTGATTTTCAGAGAAATTATTTTAATATAAAAATTATAAAAAAAACTTTGCCCGCAATAATTTTTAGGATGTGCACTCCTGATTTAAGCAGGTTAACGTTTTTTTATTGTATGCGAAGCAATATATTTAATCGAATAGTTCTTCGATTGCCAATAATAAATGTGCAATCATTTTTCATTTAAAATATTTCATAGTTGTTTGGTAGATTTAATTGTTAGTGATGATGAATGGGCAACATCTGAATTTTCATTTCTTAAATTATTATATACAGTAAATATTTGACACCAATCTTTTTAAAATTCTAGTTGCGTTTAGACGATATTCGCTTTAAAGAATAAGTTTTAGACAATTGTGATGGAATAAAAATGATCATGGATGATAAAAATAGAATGATTTAAAAATTCAAGAATTATTTACTATTTGCAAGTAGATTAAAAACTACCTACCTACTTAAGTGTATTGAAATAAATTTTGGAAAAGAATAATTTAAAATACGTTAAAAATAAAATTACTTTTTGTATAATTAACTTTTTGATAACGTTAAGGTCGTTTCTTTCCTTTTCAGAAAAACTTAATTTTCCACCAAGATAATTTGAAAGTCTATTTTCCCAAGAAGAATAAGAGAGTTTTATTATATGAAAAGGAAAATTGTTTTTCATATATAATAGAAAAAACGTAAATAAATCATACTAAAATTTGGTTTGAAAAAATTGATTAAAAAAATATTAAAAAAATTGTCAATAAAATCAGGTCTTTTTTCAGAAAAAAATTTATAATTTGGAAATTATTTAGGTGTGATTAAGGCTGCGACATTTCGAAGAAATTGAAACAGGATCCCAAAAATTTTCTATAGGAAACAATTTTTATGGTAGCGAGGGGTGACTCTCTTCTTAGCTACATCTCTAGACTTGTGATTAAATTTTCCTTACTAAAAATTTTGTGTTATCTTTAAAATTATTAAGGTTTATCAGAATCTCTTTAAAGCGTATTGGTTATTGATATTCTATATACTTATTTGTGCGTGGAAGCAGTGGCCGCGCTAAGCAAAAATTTTAGGGGGGGGGGGGGGGGGGAGCTTCATTGGGGCGCTAATTTTTGAACTAATCCATATTCACGCTATAAGATATGTAAATATACTTAACATTTTATATATAACTAAAACAAACTAAAAAATTGAAATAATTCATTTTTAAACCATAAGCCTCTTTAAAAATTTGGAAAATTTCGATAAAAATTCTTCAAAAGTGAGACTAAGTAGATAATTTTTTTCTTCTGAAAGAATTATTTGCGCTTCTCTTCTTTCAGATAACATTGTCTACTTTCGTGGCGTTGATATTCTCTTCAAAGTTGAGAATGCTCTTTCATAAGAGGAAGTGTTGAGGCCAAGAGTAATTGAAACTGTAAAAAAACATTTTTAACAAAATTTTTTGTTATGTTCTTTAGCATTTCCAATATATGAAGAGAACACTTCTCTTACGGCTTCTTAAATCGGACTTAAGGCTTCTAACACATCTTCAATTTTATCTGTAGTCAAATCAAGTTTGCTTTTTAAAAAATTTTTAGTTACCTAAAAAAACGTTTTTATAAGCTGAGTATAAATGCATATACAATTTAAAAACTACTTCGTATTGAGATGAGAAAAGTCTAAAGTCTGTTTTAGAATCAATCAAATCAAAAATTGGCTTTAGCTCAAATGAATCCAAAAAATTAGTAGATTTAGGTAACAAACAGTTACTGATTGAAACAAATTTATATTTTCTTGGTTGAATCTTAAAAAGAAACTATTTGTTGTTTCATTGATAACAGAATCTAGAGAGTTATACAAAATTTATTTCAAACGAAACTTATCATCCAAACCATTTTGTTCATCATTAGAAAAATTTAATGAGTAATCGGACAATTTTTTTGGTAAGAATTTTTTCCTGGACTCTTAATTAATACTTGGGGATATTTATATATTTCTTGAAAAGTTGAATCCAAATTTTCTTTCTTTTGTTTAAAAACTTCAATAGTCGAGTAAATAAGATCACAAGCTTGAGTCAAATCACTTGAGTTACCCTTTAAAAAATTATTGTTTATAATTTCAATTTTAATTTTATTAATTGTACCTGAATAAATGTATTTGCATGCATGAAACCTTCGAAATTTCTTTAACAAGGAAGGCAATAAAAACATAGTCAATTTTTTCAAACTTACGTAAAATTCCTCCATATTTTATTCCTAACTCAACATTTGTATCATTTTGTAATTTTTTCAAACTTACAAATATATTTTTATAATTATTAATAAACTTTTTGGTAGTAAGATAATGTCCATCCCATCTTTGTTCCAATAACCTTTTTAAAGTATTGCCTATGGAATTTGCGAAAAAACATTACCTATATGACTTTGTTAACATTCAATTTAAAATTTGCCTTTATAAACTTTACAAAAATTAATGTTGTTAATTTATACAGTTCTTTGCTTAAATCGAAATACTGCTTAATTCTTTTTAATTTGCACAAAGAGTTGACATTCTCTAAAAGTAGCCTGTGGTTAAAACAATGCAAAGGGTATAAATCTTTCTGCTCTTTCTGATATAAGCTTTTGTACACCTACAAGTTTTCCTATTTAAAAGAATTTTTTGATAGAAATTATTAAAATTTTCCCTGACATCACTGCTGCACCATCATAACACTGGGATAAAATCATTTTTCAATTAAAACCTAAATCATTTAAGCGATAAAGTATATTCTCAGTTATTGAATTAGCATCACAAGATTCAATTGTTGACATTGCAACCAGGGATTCTTCTACTTTACAATTTTTAACAAAACCTAAAACCTAAAATAATTTTGAACAATGATATATTTTGATTCCTTTAGGAATAAAGTACGATTGAAATATTTTCTTTATTCGTAATATCCTTTGTTCCATCAACTTTCAAACAAAATTTTGAAAGGTGAGGATTTTTTACATTTTGCACAATTTTTAAAACAATTTTTTTCAATATTAACATAAATTCATTTTGAACAGAATGATGTTTGTAATAAGCAAACTTTGGAATCTCATCAGAAATCTAAATATTACAAGGAAAACACTTAATAAAAACATTATTAATTTTCCAACTTACTGTTTTAAATCTTTCATCAATATGGATTGTGTATTCACATAGGTTCAAAAACAGACCCCCAAAATGGTCAGAATCTAAAAAGCTGATCATTATCTTTTGATATTAACCTTGAAACGGCAATTCATTCAAACATAAAAATTTTACTATTTTAAAAATTCTTTCAAGATAATATCTAAATCCGTGAAAATGTTATCTTTCTAAAGAATAACCTAGAAAAATCTTACTTATTCTTTCTATTTGTTTAAAAGTTAAAGAATATGATATTTTTTCTTCAGTTTTTTGGCGCTTCAAAAAATGCGAATAAAAAATCTCTGCTTCTTTGTGCATCTCAGAATCTTAAAAATGTATTTAAATAATATAACTCATATGAAAAAAAATTATACATATATGCTTGGCGAATCCTCTATTTTTTTCCAACGCATGCTTCCAATTTAAAGCCCTATTTATAAAAAGAGAGTTTTCTTCTTTCCAGCTTTTTCTCGAAAAATTTCTTCAATAATGACAAAATACAGCGTCCTTTTGTATAGAGTACTCCAGGCAATTTCTTCCTGAGTACCAAGACTTTTGGAATCTTCTACAAAATTTTCCAGAATTTAAACAAAGATATTCCTCCAGTTTTGGTTGACAAGGAGCAGAATCTTTATCTCCCAAATCTTAATAAAAAAAACAATCGATAAAATATAATTTAAGTTACATCACACGGAGACTCTGTATTACTAAGATCAATAAAGTGATATATTAAATTGAAATACATATAAAAATGATCAGAGACTGACTGTGAAGTTCCCTTTTCACTAAAAAGTTGAGGAAATTTTGAAATAAAAGATAAATTTTAAAACAAAGATAAATGTAACAAAATATTTCTAATATCCCCATCAAATTGTGGTGCCACATCCATCTTTTCTTTCTTTTTCTTCATATTAAGAAACATCGATTCAATGGTTCTATTGTATTATTTAGAATAATTTATAATATAGAGAGCAGAATATCTCAGCAAAAATAAACATTTCTCAAACTTTTAATCTGAAAAAATATGCAATTCCAACTGATTTAAAACAGCTCAAAAATTTAAGACACAAAATCTACACTAAACTAGCGCAATATGATAAAAATACAAGTTTTGAAAGAAACATTAAAAATTTTAATGAAAAAAGATTAATCTAAGTAATATATAATATTTTTTACTGTTTGCATTCAAAGTCAAATTACTATTATATTAGAAAAAATTTTTGCAAGCTATAAAATTCAAATTTTTTTTACAAATTTTTTTTAATAAAAATTAAATGATTTTTTCCCAATTTTTACATGATCTTATTCAAAATTGCTTAAATTTTATTTTAAAATTTTGAAAAATATTTGATTTTGTTATATTTTTTTTGATTTTAACAATTTTTAAAAAAAAATTTGTCAAAATTTTCAAATTTTTAATTTTGAAAGAAAATTTTATGTGAGAAATTTTTTTAAAACAGTTTAAACTATACCTATCTTAAAGAGCATCCATTTACCCACATTTTCCAATAATTTTTGACTTTCAAAAAATAAAAAAAAACATTTTTTATAAGCCTTTGAACAATATGCACAATTCTGTCATTTTTCACTATATTTTAGCGTGTAGGTAGGTAGGTAGGAGATAATTAAGCACTTTCCAACGTTGGTTGATATGCTTGCATCAATTGCTAACTTGGGGATATGTAAGGATGGGTAGTGGGTTTAGGATCTAAAGTAGAAATAAGAAAGCTTGTTGAGGTGAAGAGTATAAATTAGGTTGCTTGTGTATGATTATGCAAGGTGTTTAATAAGGGTGGAGTTAAGTGTTGGTGGGTACAGAGTATTGGTTCTATTATATTAAGGAAAAGAGAGATGTGGTGAATGATTTTGGGGTATGATAAGAATTTTAGTAGAGATGAGGGAATAAAATATAAACGTGTTTTTTCAATGAGTTTGGTTCGTTCTGATGAGAATATTGGGCAATAGAGGATAATGTGAATTGGAGTTTCGATATGAGGGCAGCCGAATCTGCAAAAAGGGTTAGAGTGTAAATTAAAATTGTAGAAGTAAGCGTAACAAGGGCAATGTGAGGTGAACCATCTTATAATGTTGCGAGGAAGAGTAATGTTTTATTTAGTGCTAATTTGGAATAAGTGGTAGGTATGTTGTTTGAGTAAAGCCATTCGTTTGTAGTTGAGATATTTATGGATGTTTCAAAAGTGGATAGAGGGAGGGCGTGTCTTAAGAAATGTTGTGATGTTATGGATGTGGATTTACATAAGAGATCTACTAAAAAATTTTCAAAGGAGGAGGAATGGGCGGGGTACCAGAAAAGTTTAATTGAGAAATGGTTGCTAAGGTTGATTAATTTCTTGGTTAGGTTTAGTGTTTAAAGGGGAATTTTTCTGTTAAGTTGTAGGTCTTTAATTATGTTTTGAGAGTCTGTGAAAAAGATTATGTGCCTGAATTTGGATGTAAAGAAAGTTAGGTTATCAATGGTGTGGTTGCATGATGTTAGGAGTGCTAGGGCTTCAGTTTCATATGCTGAGGTGTTATTGTCTCTCTGCATTTGTTGTATGAAGAAAGGAGTGCTTGTATTGTGATTAAAAAAAGCGCAAGCAGCAGTTGCTTTGTTGCGTGGTTTTGAACCGTTGGTAAAAATTGAGAGTTGGTGGTGAGCATTTCAGTTGCGTTGGTGTTTTATGGAGTTGAGTGATAAGAATTTGTGGTGGCATATATGAGTAGAGTATGGGGTCGATTTCGATCGGTGAACTAGGGAGAATGGGTGTAGGTGTGGTAAAACTTGGTAGTGAGTAAGTTGTCGCATATATTGTTCAAGAAGTGAATTGAAAAAGGTGAGGGAAGGCGAGGTGTGAGTTGAGTAAACGTTCGTGAAGTTATGTGGAGCTGGTGTAGAGTGGAAGGTAGTAAGATATTTTTTAATTATGTTTTTCTTAAGGTTTAGGTGTAAGAGTATAGTATGTGTAAGAAGTTCAAGTTTTGCTGTAGAAGTAGTGTGAAATGCGTTTGTTATTGTGAGTAAGCATAGGCGGGGTATTTTGTTGAGATGGGTTAGTCAGTTTTGGAATTTGAGTGAGCTTCCCCAGGCAAGTGAGCCATATTGTATGACTGGAAGTATGATAGATTTGTAGATGTACTTTAAGATTTTTGGATGAAGACCACACTTATATGAGATAGCTTTTCTTAGAGAGAATAGGGTTGGTGAGAGTTTTGTGTATATGTTTTTGAGGTGGAGTGTAAATTTTAGATTAAATTGAAATGTGACGCCTAGATATTTTATGTGTGATTCAGAAGTGAGTGATGTTGATGTGTTTAGTTTCAGTCGTAGTGGATTTATTCTTTTTCGTGTGAAGTGTATAAGTTTTAATTTGTTTGAGTTGAATGAGACTTGCTACCCCCTTGGGAAGTGGAGAGAGTTAGTTTCTGAATGTATGTATTGTTGTTATGTAGTAGGATGAGAATGCGCTTTTGAAGGTAGTTGTTTATGAATTTGATTATGTATGTAGGGTATTTTTTGTCGATAACGTTGTTGATGATTGCAGGGTGCCATGGTGCGTTGAAAGCATTTTTGATATCAAGAAATGTGGTTGTTGCGATATTTTGGTTATTTAGTGTTTTTTCTAGGTAAAGTGTTAGGCGAGATAGGGCCAATTCGGTGCTTTTATTTGGTAAATATGCCAATTCATTCGGGTGTATTAGGTTATTTTTGAGGATGTAGTGGATCATGCGTTTTCGTAGAATTTTTTAAAAGATTTTGCCTAGGGTTGGTAATAGAGAAATTGGTCGCCAGTTTTTGATTGAATTGTGGTTTCGATTTGATTTGGGGATTAGCACTAGTTTACATATTTTCCAAATATTTGAGAAATAGCTAAGTCTGAGGCAGGCGTTAAATATGTTGAGGAGATGAGGGTGTAGTATGTGGTAGGCTTTCTTCACGTGTTTAATGGAGATGAAGTCAAGGCTGCTAGAAGATTTGTTTTTCATGGAATCAATGGTTTTGCTTAGTTCTTTGATTGTAATTTCTGGGTGTGAGTTAATGGAGTTATTTAGTAGGTATGTTTTGTTTCCATTCTAATAAGTGTATGGGTAATATTGTCGGTTACATTAGTGTCGGCGTGAAATAGAGTGTTAAGTGAAGGGTGGTTGATAAATATTGAACCTTGATTATTTGAAAGAAGATTAGAGAGTGATGCTGTATGTTTTTGGGTATACGTTTGTTCATGGATTTGTTGGAGTTTGATTACAAAAATGTTTCCAGGCTTGTTTTTTGGCTTTTTTAATTTCTGATTGATATTGAGTTTTAAGGAAGAAGTAATGTTGAATGTTACTGTGAGAGTTGGTTTTCTTAGATTTTTTAACGATTTGCGTAATTGTTGTTTGAGGTTGTTTAAAGTACGGTTCCAAAAAGGAGCGTGCTGTCTTTTAGGAAGCTGGTTTGTAGGAGTTGCGGCGTGAATGCTCGCTGTGATGGACTTGTTAAGTTGAAGAGCAGATGTTTCGAGATTATTTGTTGTATCTGTGGTCAGGGTGATGTTGTCTAGCTTAGATTTAAGATTCTGAAGAAATGCTGTCCAGAATATTTGTTTGCCATAATTAGGATTTGGAATTTTTGAGAGTTTAGTAGTGAGGTCGATTTGAAAGGTTATTTATGTGTGGTCGGAGGCGGATGGGATGTCTTAGATGCTCTAGCTGTGAACTATACTTCTTGTTTCGTTGGAAATGATGGTTAAATCATTGTGTGATTGATATATGTTGTTTAGATTTAGTCGTCCAAAGGTTGGGGATTTATCGTTGTCAGCTATTGTTAGATTGTGAGATGCTAGAAATTCGAGTGTAAGCTAACCTCGTGTATTTGATTTTATGTCCCAGAGGTATGATCTAGCATTTAAGTCGGTGGATATATTATGTGGTGGTTGTTGTCTATGTTATGTTTGATCTGTGTAAGTGATTGAGAGAAGTTGCTAGGTATGGGGTGGTTTTAAGTTAGTTGGGAGTAGAGAAAGCAGAAGAGTAAGGATTTGGAGTTTGAGGGAATAAGTGTGAAGAAGTCATTTGAATTAGAGTATTGATAAAGTGGTGTATTAGTTATTGATTGTTTTATAAATATACAGGCTGAGTATGCTGTTAGTGGAGGTATGTGTAGGAGTACGTAGTCGGCTGTTTGGTGTGGAATATGAATGTATGGTTCGTTTATTGATATTATGCCGTAAGTGTGTGATTGTAAGATGTTGTCAAGGTTGTCCCAAGCAGTTTTTGAGTGATTTAGATTTATGTGTAAAATAGTTAGCATGAGTAGTTATATAAGATTTGGCTATGTTGAGATATGATTAGATTGTTATGGTTTATGTAGAAACTGCAGAGTTTAGATGTTGCAAGGTGTGATTGCTGACAATTTATGCAAGAAATTTTGCTATTGTCATTTAGTAGGGTACAGGATGAAGTAGCATGCCCACGGTGCACAGTTAGGTAGAGATGCGTTGCATTTTGAAGAGATGTGACCGTATTTTGATAATTTTTCGCATTGTTTAACTTTTGGTTTTAGTGTGGTGAGGGTTAGTAGGTGGTGGCCTAGAAAGGTTTTAGGTTGAGTACATAAGTATTTATATATTTCTGGGTTGCTTGGTTCTAAGATTATAGTATAGCTATATATGTTGGTTTTTCCTAGTTGTATGGGATTTTCGAGTTTGCCTATAGCGTTAAGGTGTGGGTTTTGTTCTTCAATAGATTTTGTGATTTGGGTTAATGTTATATAGGTAGGGATGCCACGTAGTATGATTTTTGGTTTTTGTGGAGGTAAGTCATTAGCATTTAGACTGTTTTTTATTAGCGTTGTTTTGGCGGTCACTTTTTGTTCTATATTTTTGAATTGGAAGTAGATGGTACCGGAGAGGGATAATCGTGTTTTAGTGATCGATAGGGACTTGTTTTTGGCATCTAGATTTTTGATGACATCTGGCGGTGAATGGCCTTCTATTTTTTAGTTGAAATGTTGTTAGGTGAAGTGATTTTTAATGTTAGGTTACGTTTAAGGTGTGCGTGTAGTAGTTTGCGTATTTATGGTGGAACTGAATGTTAGGGTAGGATATGATTGAGTAGGGGCTAAATTAGCAGCATTAGCGTATGATTGTGTTGGGGTTGAAAAAGGTATAAAAAGCATATTTTAGCGTGTAAAATGAGGAATTTATTTTTTTCAATTTTTTTTGCATATTCATAAAATATACCTAATATTTAAATACACTACGGTGAAATAAATCGAAGAAATAAATTTTAAGTTTGAATTTTTTAAAATAATTTTTTTTAGCCTTAAAAACTTGATAAAAATGCCAAAAATTCCAATTTGACATCGAAAAAAATTTAAAAGTCATTTGATTTATTTCAAACAAATTACTTATTTGTAATCAGCGTATTAAACTCTATCAGAATAGGCTTTTAATTTTTTTTTTTTTTTAAATTTTGGCTTATTCCTGACTTTTTAGCGGACTTAAAATTATGATTTCACATATACACAACAAATATACCCGTATTATACAATTTTAGAATCCTCTCATCATTCTATTGAATAATTTCATTGAATTATTTTGCATTTTTTAGGAAAAAAATTATTTATTTTTTAAATTTACTTGAAACGGGGATTTCTTTCGGGCGATATCAATGATTATTATTCGGGGTCCTAATAATCTTTATTGGCACTAATAAACTTTACTGATGATTTAATGAATATTTGGGGTGCTAATGATTTTTGAGGAGACCTAGAATCAAGTGGATACGAATGATCTTTAACAGGATCTAGAATTCCTCGGGTATAAATGATCCTTAACAAGACCGGTAATCGCGGTGTTACCAATGATCTTTCACAGGACATAGAATCATGGGGGTACCAATGATCTTTAACAGGACCTAGAATCATGAGGGTAACAAATGATCTTTAACAGGACCTAGAATCACAGTACAAATGATCTTTAAGAGGATCTAAAATCACGGGGGTACCAATGATTTTTTAACAGGAGTAAGGACCGATAATCACAGTATCAATGATTCAAGGCTTATCCTAGTTTAAAGTAAAAATAGAAAACTTAAAGAGAAAAAGATAAACTTTAAAAAATGGTTTAGTTGTTTTGATATTTTTTACTCTCTCACCTCTTTAACAAATTCTTCTAACTAATTTTGAAATTCTCACAAAAAAATTATACCTGCTATTCATTGTAAAATAAGTAAAGTTGCTGAATGTGGATTTTTAAAAGGAAATGAAGTGTTTGTGCAACAACAGTCTGTGTATAGAGAAAATAATTCATAGTCTTGACAACTAATAGTGATGTAAATAGGCAGATTGGTTGCTGGACTGGCAAGAAAGTATCAGACATTAAATTTTCTTTATCACTTTGTCTCAGCCTTGCTCCATTTTAATCATTGCAAATGCATGTATGCACGGATAAATTTCATTATTACTTTCTCACACTTCAAGGTGAAAAGAAAATATATGATGTATTGTCAAGCCATATCTATACAGATTACATTTTTATGAAAGAAATTATCATGAATGCTTGATGTTTGGCGTATTTTTTTAGGGTAATGAAAAAATTTTCAGGGGAACTTGAAAGTTAGCTGGGGGCTTAAGGAATAGTTGGGAGGGGGGGGGGGCTTGTGCCCCAAAATTTAATAGGTAGCGAGGCTCTGTGTGAAAGTAAGGTCATCTAAAAATCTTATTTCGATACTACAACATCTTGATTTCGAGTCAACCATCAAAACTTCCTTTTTCACAGTTGGATAAAGACGTTTAAATTTTGTTTTCTTTAGTGAGAACATTCTATTTAACTTCTATCTTTGTTACCCTACGTTTATTTTTACAAAAATTTATAAAATAAAATAGGAAAAATACTGAAGTCATGCAAAAACGTACAATTTTTATATGTGAAAATAGCATGTTGCATAATCGCTATTTTATATTGCATTCAACTTATACGTAATAAATCACTAAAAACTTTATATTTTTATACACTTAATATTGGTTAATCTTAGGATATATTCATAAACACATATTATATACTGATTATTATATACATAATTTTAATTATACTAGATGCATATGTTTATCTGCTTATTAGTTGGTTGGTTGCAGATATCGAACCAGTTTTAGCAGTAAGTCTATATGCCCGCATTATGCTTAAGAAGGATAATCACAGTTTTTGTGAATTTTTACAAAGGTAGAATATGGTTTTTTACATTTTTAAATGAAAGAAAGCTGTTGATAAATATATATTTTTTAGTTTTTATGGGTCAGTAGTATAGGTCAGTATAATGTTTTTCTAATAAATTTAAAATTATTTTTGAAGTGGAAAATTTCGATCGAACAAGTTTTAAAGCTATACACTTTGTGGGTAAAATAGGCTAGGTTTTACAAATAAATATTTTTTATTTTTCCAAAATCTGCTTTTATGTGAGGTCAGTCAACTTTTATCTATTTTAAAAAAATACCAATAATTAACGTGATGAGTTTATATATTATTTTTACAATATTTTATATTCACAAAGGTAGAATATTTTTTTACATTTTAAAATGTCATAGCTAAAGAATACTGTCGAAAATTAATATATATTTTTTACTTTTAATGGGTCAGTAGTATATGTCAGTATAATGTCCTTCTAATAAATTTAAAATTTTTATTTATTTATTTATTTTTAGCAAGCGTGTGTGGTTGATTTTATCGGGCTAGTGTACGCTTAGTTTATTTGTAGTGTTCTTACTTAAATTTTAGTCAAATATTAAAACGCTTATAACTTTTACATTTCTCAATAAAATGTATCATGCGATATACCAAAAAAGAGCATTTTTTATGGGCTTTCAGAATACATTACCTATATCATAAGTACTTGAGAAATACCATTTTATTGTTTTTATATTCTATGGGCTTCATTACCATTAATTAGCAGATGAGGGATGCATATTTGTTATATTTGGCAATTTTAGACAAAAGCTTGTTAAATTTTGACAAGCTTTCACCTTTAATTTGTAACAATTTCCAAGACAATTATAAAACAACTCTACTATCAGGACCTAAATTTATTTGTAGATTTTTATAAAATAGTTCTAGTTTTCTGTTTTTTTATAAATTAATCTTCGTTTTTATATTGCTTATAACTTTTTGATTATTCGCCAAAATTTTAAGTTAGTTCATAATGGATTCGATTAAAAATAGTTGCCGAAATTTTATTTGCTTTTTTATTTTTAAAGATAAATATTATTTTAATTATTGTTTAGTGCATAAAAATTTCTATGCCACAAAAAATATTTTGCATTACGTTTATTGATGTGTTCACTGAAGAAAAAATATATCAAAATATGTGTTTTAATAAATTTTTCTCAATAAGTAACCTCATAAATTTATATTCTTTTTTTCATTATAAACTACTTCCTTACAATACCTTAAATTAATTTGAAGATTTTTATATTGTTACATTTTGACAAATGTTCACCTTTAATTTGTAACAATTTCCAAGACAATTATAAAACCACTCTACTATCAGAACCAAAATTTATTGTTAGATTTTTAGAAAATCATTTTAGTTTTCGGTTTTTTATAAATTAACTTTAGTATTTTACTTATAACTTTTGAATTAGTTATCCAAAATTGAAGTGCGCGTTTGATTTACATTTTCATTCCTCGAAAAAAATATTTTTTGGATTGCGCTTTCAAAGTTCACTGAAAATAAATGAGAAGAGAAAGTTTGTTTTACAAAATTTTTATCAATAATTACCCTCATATATTTATATTCTTTTTTTCATTATAAACCACTATCCTACATAAACCTAAATTTATTTGTAGATTTTTACAAAATAATTTTAATTTTCGGATCTCACTAGCGCCCAACACAAATATTGAAGAAATATTTTTCTGTATGAAGTGTTAGGCAATTCATCTTTATTATGTAGTGAATATTCTCATAACCAGTAGGGTTGAATGCGTATATACAATTTAATTTTTAACTGCAATCTTTACTAAGATAGTTTCTATTCCATAGAAAGATTTTTTGAGAGTTTGATAAAATGACAAAATTTCCAACTTTGACCGCAAAAAAATATATAAGTCATTTGATTCATTTCAAAAAAATTACATATTTGGAATCAGCGTACCCAACCCTATAAGAATAGGTTTTTAAATTTTAATTTTTTTAATTTTCGATTTTTCAGGCCTTTCTAACGGTTTCATAATTATAACATCACATATATTAAATAAATATACAAGTATTATACATTTTTAGATTTTTCTTATCATTCTGAATAATAATATTAAGATTATTGTACCATAAATATTTGGCTCATACTTTTTTTATATATATTTCCCTTGCCAGATCTGCATAAACTCACATACACTCACACAGACACATCATTTGTATTATGCGAGATTCTTTAAAATATTAATAATATATTTGAAGAAATATTTTTTCAGTATGAAGAGTTTAGGAAACTCTTCTCTGTTATGTAATGATATATTCTCATAACCTGTGCGGTTGAACGCGGGTAGACAACTTGAGTGTTATCTCATCTAATTTGATAATCCATTATTTTAAATTAATTAAAGCTCTTCTATATTTTATATAGTAAAATATTATAATATACTTTTTTAATATTCTTTCCTTTAATTAATTTTTAATGATAATCTAATTTCTTAGTTCAGGGGTTCGATCCCCAAGGCTCCCAATGCTAAAAAAAACAAATTCACAAAAACTGTGATTAATCATCTTAAATTTGTAAAAGCCTCATGCCAGCTTTCGAAATCCTTGCATTTTACAAGCTGTGTCAAATAAAACAACAACAACAACAACAACAATTTCTTAGTTCTTTTCTTTATTTTATTTTAAAATAAGATAAAGATCTCTTAGAATTTATCTACTAAATTTTCATTTCTTTTATCTTTGTGGGTGCCAATGATCTTTACTTCTACTAATGATCTTTAAGGGGAATAACAATGTACGGGCGTACAAATGATCTTTACGGGGATATCAATGATCTTTACGGGGTTATCAATGACCTTTACGGCTAACACTAATGATCTTTACGGGTACCTATAATATTTATAGGGGTACCAATGATCTTTACGGGTTAATTGAGGGTATCTATAATCCAGGTACCAATGATCTTTTGAGTGAACCTACAATCCCACTACCAATGATATTTAAGTGAACCTAGAATCTTTAACAGGACCTAGAATCACGGGGGACCAATGATCTTTAACAGGATCTAAAATCATGGGGGTACCAATGATGTTTAACAAGACCTAGAATCACAATACCAATGATCTTTAACAGGACCTAGAATCATGGGGGTACGAATGATCTTTCATAGAACCTAGAATCAAGTGGGTACCAATGATCTTTAATAGGACCTAAAATCAGAGGGGTACCTAGAATCTTTCACAAGACCTAAGATGAGAAGGACCTTGATTAACGGTACGAATGATCTTTAACTGGACCTAGAATTGGTACCAATAACCTTTAAGTGGACCTAGATTTTTGGGACCTAGAATCCTACGTCTCGAGCGAACCGAGAGACAAACAGGCTTATTCTAGTACTAATAATAATAATATGACGATTTTTTGGAAATTTTTACTTATTTGATGCAGAAAAAAATTAACTGTTTTTCAATATTTCTTTTTAATGATATATATATATATATATATATCAGAGGTCTGGCAAGACCTCCGGGGAGACAACTCGCCAAACTTGCCAGCCTTATTATATATTTAAATGTGTAAATCGTAAAATGCTTAAAAAATATACTTAAAATAAAAATTTTCAAAAAATATTTTACATACATATTGAAAGCCACATTTCAAAAATTCTACCTAAAAGTTCAAAAAATTTAACTTTGAAATGGCAGTTTTATTTCATAAAAACTATATGATTGGTTGAAATGTTTATGTAATATATAATAATAATAATAATAATAATACTACTACTACTACTACCAATACTACTTTTTGAAAATTTTTACTTGTTTGATTTGAAGAAAGAATTAAACTGTTTTTCAATATTTCTTTTTCATGATATATATATCATTAGAAAGCTTATCGTTTGCTACATACTCTAGAATAATTTATTTTTGCAAAAGTTTTAAAAAATATTAATAAATGGACATTACTTCAAATAATTTTGTCTAAATTTTTGAAAAAATTACGGACCACCTTTTTGTTGAAGCATAATCTGTCTTTTTTTTAAAAAAAAATAAATGAAAATGGTATCATTGGAAAGGTATACTCTTTGTGGTTAACATAGGCTAGGTTATACAAATAAATATATTTTCATTTTTCCAAAATCTGCTTTTATGTGAGGTCAGTCAAGTTTTATCTAGTTTCAAAAAATACCAATAATAATTAACGTTCTTAATTTATATAATATTTTTTCAATATTTTATATTCACAAAGGTAAAATATGATTTTTTACATTTTAAAATTTCATAGTTGAAGAAAACTGTCGAAAATTAATATATATTTTTTACTTTTTATGGGTCAGTAGTATAGGTCAGTATAATGTTTTTCTAATAAATTTTAAATTATTTTTGAAGTGAAAAATGTTGATCGAATGTACAAGATTTGAAGCTATACTCTTTGTGGGTAAAATAGGCTAGGTTTTACAAATAAATATATTTTTATTTTTCCAAAATCCGCTTTTATGTGAGGTCAGTCAACTTTTATCTAGTTTCAAAAAATACCAATAATTAACGTGATGAGTTTATATATTATTTCTTCAAAATTTTATATTCACAAAGGTAGAATATGGTTTTTAACATCTTAAAATGTCATAGTTAAATAAAACTGTCGAAAATTAATATATATTTTTTACTTTTTATGGGTCAGTAGTATAGGTCAGTATAATATTTTTCTAATAAATTTTAAATTATTTTTCAAGTGAAAAATGTCGATTAAATGTAAGAGTTTTGTTTGATAATCGTAGTCTACTTTTATTTAGTTTAGATACAACCTTTCTAATTTTTAACGAAGGGCATTCGTTAAAAATTATACCGACAGTGTGCGAAGAATAAATCACATTATTGATTGATTTTAGAGCATAATTATGCGAAGAAAGATTAACACATGTTGCATTACGCGTTTGTGAGCGCAGTGAATTCTTATCTAACATACGCTTCACCACATCTTTAGCCCGCGTGTGTGGTTTGGTCGATTGAATGTACGAATTTTGTTGGATAATCGTAGTCTACTTTTATTTAGTTTAGATACAACCTTTCTAATTTTTAACGAAGAGCATTCGTTATATTTATACCGACAGTGTGCGAATAATAAATCACATTATTGATTGATTTTAGAGCATAACTATGCGAAGAAAGATGAACACATATTGCATTACGCGTTTGTGAGCGCAGGAAATTCTTATCTCGCATACGCTTCACCACATCTTTAGCACGCGTGTGTGGTTTATTTTATCGGGCTAGTGTACGCTTAGTTTATTTGTAGTGTTCCTAGCTTAAATCTTAGTCAAATATTAAAACGCTTATAACTTTCACATTTCTCAACAAAATGCATCATGCGATATACCAAATTAAAGCATTTTTTATGGGCTTTCAGAATACATTACTTATATCACAAGTACTTAAGAAATACCTTTTACTGTTTTTATTTTCCATGGGCTTCATACCATTAATTAGCAGATAAGGGATGCATTTTAAACTAAAGCTCCTTTCATTAGGACAAATTTTTACCTATATTATGTGACAATTTCCAGCATAATTATAAAGCGACTCTACTCTCAGAATCTAAATTTATTTGTAGATTTTTATAAAATAGTATTAGTTTTTCCATTTTTTTATAAATTAACCTTCGTTTTTTTATTGGTCAGTATAATGTTTTTCTAATAAATTTAAAATTATTTTTGAAGTTAAAAATATAGATCGAATGTACAAGTTTTGTTGGATAATCGTAGTCCACTATTTATTTTTAGATTTTTATAAAATCATTTTAGTTTTTGGTTTTTTATAAATTAACATTAGTTTTTTACTTCTTTTGAATAATCATCCAAAATTTAAGTGCGGGTTTGATTTACACTTTGATTCGAAAAAAATATGTTTTGTATAAATATTATTTTTATTATTGTTTACTGCATATAAATTTCTAAAGAGAAGATAAATAGATCAAAATATGTGTTTTAATCAATTTTTCTCGATAAGTTGAAGCTATGAGGTAGCAAAATATGAACAGAAAGTTTGATATTTTTAGATTTTTTAAAGAATATTTTTTGATTCTTTGATCACAGAATTTTATTTTGATTATTTGACAAATATAATATTTAAAATCGTAATATTGAATACAGTAAACATATCACTTCTTTGGAATCTGTACATCATCGAGGGGAAATTCAACATTTTTAGTCTTTTATTATATTTCAGATGTTTTATTCCATATATCTTTTTTGTGATTGTTCTTTGGATTCTTTCAATGTTTGCAGCATTACAGGAATAAAAAGAATAAGCAATGAAGTTTCCATACTCTAAAATCGGTCTAATACGTGTTTTATATTAAAGTGGAGCTGTGTTTGCATCAAAAAAGCGAAGCATTTGTGCACATTATGAAAAACTTAGAAAGCTTGACACTCTCATTGAGATATTTTCTCTAGAATCAAGATTAGTGTTGACAATTACACCAAGATCATTCTATGCTTCCATTTTTTTCAGTTTATGTCCTCCAATGAAGAATGATTTATCATTTTGTAATCTAATTTGTAGGTGGGTACACTTGTCTAGATTCAGTTTCATTCCCCATCTACTACACCAATGAAAGATGCTAATTAAGTCACTCTGCAAGCTAGCTTTACCATCAGTATTAGACACGTTGTAAATTTTAATATAATCGGCAACCACTTTTACTTTGGAGCTAACTATGTTCTGAAGGTCATTTAGGAAAATATTAAATAACAAGGGACCCAGAACAGATACTTGCGGCACACCAATTGTTACTGGGTTTTATTAAAAATAACTCCCATTTACAACAATAATTTGGTTTCTATCTTTAAAGAAATCGGCTAATAATGACAGTAAGTTTCATTTTATGCCAAATGATTCTAGCTTATCAATCAAATATTTATGTGGAATGTAGTCAAAAGCTTTGTCAAAATCAAGGAAAATCACATCAATTGTATCATTCAGCTCAAGTAGATGAACTATATCATTTTGAAACTCTAATAGGTTTGTCATAGTAAATTTACCATTCATAAATCCATTCTAATTAAAATTAAAAAACTGAAGACTTTATATATGGCTCGCAATTTTCTCAGCTATAAAATCCTCAAAAACCTTACAATGAATTGGGTTGAGGCTTATGGGTCTATAATTGTGACAAAATTTACTATTTCGTACAGGTATGACTAAAGGTGTTTTCAATAAATCTAAAAAAAATTTTCCTCTAAAGACTTTTCCAAAAGCATTTAAACTGGAACAGCTTAAACATCATGTAATTTACTGATAATGTAGAGATGTAAGTTATCAATCCCAGGGGACTTGAACTTGTCTAAGCTTTTCAACTTATTACATATTGTGCCTATATCAAAATTAATAGAGTCGATTGTAAGGTTATAAGTGACCAAAAAGTTTAATTTAGCATGGGTTCGAAAAAAAAGAACTAAAGTACTCACTAAATGTATTAGCTCTCTCAACATCTGTCGATAAACGAAGCCTATCAGTTCCAACTATTTCAGAGAAATTGTCTTTTTTCTTTCGATTTATGTACGAGCAAACTTTTTTACGACTATGTTTATAGTTTGAAAGAAGCTTCTTCTCATGAAATGCCCTAGTTTTCTGACTCTCTTTTCTTAAAACATTCGATACTTGTTTATACATGGTAAACATACCTTCGCATCTAAACCTGATAAAATAGGCAAAAAGTCTTTACTTTTTTTTAAACAAAATTCTATTTCTTCTAGTAAAATAGGCACGAAATTTTCTATTAGACTTTTTCAAGAAATATACTTTTTATAAGGGAATAGAGTTTACTTGTGAAAAAAGAATAAAACTCATCAAATTCAGAAACTTCTACATCATTCCAATCAATTTCGAGAAAATCAAAAATAATCACACCATAATTTCCAAATTGAAGATTATATTTTTTAGTAGAAGAAATAGCAGTTCTTATTATTTTCATAATGTTAAAATGAATGCACATATGATTACTTTTAACTAAAGGAGAAGTAAGTCTTAAACTAGAAATTACAACCGGAACATTAGTAATAAGTAAATCAAGAATTGAAAGACCACCAGAATTTCCTATTCTTGTTGATCCAGTTTCGAGATGAGAAAAACATTTTTCTTGTAATAAATAAAATTTTTTTTTATGTTTATCAGTGTTATTATACATCAAATTCCAATTAATTTCAGGGTAATTGAAATCTCCTAGAATTATTATATTACTATGTGAAAATTTTGAGTAAAGTAAACTAAGAAGGGAAATTATTTCATTTGAAGATTCTAAAAAAAGAAAATTAGGAATTTTGTATTATACAGCAAAATATGAATTCTTGGTTTTTGAATATAACTCCTTAAGTGAGATACTCAATAAATCTAGGATCGAAAAATTCAATAACTTTAAGCAAAACTTCTTTATGAAAATAAAATAATATCCCCTTTTTATTCAATAAAGTATTGGAATAGGAGCAAAATTACGAACTATTACAAAATTCTCTATATCTTAGAGAGTAGGATTGATCAAAATAGACTTCTCCTTTGGAAGAACTTCAGTCACTTTAGCTACTGAAATTTTTCCATCATTTAAAATATAGGACAATCATTCTCCTTTACTCCAATAATTGATTAGCATTAGTATAAAATATAAATATATTACTTTCAATACTTCGTGAGTAGGTTTGGTTAGATGCTGGATTCCATAACTTAAGGTCTTAGGTTCGATCCCCCATCAAGCCTGCTTTCTTTATAGTTCGATACAAGCAGCGCAATTGTGCCTTCTCGATGAAAACACCCTATAGTACCTTACCTTTTAATTTGGATAAGGAAGCTGTAGAAACATCTACTACGAAGATGTTATACTGAGTTTTTCCATTACATTCTTCTTTTTAATTATCTCCTGAAACAACAAACTTAAACGAATCATCATTTTGTCTTGGTTTTTTGTATCAGCCGCAATTTTATTTTAATTCTTTCAACTTGATTAAAATCATTGGAAACAAAATTTTTTCCATAGCTTTCTTTAAATTTGAAAGGATACCTTTCAGTGTTGGTTTACTTTTAATATTTTTATAGGTAATTCTAATTGGTTACAATAAACTATCAGATTCTTTACCCAATCTTATTAACCTTTACAAGATTTAAAGTAAGATGAGTATTGAATAATCATTAGCAAAACTTTCATCATCAACTCTCCATTATTATATTCCATTATATATTCTTTATTTATATAAAAATTGTCTGTTAAACTACATTTGTAGTTTCATTTTATACTATATTTATTTTTTATTGATAAAATTTTGTATTCTATTATTTTCTATGATTATTGTAATTAATACAAGCGGCTTACTGGGTTTTGAATTAAAATAGATTATCCAAATTTAACGTTGAGCATCCTGTATTTAAAACTAATTAATTTTGTTCGATTCCATCATGTATTAAATTTTATATTAGTATATCTTTTAATTGCAAATAAAGCAATGTTGATTCTTGTCACTTCCATGAATTTCTTTCTTTCTATCTTTGAACCTAAAAATATTTTTTTTTACTTAAATTTTTATTACTCTTTTTCATCCGTTTATTAAATATTTCATAAAAGATGGTAACTAGGCTAACATTACCAAGGAGAGCTCCTTATAAAACAAAATCTCAAAGGAAAAAAATGTAAATTTATTATTGATATATATATAATATTAAATGAGTTATTAACGATCAATTATATTATTTTTCTTTTGTCTTAAACCAAATATATTTTTATTTTCCAATTATATATAAGCTAAATAATTAAAGTTTTTAGTAACCTTAATCAATTTTCTTTCATTTTTGACCCATATTTGCAACTTTTCATAATATAATTAGTTTTTTACTCCATTGTTTTAAAGCTTGTTTGTAGATTTTCAAGATTCATATGAAAAATTAATGAATAGATAATATTATTTTCACAAAAGTACTATAAATGATTTTTATATGATATTACATATTTAAATTTTACTTTTAAATGATCCCCCAAGGAATTGTTTTATTTAAATATAAATAAAAATTTAGTTAATTTCGAAAATATTTTATTTTTTCAATCAAAATTTGTTCATGATAATGAGGTGCCAAACTTATCTGACATGCATTGCCCGTGGCAACACATTAATATCAATTTTAGAATATATACTCTTGATACATAAAACTTTATTTTATTAATGCTTTAATTTAATTCAAAATAAATGTAATTAATTTTTTTCATATGATAAACAAGTCCGCTAGACTAAACCTTTAGTTTTGTCTTCCAAATCCGTCTTACTACCACTTTTCTTTCCATCTGAATATAAAATTTGCAAAATTAGATACGTTTTTAAGGGAGTCTAATTATAATGGTTAATCCTTAAAATATGAGTCCATTTTTAGGAGCCTCCTTATTTAGACTAGGCATTGTTAGGAAGATAAATAATTTTGATATCTTATCTGTACTGCTAAAGATACAAATAATTTCAAGAAATAGGCATTTGTAAAGTCACCTTAAAAATGATGGGTTAAATTTTGCTTACGTTTATAATTTCGTATTGTTAAAACAGGTGCACATCCTCAAAATTTTGGGGGTGAACTTTGTTTTTTTTTAATTTTTAAATTTTATTATAACCCTCATACTCTCCTTATTTTTACCAACACAAACAATCCTCATGGATGAATTTTCATCCAGTTATGAACTTTTTGCTGAAAACACTCTTTTTTCATAAAACGAAAATATTTTATTTAAAAATAGTAAAATAAAGTTCTAGAGTTTTATGATAGTCACACGATGAACAACGAGATCTTTTAAAAACTTGAGTTATGGTGGTACAAAAGTTTTCATTTGCTGAACGTTATCGTGGCCTTCTTTCTATTTCATCCTGAATGAAATTTCTACCAAGTTCTAAGAAAAGATCAGGGGCGCACTCCTCAAAATTATTGGGCAGGGCGAATTTTTTTCCAATTTTCAAAATTTGTGGCCTGGAAATACCATGGAGACCAAATATTCAAGCAATCCTTTAAAATAAAGTGTATTCAGCGCATACCTAAATTTATAAGACTTATATTTTTTTTACAAAATTGGTGAAATTTAAATACTATACTTCCAGCGACAAAATTTTAATTAAATTTGCATATTGCATATACACTAGTTTAAAAAAATCTAAAATTATTGGGGGTGGGGTGGAATAGGCTTTTCATTTGAAAATGAAGTAGCCTACGAGGCACATTACAGGAATTGATAAAAGGATATTTGATTGACAGAGAAAAGTCTACTAGACATCCTGCGATGTTTATATGGAAAAAATGGGATTGATTCAGGGCGCGCATCCTTGAAATTATTTGAGGGAGGGCGGACTTTCAAGCGTCTTCCAAAAAAGACAACAAATATTTTTGAAATCCTATCCTCTCTTATCTATTCTATTTCATTCTTAATTACGCTTAATGTTAACTTTAACTCCCGTCATATTAAGCTTAACGTCAACAATGAATGAGGACTTATATATAGCTCCTTCTTTCTCACTTCAAATAGATGCGCACCATCTCCAAATTATGTGTAGAAAGGGGGTAAAGATATCAATTAACAATAAAAAAATTGGAAATTTTATTGAATGAAAAAAATCATTCATTAATTTTCAGTTGTTCCTTCTACCTAAAAAATGAAAAACAGAACTAAAGTTAGAAAACTTGGTATTAGAATTTTTGTGTATAAGAATAAGTAAGTTAGTTAGACTCTCAAAAAAGGGTATAAAATAAAGAGAAAATTGTGCAAACAAAAACCAAACAATAAATTAAGATTGCATTACTTCACTTTTCTCAGCATCATTCAAAAATAGTTTAAAAGCTAAATTGGTGCAAGCTACAAAAAGTAAAATAACTTTTAACATTTTGCATTGATTTGCCTTTTATAACTTAAGGAAAAAAAGTCTATCAGAAAAATTTATAGAGCTTCAACAAAAACAAAAATTTTACAGCATAACTTAAGATTTTTGAAAACTAATTTGACGTATCCCTTACAGCATACTCTATATGGGTTGCATGGTAGGTTGGTTGAGATGATGGACTCAGCACGGAAGCCTATGGATTCGATTCCTCATCGATACCAATTTTTTCATATTTTGACATAAGCGGTACATCAGTGCCTTGTCAATGAAAACATACCTTTTACTCAAAATTCGAAAATTTGCTACATAATTAACATTTAGAGAGAAAGGACACAAAATAAACTAATAAAGCAATTTTCACTATTTTAAAATGAAACTGTCTGTTCTCAGAATAATTTCAATATAATAGGAGGCATAAAAATAAGATAGTTTATTTGATATTTTCAAGTTTTTATAAGCAGCAAGAGCCAACGTTGATGTAGCTAACCCTTTTAGGGTGATTTGGTAACGCTTGTATTTTTTACATTTTGTAAGGAATCATAGTATACAAAAAAGGCGGTTTAATCACTTTTCATGAAATTATTTAAGTCTAAGAACACAAAATCATAAAAAAAATCATTTAAACTAACAAATCATAAAAATCATAATATACGAGAACAAGAAAATTATTGCGTTTTTTTTGACTATTTCTGTCTACAAATAAAATTCTGACAGCTGTCATAAATAGATCAAGTACATTTTTAACAACTGAAACATTTGGTTTCGATATTATATTTTTATTATAATCAACAAATTTTCTTAAAAAAATGATTTAATTAATTATGTACAGTGTTACTTACAAAATTTAACAATCGAACATTATAAAAATATCTGCTCAAATATTAAGCAAATATAGTATTTTTGCTTTTAAACTTAATAGCTAGTCAAAATATTCATTCCCAAATAGCTATTGGAAAAAAATATTCATTCCCAAATAGCTATTGGAAAAAAATTTCTTGACTTGAAAAAATTAAAGTTTTCAAATGTTACAAATTGTAACAAATGTACTGATAAAGATTAAAAGTGACCTTTGTTGAAATTTTTTTAAGGGAGTCTGACAATATTCATAGATATAAAATTGTAACGATTGAAAACTATTTTTCCTCATTTATAAACAAAATTTTATTTTTGCAAAATGTTTGGTCTATTGATGGAACTAAATTTTTACCAAAAATCTGTGATTAATTTGAATAGCTGAAATTATGTATCATGAAAAAAGGTTTTGAAAATATTGAACTTATATTTTGCTAAAAACTAGTTTCTAATGAGATAAAATAGAATTAATTTTAATTAAACTCTAAATGCAAATTAGAGATAAGCAGTGGCGTAGCCAGAAAAAGTTAATTGGGGGAGGGGGCACAATTTAAAAACTTAAGCAACATTATTTTAACTTTTGATATCGCATAAAAAAAGATATTGCATATGTTCCATAGTGAGAAGCAAAACATTGAAAAAGAATAATATCAAAGGGAGATATGCTTGCATATTTATTAGTAAAGGCAGTAATATTGTGAATATTATTGATGATAAAACTATAGTGTGTTCCTTTGGGAGGTTCAAAACAATAAAAAAGTGCCATCTGGGACTTGGAAAAGTGTTCACTGTTCATAGAAGAGAGGTGTCCTTTAAGGAGGGGCTGGCATCAATGTTAAAAGATAGGAATAATTAAGGACTTTGAAAAACTATTCCTTAAGAGAAGTCTTACTGTAAATACTGGAATTCGCTAGGATTTCAATTTCGTTACAATACTTTAACTTTTAAAATATACACCTACCAGTATATATTCATAGTTTTAATTCACTGGACACGAGCATACGCAAGTTCAAAAAAGCATACACTGTTATTCTGTGCATTTAGTAGCTTTTTTCAATTTATGCCTGCCAGTTTATCACATACTAATTTCTCCCAATTTATTTAAGTATAGGCATTTTATAAGGTATTCTAAATCTGTCAAAAAATTAAGATCGGTACAGCAGCATAAATTACTATTAAACCTAGCTCCATTATCAAAATACCGCTTTTAAGGTAAATTAGAAATGAATATACAGTCAAACTTGTTCTAAATGCCACTTATAAAACCACCACTTTCTTTCAGTCCCGATCCTATTCATATTAAAAACACCCTGTAAAAGAACAGAACCTCTATAACACGGTAATCTTGGTATCAAGTTATGCAGAGTAGTAAATAAAAGCATATGTATTCATCATCATCATCCATTCGCTCTGTTTTATGAAATAAGATTTCATGTATACAACTAACACACATATGTCTTTATATCATTCATTTAACTAATAATTGTAATCCTTCATGTATACGCACTACGTGAAACCTGTTTTGTTCAAATGATAGTGGCTTCATCGCACATTTTTGCTCTATTTAGAGACGTCACAATAATTGTTTTCTTCTAAAGTGTTTAAAGGAAATAAAACTCCTTTGTAGATAAAGTTAAAGTTATTGAAATGTACGAAAACGTAAAAAGTTCACTTGGCTGGCGCCTAATCAGCGTTAACAAATATGAAGCGAAAATCCGAAATTTTGCATGCTTTTCAAAACGATGCTCCAAATGAACGTAAACTTAAAATGGGAAAAACAGGAAATGAAAAAGTTAATGAGCTATGTTGGAAGTGGTTTCAACACGCTACAGCTAGACCAATACAAGTTAGTGGGCCCTTGTTACAAAAACAACTTATGTTGTTAAACGTTCTTTGGAAATGTTTACTCCATTTTTGAAAGTTTTTTCAGATAGAGCGTGAAAATAAAGTGCAGTCTCATCGCAATTAAATATGGTACTCAAAATTATGCCATTTAGACAAGAAAACCAATCATTGACCACTACACTATCAACGCTGGCCTTTTCACCACAAATTGCATACGGCTTGATAGAGTACTGAGATTTCCAAGAAGTCAACCACCACCATCCAGAAGAACTTTGAAATCAGAATTGCCTAAAACAGCGGCAAATTCGGTTGCTTTCGATTGAATAATTGGGCCAGAAAGTGGAAAGTTTTTTGCTTTTCCTCGTTGAAACCATTCTCACCTTAATTTGTTCAACTTAACAAAGGCTATCAAAGCATTGTTTTGATACTGTTGTTGATAAGCAAAGCATTAGTAGCTTTTTTCAATTTATGCCATTTGTAGCTTTTGTCAATTTTGCTTTTTTTTTAAATGTCAGAAACGGTGCTTGTACCAACTCCGTACTTTTCACTCAACATTTTTTGTGTTGGCTTGGTGTAATTTGAAAATCATTTATTAGCTTAATCTTAGACCCAAGATCAAGCTCACGATGAGTACGTTTTTTGAGGCGTATTCATCTTGAAATAAAAAGAATCAATTTCTGTAAATTAATTTTAAAAATTTTGGAGTGTATAAAAAATATAAAAATAAATGTAAAAAATCTCCATAAATTTTTGAATAATTTTTATATTATTTTTTGATGAATTTAATATTGATTTTATTTTTCAATAAAAAAAATTGATGAAATAATTATATATTTGTTATTTGTTACAATAATACTAAAACCTCTCTAAAATAAACTTTATTTTAAAGAATTTATGTAGATTATAAGACCGGTTTAGAGAAAAAAAAGCCGGTATACAAAGAATAAATTACCATAGTTTTAATATAATTTTTTTGGGACTTATTAAATTGTTCGATTTAGACAAAAATGGCCTGTATATAGAGATTACACTGTACTAGTTCTTGACACAATATATTTCATGTTGTTGAACGATTTTATTTACAACATGCTGATATATTCAACAAACGCCTATTTTGTCCATTATAAACCCCAAGAATATGAACCCATTCAATAAACTAATTTGACTTCCACGTATACCTATAGAATTTTCACTTGACACTCTGTAAATTTCTTGTGGCTTCGCAAAAAATTCGCCTCCTCCCTCCATTTTGAGGATGTGCGCCTCTGCTGTTAAGCTTTTTTTCACAAAATTTATGATGTTTAGTTTCCATGTTTTTTTATATAAAGGGTTAAAGAGTTTGAAAAAATTATTTTTGTTAAAATTAAAAAAGTGTAGTTTTAAATTTTTAAATAAAGAGCGCATATATTTGATCTTCTTTTAACGGCATATACAGATGGATACAAATGTTCTAAAAACTTTAATTGGTACACATATATTTTATCTTAATTTTTATTTAGCGTTCGAGTTCCTAGTGGTAAGCTTCGTTATCATTATATAAAGAAACGCGGGTCTGTTCCCAAATGCGGTGATTGTAAAAAGAAACTATCTGGCGTATGATTTTTATATAAGATATTTATTAAATGATTTTCATGCTATGTTTTATATTAAGATTAAAGCTTCTCGACCCCATGAAAGAAAAAACATGACAAAAAGATTCAAAACCGTTACCCGTGTTTATGGGGGATCTAGATGTTCTAGTTGTGTTAGATTAAGGTTTGTTATGTTTTTTTCATTGCTAATAAATTCTTAATTAAATTGATAATTTTAATTTATAGAATTTTGAGAGCCTTTTTGATTGAAGAACAAAAAATAATTGTAAAACTTTTGAAACAAAAACAAATGGAAGAAAAGCTCAAGAGAAAAGAAGCTGCAAAGAAAAAATAACCTTTATTTATAAATATAAAATAAAGTTTTAAAAATATTTTCAGTATAAATTATTCTTATATGTATATGAAAAATAACAACGGCAATTCAAAATCATTTTTTGCATTTTTTCTTTCTAAGTTCTTTCATTTTGAAATATCTTTTTTCTCTTTCAATATCCTCTATATCTTCTTTAAGACCCATTTTAGAACTTAAAAATATCAAAGTTTAAAATGTAAAACATTGGTATATTTGCTTATACCTATATGCTTCTTCTTTCATTATCTGTGAAAATCCAGCCACTTGAATGTCATCATCGTCTCTATCTCTGTATCTTAAAAAGTTTAAATTTAAAATTAGATTTTCCTCGAACTTTTTTAAAAAATTGGAATAATCCAACTATGAATCTATACATGAAGTACTGATGGATTTTCAAGGCTGATGGAAAATTGAAACAATATTTAGCACTATAAACCAACAATGATTTAAATTATAAATGTATTCTTTAGACAAAACCGTTTATTATTTTAAATTTTTATAGCAAATAATTCTTTCAAAGTTGTGTGTTTTGCCGTTTTTACGATGCTTTCGTAATAAAGCATACATTGCATTCCGCAAACTATCTAGATGATTTTTAGCTGTATTAGAATTTGGTTCCATATATCCTATAGCAGCAGCAAGACTTTTTCTTGCACTTTAGAGAGTCACTAAGCTTTTTCCTCGTCGCTTTATGATAAAGGTATTCCACTACTTTAATCCCCTTCCTCAGTGCACAGCACAACTGGGCCGTCATTAAAATCACTAATACTATAGGAAGGTACATTTAATTGTTAATTCAAATACCAAATTTTATGGTAATCTAAAAATTATTTCTCTTTTTATTACAGATTTTGTGAAACGTCTTTGTTAAATGATTCAGAAAAATTGAGGTGGATATGCCGCATTATGGCCATTACTTTTCGCATCACGAAAGATCAACCTGTAGGAAACATATCCCGAGCCTGGGTTATCAGATACTTGAAGATTTTTTCTACGCAATTGGAATCGTGATCCATTTGACTGCGAGATGGACAGCAGGCCTGCTCAAGTGGCAGAAAGCTTGTCTCAGTAAAGCAAAGAAATTTTCACCAAGTCGTTTGATAGAAAATTTTTGTAAAATATATCCAATAGAGGCGATTTTAAATGTTTAAAAATTTTAAGATAATTATTAAATTAAATAGAATTTATTTTCATTATTTCATATAACAAAGATTTCAAGAATTTTTTAAATAGGAAAAATAGATCATTTAGAAAAACCGGTTTTAACAAAAATTTTGAAAATTGGTTAATAATTCCTTTTCAACACTACTGTGTAAGCGTTAATTTTTGTGAATAAAATGTAAATTGTTCACCTTTTCATCTGAACTTACTTTTCTGTCTCTGTTCTTTACTTGATAATGTTGTTTCGTAGTTTATAAATTACTATATATTAATAAGCTCTCTTATATTTGTTCATAATTAACTGTACACTATGTTAAAGACCGATTTCGGCTATCGAAACCTCATTAGTTCCACTGTGTGTGTCACTTAAGATTTAATTAAAAACAGCTTACTGTACATATCTTGCATATACCACATGCGATTATCCTACAAAAATGTATAAAATACACATTTCTTTTGCTTGCTGGCTTAACGATTGAAGAGACGCAAAGAGTTCGATTCGGTTTTAGATAGGCTTGCATGGTATAACGTCAACAAAATTTGCTAAATACTTGCCATCATATTATTCTTTTTTAGTGTTTTAAATGGCTCTTGTAAAAAGTTTAGGCGAATATAATATACCCCAAGAAATTAAGAACGCATATCTAAATTATTCCAATTTGAAAATAGTACGTGTAATAAAGTCAAAATTTTACAAAGCGAGGACTTGTCATTTATGAATATACTCTAAAGATACGTTAGGACACTTTATTCTCGTGTGCCCAGTAATTTTTCCCTATTGAAATAATGCGTGTGTATCATGGTTATTCGAAAAATAGGTCCTTCAGGATTTAAGGGTTAGAGGGAAAATTTAACGTCGAATGGGCTACGCTCAAAGAGTTAGTAAATTGCACAAGTTGAGTTCTAACCTCTCTTGAAGACAGGGAGGAGCGCACATCATTTTCATAGGGGCAGAGTGGGCGTGACGACTGCCCCTATGAAAATTTTGATCTTTATACTCACCATTATTTCTCATTTTGATTATGAATATTATAAATTACTTTGATCGATCATAATTGAAGAAGTTCGCAATTATTTTAGAGATATTTTGGTTTTCATCAGTAGAGTCATCGTCATCATCATCATACAAATCGTTATCATCTTCCTCCTCTTCACTAGAAATCACGTGTCGTGGTTTTGTTCCTTTTTTATATCCTTTTTCTTCACTCAACTCCTCTTTAATTGGAAAGTTTGAAGCTAAAACATTGAAATGTTAAATTAGCATTTAAATGAATACTATTTGCGAATGCAAATTGAAATTTGGATGCTTACCTTTTCTTTTAAATCGCCTTGATTAATTTTTTTTAAATCTATGCCTAGAAAAGAACCATAATGGGATTGAAACAAAAAAACAAAATGTTTTTTATATGTAGATGCAAATAAATAGGAACCAAATGTATAGTATTTTTGCGATTTTTAAAAGAAAGGATGACAATATTTTGATTAAAGAATTTGCCTCACCTTTTTTAAGAGATAACTGTTTTGATGATGACTGATTGGACTTTTCACTTGTTTGAGAATGGGTTTTATTTATAGGAGCTCCTATAAAAAAGTAAGATTTTTCCGATATACTTAGAAAGTTATTTCAAAGATAAAGTTAAAATGTACTTGTTAATTTTTTTTCGCTAGAAGCTTGATTTATTTCAACAATATTTTTGGGTGCAGAACCTTTCTGTTGAGTTACTCTTCCTACTTTTTTTGAATCTAAATACAGTAGATTGAAAAGTTAGGTCGTTGTTAGCCCCTAGATTTAGCTATCTCATTGAAAGCATAATATATCAGGCAAAAAATTTTCCCTCAGAAAGTGGACTCTGGGTTTAGGTGAAAGTATCATTATACTTTCAAAGCAGTAGCGATTAGTAAGTGTAGTGGTAACAACCGAGCAAAATAGCAGCCACAATATGGTACTGCTGGCTCTATGAGTAGGTTTCCACTTATGGCTAAGAGCTACAAGAGTTCGCTTCAAATTCTCAGTTTGAAGGCATGGCCAAGTCATCTACTCCGTCATAGTGCCGTAGCCAAGACGGGGCCTGTGGTGCAGTGTCAGTGTATTTTCGCCCCCCCCCCCCTCATTTTTATTCAAAAATTTAAAGCTATTCTGCATTCATGAAGTGTTGAAATTTTTTTCGAAAAATACGAGAGATTTGAATTCAAAGGATGAATGGCCTTGCATTCTTGCTGGTGTTTCATTATTTTCAGATAATTCATGATAGTTTCCTTCAGCCATTTTTTGTTTGGTCAGTAGAGCCTTAGGTAGAAAGACATACTAGTCTTTATTCAGTGAAGTTTTTTTTTAATTTTATCAAAATAGAATAATATTTTAATGGATGTTCATTTACTCTTATAGATTCTGCGAAAGTACCAGGCAAGTTTTCACTATTGAAAATGCGATCTATTGCTACTCGGTGTATTCTATACTAGCTAAAAGAAAGATTACAAAGTTGCAAACTTTCTCGCATACATGATATGCCTATTGCCTAGCACAATTGAGAGGAACAGAGGATTTATAATACACGACTCACTATGACTTTATACTTCTACTAGTATTTCTAAAAAATAATAGTGATTTGTATAAATCCATCATTTCTGTACTTTATCGTTACGTCATTTTTTAATTTAGATTTCATTTTAAACATACTACACATGTGAAAACTAAAGATTAAAAAGGAAGTTTTGATGGAAAAAATGTATGAAAAGGGATAAAATCATGACTTCTCTATCAACTGTTGCTTAAAAATTCCCTTGAAAAATTTCAAAACGTTTTTATAAATTTTAACCATTAGTTATTTTACCATATGACACTCAGAAATTTAAATCGAAATGAAAGGGAGGTATAGTTATTAAATTCAAATGCCTTTTATGTGAAAAAGTGTTTTCTTGCCTACTTTGTAAAACTGGTTGTAAAAATTACTTTAGATTCAAACGTTTTAAGTTGGAATTGAAAGCATGAAAGTACTAACTCTACTCCCTTTTCTAAAAATAAAAAATATAATATAAAAAAAATTACCTTGCTCAGAGACGTTTAAATAATTTTTTTTTTCCTGATATTTATGGTTTGGCATGGAATTTTCTTTTGGTTTCTTTAAACTTTCTTGCATTTGTTTCTTATTTCTTCCTTAAACAGAATTAGATCTAGGAAGGCTTTCTAATCATCCAAAAAATGATATATTTCCCAAAAAATTATTTGTATATCACTTTATTTACATATAAAAATATTGAACAGTGATTTTCAATATGGCATGTAGGTAGAAATGGGGGCAGGGAGCACCCCCTTAAACTTGAATTGGATTTTTTATTTTACAAGATAAGTATGAGTTGAAAAAAAATGATAATTTTGAATACTGCTACTAAGATCGAGGGCGGAAAATAAAAAAGGTAGCTGAATTTTGATCATAAAAAAAAATGATATTTTTGTCTTAAATTTGGTTCAGTGTATGCCTAGAAATGACACTTAGCAATGTTTTAATAATAATAATCAATCTGATTTTAGAAAAATATATGAAGGAAGTAAACAGGTCTACTTATCGCATAGGTAGAGGAAAGAAATTATTAATTATTGCTTCATTATAGGCGGATTTAGAGGGGGCCGACCTACGCCCCCCCCCCCTAAAATTAAATGAGACCTGTTACAAAAAATTTAAAAAACATTTGCAAAATGTCTTTGATTTTCATTTAATACATAATGCTTTGGTTAAACTATTAATCATATACAAAGTTATTAACATATATCTATATGGATTTGTTTTAAAACCGTATCATTAAATTTATATGCTTGAAATTTGAGTTCTAGATTAGTAAAATCCGCCCCCTAATGCCAATTTCTAGATCCGCCCCTGAAACTTTTTTGTGTAAGAAAGAGGGTTGTAAAAATAATTTGCACATTATTATTTTTGCGGCTGCACTATTTCCACCACCAGATTCGTCTGTGTGTTGCTAAGCATGATTTTGGCTGCATAAAATAAGTTAGCGCACTTTTGCCAGCTTTAGTGTTTCTTTTTTGTTTTTTAGAATATACTTCATTCGATCAGCCTTCATATTTAGAATGTTTGAAAAATAAATACAGAAATTACGATTTTTAGTGCAGCAAAAGGTAGCTGCTATGCATATATTACATTTATTTGATTTTAGCGATTTTAAATAAATTTATCGCAGAATCATTTTCTGTATTTCTTTACTTTTATTTCCTATACTTACATTATCTAAAGTATTCAACATTTTAAAATCTAATATTCTTTCGATCAAAATATACATTTTTTGTGGCTTAGTTTTAATCACAGTTAATCAACTTGTCACAAAAGCTATCATTTCTGGCTATCATCAATCTAACATAATATAAAAACAGCAGTGAGACTATTGCCCCTACTTGTGCCGAGTACGAAAGAACATTTTCAAAATGAAACGAATTAAACTTGATTTTTTAAATATCCTAAATAATTAAGAATTGAATTTTTGAAAGCATTAGAAGTGGCCGTTCTTCATTCGAAGTCGTAAGTAAAATTTGCGTATTCTAAATTATTAAAGATTTGAAAGCAGGATCAGAATTATTTAACTAAAGTCGGAGTCCGATGGGACTCGGATATTTCCCCCCTGACTCCGTAACTCTGATCGCTGGAATAAAAATTTCTTATTTCATTTTTCCCATCAGTAAATAAAAATAATTATAAATTCTAGTTCCGCCCAACATAAAGTTTGGTATAGTTTAGATAGGAATAAAGCTATTTCAAAACAAGTTTTATTAGAAATCAAGTCAGAATGGTAAAATTAGCAAAAGTCGTATCGATGTTTTTTGTTTCAACTGTGTAGCCGCCATGTTTTTATGCCTCTGGCGCTTTTCCAAGCTCCTAATATATCGATAGCTTGACAAAGCTTTGGAGACATATGCTGAAGAAACGTGAGCCTACTATATATATATATATATCTTTTTTTAAAAAACTTTGAGCGCTTATAACTTTTTTTGACGAAATGTAAACTGACAAACTTTGCATAGCTGTTAAGATATAAAATTGGAACCTCATATCAAAATTTCAAAAAATTTGAACAACTTTTGAAAAAAATATTAAACATCAAATATTACCAAAAAAAAGTGATATATGTATATTTTTACATAACCACATGGTGGTTTGAACTATGGAGGCATTTTTATGTATGCTCCATTGAGCATCTCTATGTGTTTAAAGGTTATGATATTAATTTTAAGGAGGCATACACTAAAGTTAGTTAGCATTTGTGTGTTTTTAAGAGTTGATATTAATTTTAAAGAGGCATAGAACAAGCTTAGAAATGTATTTGAAAAAATTAAATTTAAAATGCACTTGTTTAAAACATGACATTTTTGAACAATACTGATTTTTTGTTGAAATATTAAAATAGTTTAGCGTAGAACTGCTTTACTCAATGTAAAAAGTACAAGAAACATTTATTTTCTTTTTTATTAACCCATTAATGCCCAACCATGGAATTAGATAAAAAATCTTAATTCTCTTTTTTGTAATATTACTCATTAGGTGTCAATAGCCAAAATTTATTTTGTAAAATTTAATACCGTTTTTTGTTTTTTGACAAACGGGTGTACACATATGTGCACGCTAGGAAGTTTTCAATCTATCAAATTTAGAAAAGATAATGTTATAAAAGCGATAATACAATTTTATTTAACCTTAAAAACATTAGCACAATTTTGAAGTATGGAAGAGTTTAAAATGTCCACTGTCAATGCATAAAGCCACATCACAAGTTTCACATATCACTCTGGTTTGCCTTGCACATGAAGAAACAGCACATCTTCTCACTTTGTCCATCTGTTTTGGCCAATGTGATCTTCCATGAAGTCGTACACTTTCATCTACTCTCACTTTGCTTTTTTTCAAAGATTTTCTCGGGAAAATATTAATACATGATTTTTTATCGCTCAGATAGGAAGATGAAACACTTCTCAAAAACCACAGTAAATCGTGGCCTTTGTTGTCGTTTGCCATCTTATACAGCATGAAGGAAGATGTCATAAGCGTAGACAAAAGGTTGGTGAAATGTGGCCACCACAACTTTTTCGGCTTAATGTGGATTCATAAGTTTCTCGGGGCCCAACTGCACCACTGTCCGCGGACGATGGGAGTTCAGGATGGTAAAAAGGAGGTTCTCCTTAGGTCGCTTTGCGCTTTCCTTCTGGCACAAAGAGTCGCGCGTAGTACCCCTCCGATGGCGCCAGAAGATTATGAGCATCCTCAACTATTATACGGCAACACTCCCAGGAAAATTTCGCATCATTTCGGCGCTGTATAATTGGGATGAGGCGCCCGAGCACAGCGAGCTGGTCCAGCTCGGTGTGCCTTACATCATGTCAACCATCGTCACCCCCTCCGTACTAGCAGATTCCGTCTACGTCAACGCCTCCTTGAAAGCCCTTGGATTTGTCACCTCGAAGGGCTCTTGGACAATCCAGGTGGTTCACCAAGACTGGCATATTGCGGATTTGGTGTTTCTAGCAATAACTCTAGCACACTTCCTCTGGCCCAGCAGGAAAATCTACTCCGATTCAATGGTCGCCATAGGCTGTATCCGAAAATTGGGCAGCAAGTCGTTCAAACAAGCCAGGATCCTCCTATGGCTCGAAGCATCCAGTGCCTGGACAGATGCCCTCCGTAACGCCGTGGAACACGTCAAGTCGGAGGACGATCCTGCGGACGGCCCGTCACGCATGCTCCCAAAGAACCCGATCCACTCCTTGAAGATTTGGAATTGCACCATTGCCATCGATTCCATGGAATTGGTCACCTTCTTTGAAGCAATCTGGAGATCCTTCAGAGAAAAAACCAAAGATAGAATGGCGAGGTTCTCGCCTCTGGTGGCCTGAGCACCCATCGTCCGCGGGTGGAGGTGCAATTGGGACCCGAGAAACTCGATGCACTGCACGGGGGAGAGGATCGATTTTGTGACCCCGGTCCTCCCACAAAATCAAGAAGTCGTCCAGGTATAAGATAAAGCGGAATTGGGCACGCTGTTCCACTGGCAGTCTTTCCTTGAAAGTTCCTAGCAGACGTGTCACCACGCTTTGGAGGACTGCTGGGCTAAAGCACGCCCCCATTGGCAACCTGGTGAACTGCCAAATTTTTCCCCCTAACTTGATACAAAAGCAGTTTCTCCATTCCTTCTGGATTCTAATGCCATAAAACGCATCTGTAAGATCCAGGCGCGTGGCCCATTTGAATAAGAGCTGAACGTAGCGCAACTGGAAGGGGGCCGTAAGCTTGATAGCTGGCTTGGCGAAGAGGTCCCGTGAGAAACCAAAGTCTGCCACCAAACGAGTCAGGTCGTTGGTCTTGGGAACCAAGAAGCACGGGGAGACTATTCTAGGGCGAATCGCCTGTTTCAGTACGCCAGACTGGACAAGTCTCGGGAGAACCTTCTTTGTAAAAACGATTTTTGCTCCTTAGGCGGTGCTGAGAACCTGGCGAAGGAGTGGAAGGGGGTTTGCTTATGAGCCTGGGCAAGATTAAAAAATCACTGGACAAGGATGCTAATTGTGCCCTTGTGTCGTAGGCGGGGCAGTGACCTGGAAGGTGGAACCCAGGACGGGGCCCTGAGCCTGACTGAGGTGGTAAATAAGGAGAGCAGTTTCTTACATGATGCGATGTCAATGATCGACTGGATCTGGTTCTCAGCAGGGTCTGGGCAGGGGTTCTCGTCCGGGTCAAACGACATCACCTGCGAGAAAATGGTTTTCCAAAAAAAATCATTTTTTTGTTAAAAAATTAATTGCTTCATCATTTTCTTTTTCGATTTTTTTGCCTGGATTATTGAGTCATCTCCATCTTCCCAGTAACATGAACACCATAAGTTTTGACTTCTTTTACTATTCCATACACTTTAGCAGAATTGTGAGACTTTCCAAGACGATTATAACTTCATCTTTCTTTCAAAGGAACTTTCATATCATCAAAAATAAAAGCTTTTGCACTAACCAAATCACCTTTACGATACATAATATTACTAACAACTTGGTATTAAAATCAAGAGCAGCAAGCTACAAAAAGTAAAGTTTTATAAAAGACAACACACATTGAATCATCAATCAACTGATGTATATCAGTGAGTTGTGCACACATGTGTACACCTGGTGTGCACATTTGTGAACAATTAATTTTTCTTTAGAGTGAATGAGAGCAACTTTAATGCTTAAATTAATTGGGCATTATATCGTGTTATATAGCTCTTTAGCTCAACATAAATACTAAAAAAAATGAAAAAATATTTTTGAAAACCTTTCATTTTATCGAAGCCTTTCAGCAACTATTTAAAGATAAAAACTTTAAAAAGTTTTTGAGCCTAAGAGTAAAATAAAAGCAAGTATTATATTTATTTTTTTTTTTTTGTGATAGTGAAGGAACAGAATAAAAATTAGAAAAACATTTAAAAACTGTTTTTATTTTTTTGAAGGCTAAATTTTGATATTTTTTTGATGTACACATATGTGGACAATAGGATATAATGGGTTAAGCTAAAAGTATTCTCAAATACAAGTATTCCTTAGTATAGAGTACAAGCTTGCAAACTTACTGGAAGTAAAGCAACATTTATAAAAATGGTCAATTGAATGCTCTTTTTCGTAAAAATGGCAATTCGACTAAATGTCCCTTAGGACAAATCTCCGGTCAAGGGTAATAATATGTAATAGATTATAGTCAATGAAAATATGAGAGGTTTTCGAACGTATTTATCCTTTTAACGTTTCGGAAGATAGTGACTAAAAATTACGAGGACTTCTTGAGATTTTGCAAGATATATATAATCAAATATTAAAACATAAATCTAATTAAATATTAATATGTGTGTCTGCATTAAACATTAGTAGCGAACAGCAGGATAATTTTACGATCTAACTTTTTCAGAACATAGACAAAATTACATAAAGTGACTCTCAGAATTTTTTAAGTCGTAATCAAGAAAAATGTACAAAAAGGGCTAAGAAACTTAAAATAGGATCCAATAAAATACATAATGTTTTAGCGTTGAAAAAATTAATGTGTTCTAATAAAGAAGAAGGCTTTGCAGTGATTCTCAACGAAAATACAGATGTGAAAAGACAGATGGCCTAGTGGTGGGAACGTAGGGTCTCGACCCAGATGGTCTGGGTTCCAACCCCGATCGTGACTATCCCTATCTGCCCAGATATGGAAGATTATTCTTCCCTTGGGTGCGATACCGACAACTAAAAATACAAAATCTTGTAAAATTGGGATAAATGCATATAAAAAAGAAAACTTGTAAATTCATCCTTTTCTTGTTGGGTCATAGGGCGGTGATTTAAACTGGATAACGACTGTTTCTTGACTTTTAATTTAACTTCTTGGTCTTTGAGTTTAGCAGCTAGAGAAAGCAGCTCGTCAAATTTGATTGGAGGAGGTGTTGGATGATGAGTTATCTTTTTCTTTTCTTTAATCAAATTATTCGAACCGGAATCATTTGAGTGGGTTGTATACGTTTTATTAGGGCCAACGATTTTATCTTTTTCTCTAAAATGAAAAGAAAAATCGTAGCCTTGAAGGTTATAATGAAAGGAGTGGTATACTCAGGATTATGGAATTGGAAAAAGTGACAAATTTAGAAATTTCCCAATCCCCAACCAAAAATGTTAGCTTCAGGACCCTCACTCCACGACGAAATTTATGATAATGAAGAAAATACAACGATAAAAAATGCTAAAGTATTAGAATTCAACATTTATTGCAACGAATAAAAGCTATTAAAGGTATTATGGGAGCGTGAGTAAGATTGGTTAGATATTGGGCTTCGATAACTTAAGCTCTTGGGTTCGATCCGGCATCAACCTACTTTCTTCATAGTTCTATACAAGCTGCACAATTGTGTCTTCTCGATGAAAACACCCCATGGTACCTTTATCTTAATAATATGAAAATTCATCTAACAATGTGTCATGTTATTTTCAAATAAAAAAAACATAGAATCAAAGGTCTCAATATTTTTAGTCCACATAATTGAATTTACCATTAAAAAATTTTGATATGCTTTAGGGGTGGTTGCGTGTTTAGAAAATCAAAACATTTAAAATGTAAGTTAAGTATCTAAAAATATGAAACAATAGTTTCATAAGTAATTTTATATTCTTTTTACTAAAAGATTAAATTCTGTTATAAACATTGTTAATCTTAAAATTTTTGGGAAATTGATATTTTCATAAATTGCATGAAAAATTCCCAGTTCGCGAAAAATTGAGGTTGAAACAAGTGGGTCAAAAAATTGATTAGCATATTTAGAATAAATATTAGGGAAAACTTTGATTTTGCAAAATTTTCATAGGGGATGCATTCGTAAAAATTTTAATATTTATAATATAATGGAATTCCTTAGTGTATAAGGTATAATTATATTTACATCAAGTACAATTGCTTCATATTGACGCGAACATAAACTCTCAAGTTTTTCAATTTACAATGAGAGATACTGAGTAATTTTAATAAAGATACAAAGTGCTTTTCGCGTCAAATATACCCGAAACAAAAAAGAAAGTTTCAAATAAAAGTTAAAATTTTTGAAAAGCTTTTCTGTAAAATTAATCTGGAACCAATTCAGAAAACAAAGATAAGGGAACAAGCTCGGCTGTAAGGTACCAAAGATGGCGGCTGAAAGCTTTGATAGAAGAATATGAAATCATGGGTTCAATTGATTTATAAATTATCAAACGTTTGAAGAGTTTCAAATCATTGAATGGAGCATCAGCAGCAGACCCACAATTTAACCACCATGTGCTGTAAACTAATGTTACAAAAATCACAAACTTTTTCAATTTTGACGGTTGATCTTTAGTTGTAATTGTTCCAGATTTCAGTTTTGAAATTTGGTATTCGAAAGGCACGAGTTTTATGCTATATAAAAGCTTAGCCATCTATCTTGATTTATGAAGTGCTCCTGGAGCTCTAAATGAGTTCGAGACATTATCAGAATCAAAAAAATACGAACAAAGGCTCATAAATTCCTGATAATCTTCCCGTGATGCATGATTTTCGGAATTCACCATATGCAAATGACTAATGATCAAGAAAGTATAAATAATGTTGCATAAGTTTTTTAAGTTTTTAAATTGTGCCCCCCTCCTCCCTCAATCAACATTTTCTGGCAACGCCACTGCTTCTCTCTAATTTGCATTTAGAGTTAAATTCAAATTAATTCTATTTTATCTCATTAGAAACTAGTTTTTAGCGGAATATAAGTTCAATATTTTCAGAACCTTTTTTCATGATACCAAATTTCAGCTATTCAAATTAATCACAGAGATTTTTGGTAAAAATTTAGTTCCATCAATACACCTAACATTTTGCAAAAATTAAAATTTGTTTTTAAATGAGAGAAAAATAGTTTTCAATCGTTACAATTTTATATCTATGAATAATGTCAGACTCCCTTAAAAAAAATTTCAACAAAGGTCACTTTTAATCTTTATCAGTACGTTTGTTACATTTTAAACATTTGAAAACTTTAATTTTTTCAAGTGAAGAAATTTTTTTCCAGTAGGTATTTGGGAATGAATATTTTGACTAGCTATTCAGTTTAAAAGCAAAAATACTCTATTTGCTTAATATTTGAGCAGAGATATTTTTTATAATGTTCGATTGTTAAATTTTGTAAGTAACACTGTACATAATTAATTAAATCATTTTTTTAAGAAAATATGTTGATTATAATAAAAATATAATATCGAAACCAAATGTTTCAGTTGTTAAAAATGTACTTGATCTATTTATGACAGCTGTCAGAATTTTATTTGTAGATAGAAATAGTCAAAAAAACGGAATAATTTTCTTGTTCTCGTATATTATGATTTGTTAGTTTAAATGATTTTTTTATGATTTTGTGTTCTTAGACTTAAATAATTTTAGGAAAAGTGATTAAACTGCCTTTTTTGTATACTATGATTCCTTACAAAATGTAAAAAATACAAGCGTTACCAAATCACCCAATAAGGGTTAGCTACAATAAACTATCTCATTTTTTATGCCTCCTGTTATTTTGAAATTATTCTAAGAACAGACGGTTCCATTTTAAAATAGTGAAAATTGCTTTATTAGTTTTTTTATTTCCTTTCTCTCTTATGTTAATTATGTAGTAAATTTTCCAATTTTGAGTAAAAGGTAAGGTGCAGCGGGTGTATTTTTATTTACAATGCATTGATGTACCGCTTATGTCAAACTATGAACAAATTTGTATCGATGAGGAATCGAATCCAGATGCTTCCGTGCTGAGTCCATTATCTCAACCACCTGCCAGGCCACCCATAGAGTATGCTGTAGGGGATACGTCAAATTAGTTTTCAAAAAATGCTCTAAAATTTTTTAGTTTTTGTTGAAGCTCTATAACTTTTTCTGATAGACTTTTTTTCCTTAAAAGTTATTAAAAAAGGCAAATCATTGCAAAATGTTAAAAGTAATTTTACCTTTTCTAGATTTTTGTAGCTTGTATCAATTTAGCTTTTAGACTATTTTTGAATGATGCTGAGTAAAATGAAATAATGCGATCTTAATTTTGTTTGCACAATTATAACTTCATTTTATACCCTTGCCCCTGAATCAATCACATTTTTTCATATAAACATCGCAGGGTGTCTAGTAGACTCTTTGCCTTTAGACTACATTCACTCATATAAAACTACCCACCTTCAGTTATTTGTTTTCTCTATGGATCAAATATCCTTTATCAATTCATGTAATGTGCCTGGTAGACTACTTCATTTTTCAAATGAAAAGCCAATTCCACCCCCTAACAATTTTGGATTTTTTAAACTAGTGTATATTCGATATGCAAATTTAATTAAAATATTTTCGCTGGAAGTATAGTATTTAAATTCACCAATTTTGTAAAAAAAAATGTCTTATAAATTTAGGACTTTAGGTATGCGCTGAATACACTCTATTTTAAAGGATTGATTGAATATTTGGTCTCCCGTGGTATTTCCAGACCACTAATTTTGAAAATTGCAAAAAAAATTCTTCCCCCAATAATTTTGAGGATGTGCGCCCCTGGTATTACTTTTCCAACATGATTTTTCTGGCATCCTGACCACAAAAGAGGTTTACCTAGCTTTTTCTGAACCATAACACACGTTGCTGATATAGAGCCGGTGTTGCTGGCTGTTGTGTCAAAAACCATATTACAGATTCCATCTGAACAGTTCCATTCAATTAATAAATCATGAATGAATTTGCTCATTACTTCTCCTGATTTTCCCTTATTTCCTAGTTGATAGCAAGGAACCCCGAGAATCTTCACTTCGTTTGAACCTCCTACCACTACAGTGAGTCGTTCTTCTTTTTTGTATTGGCTGACGAGAGATGACATGAACTTGGAGTCCCAGTGTAGTGAACACAAATGAGGTGGTTTTCGCTCCTGATAAATGGCTCTCGCAATTTTTTGTCTCACTTTTGTTCTCGTTTTTGCTGTTTGAGAGTATGAAGTTGAAAGCTTTCAAGAATCGCCACCAGCTTCTTTAATAAAGGCCTTAATGAAAGCTGCCTGTTGAGTTGGGGTTATTTTCATCCGAGTTGCCAAAGAAACAAGTTTACGAGATTGCAAAATATTATGGGGGTATAAAGGCCTCTGTACCCTCACGAACTCATCGATGTTTCTTTTTGTCTGGTTCTGATGGGATAAAACACGAAGGAAAAGAAGTACAAGAAGAAGAAAAAGGTTCGTTTTCATCACTTAACTCACTTTCAATAATTGCAATCTTCGAGGCAAAAACACTCCTATGAAGACGAGCTTTTTCCAGTCTTTTTTCCTCTTTCATTTTTCGTTCTAGTGCTTTCTTTTTTTCTGGCATCCAAAACAAAGTCAGCTGAACCAAACGTTGTCTTTCTATCAGTTTTCATTGATTTAAGAAACTCAATATTCTCTTAATTATTATTAATCATTTTTTCGGCTGAAGGAGGCCACAGTTGGAAAGTTTTAGATAACTCTTCTTGGTGATTTTCAATTTTTTAATGATTGTAGTAGTTTCTCGTCTTGATTTTGGAATTTCCCGAAGTTTGGAGTTTTTTCTTAATAGTTTCATCATTTTTTCGCATGCCCTTCTTGCAGAAATCATCGGTATATTAGCTTTTTGATAAAATGGCTGACTTTCAATAAAACAATTTTTGCTGATTCCCACTTCGTTCTCAACCTCATAGATCCATCTTTTATATGAAACATCGGGTACCTCAAAACGTGTTGCGAAGTTGGAAGAAGACATCCTTTGATTACTGCATCGTCTGGGCATATGTCTTCTCCTAAACCAAAAATTTCTGAAGAACTTCTAGTAGCAACATGTAAGTTTTTTTTAGCTTTAGACGAACAAAGTATTGTTTTTTAGGATTCATTTCAAATGAAATATGAAAACGCCAAAAAATATCAAGTGAAAAAACAGGTGAGTTGTCAATCTTTTTTCATCAGGTGATTGTCAAAAATTACAAAGAGCAGAAATCTTTCTAATTTTAATCTAAAAATAAATGAAAAATAAAAATATGAAAAAATTGTGGTAAGTTTTTTTTAATTCAAATGACATGTGGACCCCTTAAATATATTTTTTCTTACTAATATTTTGACTATTTTTTTTTATTGATTGAAAAAAAATTATACTAAGGACAAAAAAAAATTTTATATGAGAATTTTGCACATGGATTCGTAAATCCCCATAAGATGGTGCCATGTCAATATGTCTGCTATGCAGGACTTTGTTCTCAAATGAAAGTATGCATCCCTGCATACTAAAAAAATATCTGGAGACTGTGTGCATAAAGAGAAGACAAGCTATTGGATTCTTTAAAAGATCAAACGTTTACTCAAAAAGCAGAAAAAGTGAAAGGAATCTTAGCTTCTAACAAAATAGTAAATTTAATTACATAAGCTGATAAGCCCCACAATATCAGTGAATAAATGCAGTGGCCTTAGTGCTCTCATCAACAGTAATGGATCAGAGTCCCCAAGAGGTAAGTAGTGTTACTCCTTTGAGGAACTCATCTGTATCACCGCGAATTAATGAAATAGCAGCTGGTGTTGAAACCTATTGGTTTAAAAACTGCGGGTAACTGCTTTTTTTGATTTTCTTAATGTTGATAACATATCCCCAAAATTGATTTTTGATTTAAAGTTAACGACCGATATCTATCTACTTAAGGTCTATTTTCAACAGAACAACATTCCAATTAATAACACTGTGGCTTTCGCAACAGATGGCACTGCTGTTATGATTGGGAGATATCGAGGACATAGAGCTTATTTAAAAAAAGTCTCGGTTTGTGTGCACTGTTCACCAACAGGACATGTTTGCCACAAAACCCAGCAGGCTGAATGATGAACTTATTATTATGAAAGCTGCCGCTTTGATAAAAAAAAATGAATTACAAGACCGTATCTTTGAGCAATTATGTGAAAAGAACAATGAAGAATTTCAAAGACTTGTGCAAACTATAGTCAACTGACAAAGGTTAATTATCTGTTTCGCTTTGTTGGACTTTGGAACATTGTTATCTCTTTTTTGAGTAAAACATAACTTGGACAGAAACTTGTTGGTGTAAAAAGTGATATGGAAATTAGCTCTATTGATTTACTTCAAATGGCGGTGCCTAAGTGGTTTGTTGATCCCTTAATTGTTGATTCATCTGAAGTCGATATTGATAAAGAAAGCTTCAATGAAGTTCAAAACGACACAACAGCTCTAGCAAGTTTGAAGTATAGATGAAATCAGAAGCTGTGGATGTATGAAGAGATCTCTAAAAAGTACAAATCGTCATCATCATCGTCCATTTGCCCATATGAGAGCTTACTCTTCATCTCAGCTAGCCAGGATCGACCAATCTCTAAAAAGTACACAATACTCTGCAAAAATGTTAGGTTGCTTCTACTCGCTTTCTTCACATCTTATTTAGTTGATTTAGGGTTCAGTTGGTAGATGCATATGTTCGAGTCGGATCCAAGACTCGAATTGCCTTGACGTAGAAAAAAGAGGATATATACGTTTCTCATCGACGGTTTTGACACCAAGCATTGACAAATTGATAGCCCTACATCAGTGACGGTATCCAATTAAAATCACGCAATATAAAACCGAATATTATACTTTTTGTTTTGTAATTGTAAATAAATTCAAGTATTTTTTATTTCCAAGTGGGTTAGATGTTTTGAAGGAAAACTACTTTTAATATTTCTTTCAACTTCTCTTGATGTATCAAGTTGATGGGCAGAGTGAGAGAGACATAAAAACTTAAATCGGTATGAGAGCCATACCATTTTGCATTTAATAAAAGGTGGCCTCAGCCAGAATTAGGTTGAGAAAGCCTGTTATAAAGTATAAAGATGAAGTTTAGGATTTTCCAGACTGATATTTATTATACTTTGTAATGGCAATAAATTTTTTATTGGTAATATACTTTTTATTTTTAATCTCACACCACTCTTGCCAAATTTTTGAAGCAAGATTAAAAATAGTTGATTCTCGGTAGACCGAAAACTAAAAAAATTTCTCGTAAATTCCGGGAAAGACAAAAATTCAGGATCACTAATACAACTAAAAAATGTGCGAGTTTTTGTGTAGGAGTTGAATAAACTTCGTTTTGTCTGACTTATTCTATTTCGCTTAATCCCCTTGTGTATGAAAGCATACCTATTCATAAACGCAAAATACGGTAGTCGAACCTGCGTCAACGACCACTATCAATTTAAGCGTACCTTTAAAATGAAAATTATTTTTTCTTTCGAGTTAGTAAGAACGTCAGTTATGGAAAATATTTGAAAAATAAGATATTGCAAAAACAATTTTAAATAAAATTGCATTTCAACTTTATGGAACAGTAGGAACGTTTTTACATTTCAAGGTTGGGCAGAAAGTTTGCAAGCGCTGAATGATTCAGGTAGTGTTTTTTCAAACACAAAAGTGGTCTGCATAAATTAAATAGAAAATTAAGCATACTGATTGTTTGAATATGTTTGAGATAAAGGAGAAACGCGCTTTGCCTTTACTTTGGCTTCTAAATCCTTAACAACATCCGAAACATTTTTTCCCAGAGGAGCACACTTTAGAAACAAAAGATTCTGTTTTGCTGATTTAGACCTTTTCTTCTCTAAGAGTTTTTCAGCGATGACATGTGATTGTACCTGTTCAACGTGTTCATCTAAGAAATATTCGTACATTTAGGAAAGGGGAAAACGATGAAACTAATTTATTCTATCAAAAAATTTATATCACTCGCACTTAAACATTCAAAAATGGTGAGAGACGAAGTTGTGGCTGGAAAAGCGAAGAAAGGGCGCCCCAAGAAATCATGGGAAGAGGTGGCGAAAGCAGATATGGAGAAAAGGGGACTCTCTCTGGAAGATGCACAACTTGGAAATTTTATGCAGACGACGCTGCAAAAAATGAAAAAGGTCGACCCTGGCAAGCCGGGATATAAGACCTTGTTTTTCTCCTGGAGACAAATGGATGATGATGACGATGATGACTTAAGCATTCATATAAAAAATCACTTTCTCTAAACTAATCAATAAGAAAAAACTTATTGAAGAAACGAAAGCGAAGAAATTAACAACGTGAACATTTTATTTATTTGAACAAGAGTAAAATAATATGTTTATATCTTCTTTAATATAATAAATCCTTAACCATTATAAGCTCATAAATTTGTTAAAATGAAGATAATAATTTAGGGATACAATTTTTACAAAGTTAATTGAAAAAAAATATTACATACACATATCTTTCCTTAAAAAGAAGCAAGCATTAGTAGGGTACTGGCATTAAAAAATCATCTCGAATAAAATTTACTCTCGATTTAATGAGCATTTCACATTACTCTAATCAAAAATTGTATTTTTAAATATTTTAATATTATTCATATGCCTAAAAACAAAACAAATTATTATTTGATGCAAAACGTTTGCTCTATGTTCAAACTTAGTTTGATTGAACTCTACATTATTATCATTAAATAAAGAATACCAATATATTGTGCATGGGCACACATCCGGGGGCAAGGAAATATTGAAAAAATGACCCCCCCCATCGAATGATTTTTTATATGTAAGAGTTTGTGCTTGTTTATAAAACAGGTATGATGATCGCATTATAGGATGTAATGACCATTCGAATACATGATAATGTAAGGATAAGAGAATAAAAGAGGGAATGCAGACTTTCGAGTCAAACATCATGCCAAGCTGCTCTGAAATTCCTATCAAAAATATTTTACAAACAATGTGGAGTTATATAATAATAATAATTCATTGTTTCAATATGTACACAATAAGTAGAGCAATGTTTATCACAGTGTCTCCTTCTAGTATTTTTGAGCAAACACATGTTGATGGTCCACTAGATGTTCTCATCTTCTGTCACAGTGATTCTATTTCTCTTTCTGTCTCCTTCTCTTCCGCTTTCTCTGTTAAAACTCAATCACTTAAGCTTCTCTCATTCAAGCTCTCTTCTCTTGTTTAAGCTCTCCTATCTCATTCAGCTCTCTTCTCTCCCAGAGCCCGCGCTAACCATGGGGGGGGGGGGGGGGGGGGGGCTCAAAGGGGCTGAAACTATACATTATGAAAATACACACTATAAAATTTCCTTTTCTAGAAGCAAATTCGATCAAAAACGGAAACAATAGCTAAAGAAGGTCATAAAAGTAAGGTGATGAGGATTGAGAAGTATAATTAACTATTATAAAACAAAAGTGAAAGAAGAAAATCCTTTTATTAACAATGTATCATTTTTAGAGTAATAAAGCAATTTACATGTCAAACATTCAGCCTTCTTGACTTTTCGTTGAAATAGTTCAAAAACTCGAAAACTCTTTTAAGGGTCGAAAAACTTCCCTCACAGGATGCAGTGCTGATTCCTATTGTTAGAGCAGTTTGAATAAATATTCATATACTCAAAAATACTCTAGACAATTGTATAATATATTTGTTGAAACTACCAATGTACAAAGAAAAGACTTCTTCACAAGCGCACTTTGTTAGATGTAATTCATTTAAAACTTATTTAAGCTTGAAAAATTGAGTGGAGAGGCTTGGAAAATTGAGTTGGGATGAGGGCTCAGGTCAAAAATGGGGGGGGGGGGGGGGGGGGGGGGGGGGGGGGAGGGGGAGAGCTCAAGCCCCCAAAATAAATAGGGTGCGTGGGCCCTGTTCTTTCCAGTCGCGTATCTAGGCTGGGGCATGAGAGGCCGTGTCACCCCCCCCCCCCCCCCATGTACCTGATGGTGCCCCCATGCACCTTATGCGATATCAGTTTTCGAAAATTTCTCCAATGAAAGGATCAAGAAAGTATAAATAATGTTGCTCAAGTTTTTAAATTGTGCCCCCCTCCCTATCAACTTTTTTTCTGGCAACGCCACTGCTTCTCTCTAATTTGTATTTAGAGTTAAATTAAAAATAATTCTATTTTATCTCATTAGAAACTAGTTTTTAGCGGAATATAAGTTTAATATTTTCAGAACCTTTTTTCATGATACCAAAGTTCAGCTATTCAAATTAATCACTGAGATTTTTGGTAAAAATTTAGTTCTATCAATACACCAAACATTTTGCAAAAATGAAAATTTGTTTGTTTTTAAATGAAAGAAAAATTTAATTTTCAATCGTTACAATTTTATATCAATGAATATTGTCAGACTCGAGTTAAAATTTTTTTTGAACAAAGGTCACTTAATCTTTATCACTACGTTTGCTACATTTTGTAACATTCGAAAACTTTAATTTTTTCAAGTCAAGAAATTTTTTTCAATAGTTATTTGGGAATGAATATTTTGATTATCTATTCAGTTTAAAAGCAAGAATACTCTATTTGCTTAATATTTGAGCAGAGATATTTTTATAATGTTCGATTGTTAAATTTTATAAGTAACACTGTACATAATTAATTAAATCATTTTTTTAAGAAAATGTGTTGATTATTATAATAAAAATATAATATCGAAAAAAATGTTTCAGTTATTAAAAATGTACTTGATCTATTTATGACAGCTGTCTGAATTTTATTCGTAGACAGAAATAGTCAAAAAATGCAATGATTTTCTTGTTCTTGTATCTTGAAAATATCGAATAAACTATCTTATTTTTTATGCCTCCTATTATATTGAAATTATTCTGAGAACAGACAGTTTCATTTTAAAATAGTGAAAATTGCTTTATTAGTTTATTTTGTGTCCTTTCTCTCTAAATGTTAATTATGTAGCAAAATTTTCAATTTTGAGTAAAAGGTATGTTTTCATTGACAAGGCACTGATGTACCGCGTATGTCAAAATATAAACAAATTGGTATCGATGAGGAATCGAATCCATAGGCTTCCGTGCTGTGTCCATCATCTCAACCAACCTACCATGCCACCCATAGAGTATGCTGTAAGGGATACGTCAAATTAGTTTTCAAAAATCTTAAGTTATGCTGTAAAATTTTTGTTTTTGTTGAAGCTCTATAAATTTTTCTGATAGACTTTTTTTCCTTAAGTTATAAAAGGCAAATCAATGCAAAATGTTAAAAGTTATTTTACTTTTTGTAGCTTGCACCAATTTATCTTTTAAACTATTTTTGAATGATGCTAAGAAAAATGAAGTAATGCAATCTTAATTTATTATTTCGTTTTTGTTTGCACAATTTTATCTTTATTTTATACCCTTTTTTGAGAGTCTAACTAACATACACTTATTCTTATACACTAAAAAGAATGAAAAATTCTAATACCAAGTTTTCTAACTTTAGTTCTGTTTTACATTTTTGATAGAAATTACCTCAGAAAAGTTATGTAATTCGGATGTGTTTTTTTAATTTATTTTTCTCAATAAAACATTTTTTCATTTTTTAGGAAGAAGGAACGAAAATTAATAAATGATTTTTTTCATTCAATAAAATTTCCAATTTTTTTTATTGTTATTGATATCTTTACCCCCTTTCTACACATAATTTGGAGATGGTGCGCATCTATTTGAAGTTAGAAAGAAGGAGCTATATATAAGTCCTCATTAATTGTTGACTTTAAGCTTAATAGGGCGGGGGTTAAAGTTAACATTAAGCGTAATTAAGAATGAAATAGAATAGATAAGAGAGGAGTAGGATTTCAAAAATATTTGTTGTCTTTTTTGGAAGACGCTTGAAAGTCCGCCGCCTCCAATAATTTCAAGGATGTGCGCCCCTGAATCAATCACATTTTTTTCATATAAACATCGCAGTGTGTCTAGTAGACTCTTTTCCTTCAGACTACATTTACTCATATAAAGCTCTCCAACCTTCAGTTATGTTTTCAGTTGCTCTCTATATCAATCAAATATCCTTTCAATTCCTGTAATGTGCCTGATAGACTACTTCATTTTCAAATGAAAAGCCTATTCGCCCCCTAAAAATTTTGGATTTTTTTAACCTAGTGTATATGCAATATGCAAATTTAATTAAATATTTTCGTTGGAATTTCATTAATTTTGTAAAAAAATATAAAGTAGTCTTATAAATTTAGGTATGCGCTAAATGCACTCTATTGCAAAAGGATTGCTTGAATATTTGGTCTCCCGTAGTATTTCCAGAGCAGTAATTTTGAAAATTGAAAAAAAAATTTCCCTCCCCCAATAATTTTGAGGATCTGCGCCCCTGATATTGCGACTCACAACATATCATGGGATAAGTTCAAATTCATATAAGTAAAAAAGTACCAAGAGAAAAAATTTATTCAAGAAAAATTGAATATCTACGTGACAGATAAAACGACTGTGGTAGAAAAGAAACAGAAACGCGGTAAAAATAAATGAACCATCTTTAAGGCAAATCTAGAGTTAAATTTTTATCAATTAAACTTAAATACCTGAATTTTTTTTACTCTCTTGAGCTTTTTTTTCTTCAAGAAGGGCTTTAATTGCTAGTGGATTAACTGTTTTGGGTTTTGCTATTTTGCATGCATTGTTTAACTCTGTTGAGTAGCGCTTCTTAACCTAAAATTAATTAAATAAATAATAATTAGAGAAAGGAAATCTACTTTTTGTTATTCTTGTGAGGACCAGCCTTTTGAAGACTAATCATCATTACTTTCATTTCCAATAGGATTATAAGTATTTTTAAAGCAAATGATTTTCATTTCTTGGGTCACTGGTCTTCAAATAATTAAAATGATACTTTTGTGTTCTCTAAACTCTTTTGAGCGTCTTGAAGTAATTGACCAAAACTCATACTTGAATTAAACACCTAAAATATAAAAGTACATTCAGTGGGAAAAAAACTTAGTGGCAATTCGTTATTGGAATTTCGCAGCTTAGAAAATCGATTCCTAAGTGAAATCCCAAAACACAAACTGCTCATTAGTAAAGATATTCTTAAGCAAGCTATTGCATATTTAAATGCTAGTCCTGTAAGAATTGGCCTAGATGTGGATGAATATACAGACGTATACAACTATTGTCAACGTTTGGTAGTTGTTAGATATGTTAAAGAAAAAAGCATAGAAAATTTTCTTTTTTTGTGAACCATTGAAGAAAACAGCTGAAGCTGAGGATATTTTTGATTTAATAAGTTTTTTTTCTAGAAATGATATCAACTTTGAAAAAGTTTGCTCAATATGCACTGATGTGGCTCCAGTTATGCTTGGTAACCCGTCTGGATAAAAAAGTTCATGATCTAAAAGTAACGCATTGTTTTCTTCATCGTTATTCACTTGCAACAAAACCTATGCCACAAGATTTAAAAAATGCTTTGGATACTTGTGTTAAAGTTGTTAATTTCATTAGAAGCCGTTCTATCATCGTTTGTTTCAGGCTCTTTATGAGAAAATGGGTCGAGAACACACTTTCCTTTTGTATCATAAGGAAGTAAGATGGCTGTCGCGTGGGCGTGTTTTAACATGGATGTTTGAACTAAAAGAAGAAAAAATATCTCAAGGAACACTCTCACAAACTGGCTGAAGTTTTTGATGATCTCATGAATCAAGTTAATCTTTCATTGCAGGGTTCTAGAAACAGATTTGGTTGAAAGTTTTTGCCAGCACTTACAAAAACTTTCCATTTGAAGACTATTTTCTTCCAGAAGACGTCAGAACTTACGAAAACTGGATTCTTACAAAATTTTGATGATGTTGAGGATGAAGACGAAGTTAAAGATGAACTTATAGAATTGAGACATAATAGAGAGCTACAATTGTATTTGAACACGTCTTAATTAGATAAATTTTGGGCTTCGTAACTGCAAACTTTTACTGAATTGTCTAAAAAGGCACTTCAAATATTGGTACCTTTTGTGTGAACAAAGTTTTTCTTCCTTACTCCAAATCAAAACCAAAAATTAACTCGACTGACGATATAAAAATTGCATTATGTTCAAAAGAGCGAAGATAGGAAGTTTTAATTTCAAAAAACAACAATCAAGTCATTAAAACCTTTTTACTTTTGAATTAAAGAAAAATATCATTTTTTGAATTAAAACATTCTGACAATAAAAACTTTAAAAATTTTTAATACTTATTCTATATAAAAAAAAGTACATAAATACTTTTAATGGGTTAAATAACGCCATATATAGAATTTTGATATTTTTAATTAGTTGCAAGAAAAATTTGCTTAATTTTAGACTATGAAGAAATTATAAGGGACTTCTTAAAAAAAAATAAACAAAATTTGTGAGAATTTAAAGGCTTTTAGTTGAGTAGTCTATCTTAAAATGTAATTTTTGTCAAAAGAAAATACATGTACATCTACATTCAGCGATGACATATGTATACGCTAGTATATAGAACGGGTATCATGTGAACAGGTCGTCAAACATAAAACCTCATAGATAAAATATGATATATAAAAGAATTTACACAAGGCGCTTTTTTTATTGTATACACTATACATAATACTAGGTAGGTTCCAAATAAATTTGAGACATGAGATGAGATTGCAATAAAAAGTAAGTATTTTCAGGCTTTAAAGGGTCAAAATTCGTTACTCCGATTTTTGCTTGATATAAGTTGAAAAGGAATACTCTTTTTAATAAATATTTGTCATATTATCATATTTTATTATTATTGAATAAAATCTGGAATGATATTTGTTCTCTTACATCTTTTATTAATTTTTTTTTTATCACTTTTCAGTTTAAATTAATGAAAAATAATAGAAAATTATACGAATGATTTAGCTAATAATGATAGCTGAAATAAAAATTTAAACAAAAAAGTTTTCAATAAAAGTTAGTAATACCTCTAGATCAGGAAATATATATTTGCACTATTTATCAATGGAAAAATAGTTAATGAGAAGTTTCGAGTGAATTTTCATAATAGTTAGTGAAAACTAAAAAAATTGTAATGAAATTAAGTAGCTTATAATTAAGAATTTATTAGATAATTCTATCAATTCCACTTTTTACTTAACTTAATAAAAGTTAGTAGGACATTTTTAAATTGATATGAAATAATAAAAAAATTACAACAATTTAAATTTTAATAGAGATTAAGACAATAGTATATTTTGCTAAAAACAAATTAAATCATAGGGTGTTTTCATCGAGATGACACAATTGTCCAGCTTGTATCAAACAAGGAAAGGAGGACATGTGACGAACCAACTTTAATTATCCAACCTTAAAAAAACTAATCAATTTTTCAAAAATCACATATTTTTGTATGATAATCTAGATGTTTCACACTTCTCATTTAAAAATAGAGTAAAACATTACCTTTTAGGTTTAAATAAATGTACATCTTAACTTTATAGTTTATATTTTTGTTAAAATTTTACTAATATCCTAAAAAATCTAATAACGGCCATACTTGGCTTTTGATTTTTTAGTAATATTAATTTCAAAAAAAAAAAAAAAAAATTTCAATCTATTCTACATTTATGCTTTAATACATACCTTCAAACTTTTCATACTTATAAATATATACATATATATGTCTATTAATTATTAGAATGATGATCTTGTAATTGTTTTATTGTTTGTGAAATATTCTCCTTGCTTTTTTTTATCAATAAATCTTCTTCTTCTTCTTAAAAAAAAAAAAAAAAAAACTTTAATTATCGAAAATCTTTATCTAACCAACAACCTAATTAGTTTAGATAAAATGGCGCTGAGTCTTTGTTGGTTGGTTGGTTTGAGATATCAAAGCACTTTCGACCATAAGGCTATATGCTCGCATTATTCTTAAGATGGTTAATCACAGTTTTTGTGAATTTGTTTTTAGAGTTGGGAGCCTTGGGGATCGAACCCCTGACCTTCAACTGTTAAGCTGGGAGGTACACACTAACAACCATTGAGGCTCGGCGCTGAGTCTTCATAAATAAATAAAAGTTGTAAAGAAAATAAATTGAAAACGTTGAATACTTTTATTTAACAAAATACCAGCAATAATATTTTGGTAAGAAGGTCATAGTGACCGAAATATTATGGCTGGTATTTTGTTAAATAAAAAATTTACTCAACGTTTTCTAATTAGTTTATTTTAATAATGAAATTTTGTTTATTTTTAACTAATGGATAATTCCAGAAACCATAATCTAAAAATTTATATATGTTTTTTTATCTAACACATTATCTTAAACAATTAATTTTGATGAAATTATATTAAATGAAACTTTAAGTCGGTTGAATATAATTTCTATTTTTAATGTTTGGTATCAATACACATGTTAAAGTTTGGATACATACAAATCAAAAAATGTTTTATATGGGTTTCTTAAAATAGTTAAAGCTGAATAAGTAGCCTTTTTAAGAAAAATATAATAAATCTTTTCTTGACGGAGCGAAAAATTTTTTAGAACTATATGAGCATTTTATAAACCAACTATGAATAATTATAGTGTGGTACAATAGAACAAGCTTACGAGGTAATCAAAGAGCAGCTTGAAAGCCACTATCAAGATGATCTATCTAATGACTTAATGCATGGAAAAAAGGTAACAAATAGATTATTTAAAATTACACTTAACTGTAAATGATCAAAGCATAATATTATTAAACGAAAGTAAGGTTATAAAAATATATGGACAAGAAATTAATATGAGTAAGTAAACTATATATATATACACATTTAAAAGTCCAAACTATCAAGGGCAAAGTATATATTCCTTTTTAAATAAAATTAAGAAACAATATCCAGATAATCAGATTAAAATGGATTTTAATGAGCGCGTGAATGTGGGGAAATTATAAGAATCATTTATATATAAACTTCAAGGTACAAAAATTCCTTTGCTTGTTCGAGAAGAGTATTGTTAAGATATATCATCCGATTTTAAAGTTTTGCGATTGGAATAAATAAATATTTTTTTTTTACGATGGTTATATAGTTCGGTGTTAAACCAAGATTGATCAATCATCTTCCTATTTTTAAGTGTTAGAATGAGAAAGCATTTGTTATACATTTCATAAAAACATGAGAAAAAGTATCATAAAATAGGTTAACATCATTATACTTTAAAACCAGTAGGACTTTTTACCCAAATACATCCAAATACAAACAAATATGTTCTTTATTTACAAATAAGAACTTGAAGTTAAAAATAATATTAAATAAATGCTTAAAATATATTTAAGTTTGAACGAGCGCTGGTAATAGAGTATTGTTATATATTTTTATGTCACCCATTTTCTTGCCAGGCCACACATATTAGTAATTATTTAAATTAAAAAATTATTTTGTTATGTTATCAAACTTAGTATTATAAAATAATTATATTATTATTTATAAATAATTATTATATTTTAAGTTATTATTATAATATAAACAATTTTAATTAAAAAAAAATAATGGTTGTTAGGGTGTACCTCTCAGCTTAACAGTTGAAGGTCAGGGGTTCGATCCCCAAGGCTCCCAACTCTAAAAACAAATTCACAAAAACTGTGATTAACAGTTTTCCATCTTAACCCTATTAGTGCTGGGTAAAATTTGTCTGCTCAAGTACCGAGGGCGTAAAGTTCCCCCTATTTTTCTCAGATATTAATAAGTTTTTATAAATATTTTTAATGTTACATATATATTTCAACTATGCTGAATTCAGTGGTGATGTTCATTTTTTTTTATCAAAATCAATCAAACCAGTCAAAAAATTAATTTATATTTGACAGCTCATCTCAAAAAGGAACTTTTTATTTAAATAATTATGTTTTTTACGCATGTATACCCATTTTCAAATATGCTGGATTCAGTGATGATATTAATTTTTTATGAAAAATAAATCAAACCTGTCAAAAAATTGATCTAAATGTGACAGCTCATCTCAAAAAGGAACTTTTTATCTAAATAAGTATATAAAGTTTTTTACACATGTATACCCATTTTCAAATATGCTGAATTCAGTGGTGATATTCATTTTTTATGAAAATCAATCAAACCTGTCAAAAAATTGATCTAAATGTGACAGCTCATCTCAAAAAGGAACTTTTTATCTAAATAAGTATATAAAGTTTTTTACACATGTATACTAGGGTGCTTTTAAAAAATAAAAGTCTTCATTTTAATGCATACAACTCGTTATTCTATGAGGTTTTTGTTAAAAATCAGTATGTAAAAATTTTTTTTTGTCAGTTAAGATTTTCAACTTGCGTAAGCTATGTAGAAAGGTTGTAAAATGTCAGTTTTTTCTCAGTTTTAAAATTTATAAAAAATTTATTTAGATTATCTGAAATTATTTTTTCGTAATATCTTTCATGTATTTTTTACGTATATTGTCTTATTTTATCTATTTATCACTTAGTAATAATAGTTTTTTTTTATCAAAGATGGTAAAAGCATAACTTAATTTTATAATTTTGTTTAGTAAAAAATGTACATAAAAATATCATTATTTTTTTGTTAGAAAAATGTTTAAATTTTTTTAATGGCATCGGGAACTAGATCGAAAAAATCAATTTGGCTTATTGGATCCCCTAATCCAACAATACCTGCCCAGAAACTTCCATCTAAAGAAGAAGTTCTTCGTTATTTAATGTTTCTTCACATAGAAATGAATGAAACACTAGCACAAAGTGTGAAACAAACTGCCTTAGATATTATGAAAATTTGGTCTTCAGAAGGGATTCCTACAAAACATCTTCCTGCAGTAGTCTCCCATGTTAAAAAATTACACACTACTTGGCAGAGTTTGAAGAAAAGCATTCATCGTAAAACTATTACTAATGAAAAAAAACAAAAAAAATTCAAAAATGACATCAAAGAGTTGTTTGATATAGCTCATGCTAATGCTATGAAAATGATAACTATTGATCAAGATAGGGAGTTTCTTGCTTCGCAAAGAAAAAAAGGACGCCCGGGAAAGATTGGAAGTATTGACTTTAAGACAGCAAATACCTTAAATAAAATTGAAAGACGCAAAGAGGAAGAGTTGAAGAGAAAAGAAAGATCAATAAAGGAGATGAATGTTGTTTCTGAAACCATTAGTCTGAAATCCTTTTCTTCAAGCTCTACAGAATCTAGTCCAAATAAGCAATCATCTAGTTCATTTGACTATCCCGCTTCCAATCCTTCTAAAAAAAGAAAAAAGAGAACACATGCTGTTTCATCTGAAGTAGCAGAAGTTTTGGATAGGACTCTTCTTAACAATCGTTCAGCAAGTCGGGTTTTATTTACATTTGCTAAGCAATTTGAGCATAGCATAAATGGGTTTTCTTTAAGTCCTAGTGCAATTCGATCCACTCGTATTAAATGCAGAAAGCAACATGCCGAAAAAATAAAGCAAAATTTTAAGGTTAGCACCCCGCTAATAATTCATTGGCATTCAAAAGTGATGCTGGATCTAACTGGAAATGTTAAAATTGACAGATTGCCAATTCTAGTGACTGGAAAGGGATTTTCAAAAATTCTTTCAATTCCAAAGCTTAAAACGGCAAAAGCAGAAGAAACATCTGAGGCAATTTTATTTACTTTAAAAGAGTGGAATTTAACCAGATATGTTAGAGGAATGTGCTTTGACACTACTGCTGTAAATACTGGAGTACAGAATGGCGTTAGGGTTAGTGTTGAAAGAATGCTTGATCGGCAACTTCTTCATTTTCCTTGTCGGCATCATATTTTAGAACTTGTCTTAGGCGCTGTTTATAGTTCCTTTTTTGATGATGCGACTTCGGGATCTGAACTTACTTTGTTTCAAACTTTTAGAGAGGCTTGGAATAATTTCGACTTAACGCAGTATATAACTGCTGTTGATGATGAAAATATTATTAATGAAATTAATCCTTGGGCTGATTCTATTATTCAACATGCTAAAAATCTTTTAAACCAGAACCATCCGCGTGACGACTACAAAGAACTTCTTCAACTAACAATTATATTTCTTGGAGGCGTACCTTGTGGTTATCAAATTCCCACATTTATGAAGCCAGGAGCCGTTCATCGAGCTCGTTGGATGGCTAAAGCAATCTATTGTTTTAAAATTTGGATGTTTCAGAAGCAGTTTTTATGTTATATATTCAAACAAAAGTTAGAAAAAATTGTGCCAAATTCTTTAGAAAGTTTAATTGAAAAAATTAGACAATTTTGTCTTTTTGTTGCCAATCACTATGTTAAAGCTTGGTTTGATGCTAGAAATGCTTCTTTTGCTCCAAAAAATGATCTTGAGTTACTTCAAGTGCTAAAGACTTCAAACCTTCCTGCTTATGAAAAAATGAGTCGTCATTTATGGTATCTGAGTGAAGTAAATATTGCACTTGCTCTCTTTGATGAAAGAATAGATTCTTCAGAAAAAACTGCTATGGTAAAAAATATAAAATATGTTGAAGGCTCAGAAGATCCAGCTCGAAAAGTTTGGCTTCCTAATCCAGAAGGTAAAAAACTATCTGATCTTTGCTCTTCACAAACTAAAACTTTGTTTTCCCTTCTTGAACTTCCTGATGACTTTCTTAAAGAAAATGATCCATTAAAATGGGAAAACCACCCATCTTATATTGAAGCAAAACAAATTGTTGACTCTCGTTAATGATGTTGCGGAAAGAGGTGTAGCGTTGATCCAAGACTTCACCAAGGCTGGTAGAACAAAAAACGAGAGTCAAATGCAGCAGCTTATACAAATAAGTAGAAGAAAATAGATTAAAATATCCAGACGCCTCATTAAAATATTTAATAAATTAGTTATCTACTTTATTATTTTTTATTTATTAAAAAATTACTTTCAATTTTTTGTTTAATCAGTAAAGTTATCTTAGTGGTATTTTTACTTACTTATATCCTTTTTAAGGAATGTTTAGAAGCTTTGCGCAAGTTCTAATTCATATTCAATCTAAACTAAATTTTGAATACTATATTTTTTTTTGTTAGCCTCACCATTTACAGGGTTGTTTGAACGGCTTTTTATAATTTATTTTTTTTATATAGTAGATAAAAGCACCCTAATGTATACCATTTTCAAATATGCTGAATTCAGTGGTGATATTCAATTTTTATAAAAATCAATCAAACCTGTCAAAAAATTGATCTAAATGTGACAGCTCATCTCAAAAAGGAACTTTTTATCTAAATAAGTATATAAAGTTTTTTACACATGTATACCCATTTTCAAATATGGTGAATTCAGTGGTGATATTCATTTTTTATGAAAATTAATTAAACCTGTCAAAAAATTGATCTAAATGTGACAGCTCATCTCAAAAAGGAACTTTTTATCTAAAGCTCATCTCAAAAAGGAACTTTTTATCTAAATAAGTATATAAAGTTTTTTACACATGTAAACCCATTTTCAAATATGCTGAATTCAGTGGTGATATTCATTTTTTATGAAAATCAATTAAACCTGTCAAAAAATGATCTAAATGTGACAGCTCATCTCAACTACGAACTTTTTATCTAAATAAGTATATAAAGTTTTTTACACATGTATACCCATTTTCAAATATGCTGAATTCAGTGGTGATATTCATTTTTTATGAAAATCATTCAAACCTGTCAAAAAAGTGATTTACATATTGCAGCTCATCTCAAAAAAGAAACTTTTTATCTAAATAATTATATGTTTTTTACACATATACACCCATTTTCAAGCATGCTGAATTCAGCGGTGATATTCATTTTTTTTTATAAAAATCAATTAAAGTTATCAAAGCATTGATTTATATATGACAGCTCATCTTAAAAAGAAACTTTTTATCTAAGTAATAATATAAAGTTTTTTACACATATATACCCATTTTTAAGCATGCGTAATTCAGTGGTGATATTCATTTTTTTATAAAAATCAATCAAAACAGTCAAAAAATTGATTTATCCCAAAAAGAAAGGTTCAGGCACAGTTTTTTAAATTAGAGAATTACGTTTAATAGAAAGTATAGGGAGGTTATGATGTTTACCGTGTATGGCATTTTACACACATATGCCCATTTTCAAGTAGGCTGTGTTTACTGGTTATATTCCTTTTTTTTTATAAATATTAGTCAAACCTGACAAAATAATTTAAATATGACAGCCCATATCAAAATTAAAATTTTAATTCTTTTAAAGTTTTTATACATTTCAAGTATGCAGAATTTAATGGTAATATTCATTATTTATGAAATCAATAAAACCTGTCAAAAAATCGATTAAACCTGTAAATCAATGTTAAATATATAAACATAAAAATAACTTCTACTTGCAGTATTTCTCTGGTAATTATTTTCTTAATTTATTTAATAAACCAACTTTAGATGTTTAATTTACTCAAAATATTTCATTCTACAGTAACTTATGTAACTCGATAGGACCTCCATCTTTTTGGCTACAAATTCGTTATCGGCTCGTAGTCTCTACCTCATATTATATTTTACAGTATGTAATTTTGGTATTCATTCTATGATCATCCTTTCTTGGTAGCTCTTTTTTCATTAGAAATTTATATTCTTCAATGTGTGTTCGAAAATTTTTTTATAAAGATAAAATTACTTTTTTCCTCTCTCAAAGCATTCTGATTAAAGAATCTTCTTGATGATCTTAGACTTTTTTTTCAGTATTGTGTATTTTATTATCAGGCCTGAATATTTGTCAACCAATCTCATTTCAAAGGTTTTTTTCTGATGAATCATTCGTGATGTTGATTGTTCAATTACAAAAAGTTGTCAACGTTCTTCATCTAAAAAATGATCTCTTTGACACAAAAGGAAAAAGATGGACAAATTCAATTTAAATTAAAAATATCTTGATAGTGACTAAATTCTCACATATTGGCATCTGTGCCATTTTTGATAAATCTGACTATTCTAAATTTTCAGATTTTATACCCATCTTAGCTAAATGTTAACTGTAATCCTAGATGATAAGCTATAGATTTAAATATTTTTAATTTTTAAAAGAGGAACTTCTTTTTCACAGTCAAAATATTTTTGAAGACAGTATCTAGAAGTAAACCGCAAATCTTATTCAAGCTTTCAGATATTTTAAAACCATAAATGCCAAACCTGAGTCCAAAAATGAAACCACATCTTCCATTTGGCATATAAACAGATATTTTATTTAAATTTCAAAAATATTTCTGTAGACATTAGACGTAAATCGAAAATTTGATTGACACTTTCAGACATTTAAAACATCTAATTGCAAAAAATGATTTAGGAAATAAAAATTATCATGGTCGAATTGGTATAAAAACATATATTTAATGTAAAATTAGAGAGAATATTTTGGGATATAGTTTTCAGGCATAAACCGCAAATTTGATTGACACTTGCAGTAAAACCTCTAAATGCGAAAACTGTGTTCAGAAATGAAATCATCATGATCTATTTGCTATAAAAACAAATTTTAGAACTAAACGCAAATTTAATTGATACGTATATGTATTTTCAAATTCAAACTGCAAAAATTGAGTCCATAAATGAAACTAGCATGGTTGATTTGGTATAAAAACCTATATTTAATTGTAAAATTTGAATTAATGTTTTTGGAGACAATTTTTTAAAGTAAATCGCAAATTTGATTAACACTTGTAGGTATTTTCACATCCTAAATGTAAAAAATGAGTTCAGAAATGAAAACAGCATGATTAATTTGGTATAAAAACATATTTCAAGAGAATATTTTTGGAGACAATTTTCAGAAGTAAACCGCAAATTTGATTAATACTTATAGGTATTTTCAAATCCTAAATGTAAAAAATGAGTTCAAAAATGAAAACAGCATGATCGATTTGGTATAAAAACAAATATTTCATGTAAAATTGAGAGAATATTTTTGAAGATAGCTTTTAGAAGTAAACCATAAATTTTGACTGATATTTTAAAACCTCTAAATGTGAAAAATGAGTTCAGTAATGAAAACAGAATGGTTGATTTGGTATAAAACATATATTTCATTGTAAAATTTGAATGAATGTTTTTGGAGACAATTTTTATAAGTAAACCGCAAATTTGATTGACAATTATAGGTATTTTCACATCCTAAACGTAAAAAATGAGTCCAGAAATGAAACCAGCATGGCCGATTTAATATAACACATATTTCATTGTAAAATTTGAATGAATGTTTTTGGAGATAATTTTTTAAAGTAAACCGCAAATTTGATTAACACTTATAGGTATTTCCAGATCCTAAACGTAAAAAAATTAGTCCAGAAATGAAACCAGCATGGCCGATTTAGTATAACACATATCTTTTATGTAAAATGTGAAGGAATGTTTTTGGAGACAATTTTCATAAGTAAACCGCAAATTTGGTTAATACTTATAGGTATTTTCAAATCCTAAATGTAAAAAATGAGTCCAGAAATGAAAACATCATGACCGATTTAGTATAAAAACATATATTTTATGTAAAATTTGAAGGTATATTTTATTTGATATATTTTTGATCAATCAAAATTTTGATTGACATTTTCTAAAAAGTAGCCATGATTATTTGAAAAATTAAATATATAAAGTGTTATGCGTTCCAAACTGTATATAATTCAAAATTTTCAGGGTATTATATAATATAGATCCTAAGTTATAAGGTTAAGTACAGATAATGTCAAAATTTTGCTGAAAAATTTTAATTTTTGATTTTGATTGACAGTTTTGGACATGAAGGGGTCATTCAACTACCATGAAAATGGTTTCAAAAGATGCAGCTAGCGATTTTAGGAAAAGTCACAAAATTTGAAGGGATATGATTCAGCCAATTTTCTACAATTAATTTTTTAGTGAAGGGGGGGGGGAACTAATAGGGTTAAGCATAATGCGAACATATAGCCTTACGATTGAAAGTGCTTTGATATCTCAAACCAACCAAATTCAATATCAAATTAATAATTTATATTAGTTTTATCCTGAGAATAATTCTTCTATGTATATTTAACTTATTCTTTGAATATTTAAATTTGTTTTCATCTGTTTGGGTATATTTGGGTGTATTTGGGTAAAAATTCTCACCCCTTTAAAACTGGTGACCAGCTAAAAGAAGCGAGTTTTTCGTTAGAAATATTTTTGTGAGAAAAAGTAGGATTTGTGAGAAAAAGTGTGAGCAAAAGTAGAACTAGAAAAAAATGGCTGTAAGAGACAAAATTTGAAAGATGGTCAAGGGACTCATGATTCAAAACTGAACGATCTTACATGATGTTTGAAATTTACAAAAATATTGTTAATCAAAGATTGAGATTTATTATAATGGTTGAAACGTGTAGCTTGTTTATGAGAGGAATAAAGTGAAAAGATAATAAATCATTGGAAAATTCTAGATAAAATCTATTGGATTCTAAGTTTAATAAATTTTATATTAAAATCCCCTATCAAAAAAGTGTAAATAGAAGAGGAGGGTAATACATAAGTTTTAGTAAAATTAAGAAAATCACAAATGTTTGAAGATGAGGAACGTTAAATAGAACAAATATTGATAGGTTTGTTATTATAAGAAAGATCAATTTGCAAACATTCGCAAGAATTAAAAGGACATTCAAGTATTTTAAACTTTTGTAAAGTAAATTTATCATAGAAGAAAACGCCTATTCCACCACCACGACTGTCTCTTGTACAATATTTAAAGTGATAACCCTGTAAATGAATTGAAAGATCTCTTTCAAAAAGATTCCAGATTTCAGAGAAAACTATGATATCAAGCATAGTAGAATATCTAAATTTTTGTCTAATCTTTGAATGTAAGTATGAAAGATTTTAGGGCTAAATCTTCGACTAAATGAGTATCAAAACGTGTAATATATTTAGAGACAACTATTAATGATGAGTCAGATATCAATGTTGATTCGGATTGCAACTTAATAATATATGGAGCATTTAGTAAATTACGAATATTATTATAGTTTGGCATGGATAAATAATATTAAAAAAAATCAATAACTTAAACAATAGTGAAGGGATTCCAAATGAGAATTCTTGAGAGAAGATTTTAAAATCCGTTAGGTTTTGCATTGACTTGTATTGCAAACATGATTGAAGCTATAATTATTCTGACAATTTCGGCAGAAATGATGAGAAGGATCACTTTTGAAAGAACAAGAATTGGAAGAGTGGGAAGAAGAACAGATTCCGCAAAAGGGTGAATAGAGTTACAGTCTTTTGAAATGTGTCCATAGCGATTACATATATAACAAATTTTCACAAAAGAAGACCATAACTTAATTTCGTGTGCAAAACAGTTTAAAAAAATAAGTTTTTTTTTTCTTAAATTATTTTAAAAAATATGCACTAAACTTCAAAATTACATACCAATAACTTTTGTCAGAATTAATTTTAAAGATATTAACCCTATTATTTCTGGGCTAAATTTGTTCGCTCAAGTGCTGGGGCGTAAAGTGCCCTCCTTCCCCACATTTTTCTCAGATATTAAAAAGTTTTTATAAATATTTTTAATGTTATATATATATTTCAACTATGCTGAGTTAAGTCGTGATGTCTATTTTTTAGGAAAATTTTATGAGAACTAAGTGGATATTTTAATTTTTATGAATATCAATCAAACCTGTCTAAAAATTAATTTATATATGATAGCTCATCTAAAAAAGAAATATCTAAGTTATTATATAAAGTTTTTTACACATATATACACAGTTTCATGCATCTGAATTCAGTGGTGATATTCATGCCATTTTTGATAGCTCTCACCTATTCTAAATTTCCAGATTTCCTATCCATCTTAGTTAAATGAAAATAATTGTAATCTTTGAATCTAGATGAAATCTATAGATTTAAAGATTTTTCATTTGTAAAAGCCAAACTTTTTTTTCACGGTCAAAATTTTTTTGAGGCACCCAATATTAGATTATTACACCACTTTCTAGTTCATTAGAACATGGTAGATCTTCAAGTGCTAATTCCATTTAGTCAAGATATATATTTTTTTAATTATTTCTTTTGATCACCCGTTCTCTATTCAATTAGTTTTCAGGTTGCTTCCTTCTCTCATACTAATATATTTTTAGGGCTACTAGCAGTATTTATGCTACTAGTAGATTCCCTGAAAACTTTATTTAATGTAAAATATGCAAAAACAATAAAAAATTGATATAAATAGATTGACAAAAAATTGTTTTTATTCTTCAAGAGTGGGAATCGTAGCGTAGGCGCTTGAGAGAAGGTGAGTAATTTTGAGCAAGACTTTCGGGAGGGATAAGGCGAAGAGGAAAACAGGAAAACTGAGTCGTGCTGCTGTGGTGCCGCTTTATAAAGTCCCTCCAGGTATTTCTTTCTGACTTTGTTTTCTCCAGAGGTTCTTGAGAAGAGGTCAGCTGGAATGTGTCTTGTGTTGATGTAAGTGGAGTTTCTTTTTAGATGGTAGAACTTTTTTTCGTCCTTGACAATCATTTCGGAGATGATGTCATTGAGGTGTGTTTTCGCAGATCTACCGTTCTTAACCACTCCCAGTGTCACGACAGAGTCTGAATAAAAGAGTAAAGTACACCACAAATACGTTGTATTTCTTCGAATTGATTTCTTCTTCCATTGCAATTGGTTTGTCGACATTTTCTAAAGCCTTAATCCAGAGTTTCACCGGAATGGCTTGTTTACAGATAGTGTTGAAGAGTGGAGAAAATCTTCTGTTTGTGTTAGGTAGAGTAGCGATATAATAAGTAATGAATCCAAGGATTCTATGGAATACAATGTCGCATACGTTTTCTTCCCACTGCAAACCAGGCTTTTAAGGTTTTATTTGTCTTTTCAAAGTAGAAAAGTATTTGTTTGACTAGATCGACTTTTATGCTTAAATAGTCAATGTGTTGAGCGGGTGTGAAGGAGTTTTTTTCGATGTTAAACTTTTGTAGGAAATTGATGAATTTGTTGATGGTGAGGTAAGTCTATTCTTCGGATTCGTTAACGATTAGTAAATCATCGAGATATACCAGGATCTTGGTTTTAAGTTCATGAGTTTCAAGAAAAAACGTCCTGAACCTAAATATAATCTTTTGTTGTATTCCTGGTGAAAATGAGGCACCCAAGGGTAGCCTCTTGAACTTGTAGGCTACCCCGTTGACTTTGAAAGCAAAGCATGTTTGGTAGGCTTTATAGATGCCTATGCCATAGAAGACATCTCGTAGATCTACTTTGCAAGCACACTTGAAGTTGTTTGGGATGTTGCGTAGTAGTGCCGGAGCAGATAAAGAGAAGTGTGGCTTCTCAAAATGATCTTTCGTGAAAGCGAAGTTAGCGATGAATCTGCATTTACCATTCTTTTTAGGAATAACAGGAGAAAGAATCTTTGCTTTGCCGCATCTTTCTATGAAGTTAGCTCTTAGGGGCTTAGCACTCACTTTTACAATGATAAAGTGATCCTGAGATAGCGGCAGACTTCTGAAGCTAGAAAAAAGGAGAGGTCATGAGCCTTGATTTTAGGAGCGTAACGTGAATGAGTATCTAATTGGTTGCTTTGTGCTTGAGATTTTAGGGCGCACCCTATCTTTTGACTTGATGAGTTTTGGAAAAATAGAAGGTTTGAGCATGAAAGACCGCGTTGATTTTCAAAAATATGAAGCGAATACTTACTATAGGCTTTTTGCCTTTCTTTCTTTCGCTAATAAACTTATGTTATGTTATAAGAAAAGTCAGCACTAGCTAATCATATCTAAAATTTATGTTTAAACAATAAATTTTCCTTCCTTCCTTGACTCTGCTTAAGGGAAAAACCCGTTAAAACTTTAACAGACACTGGCTCAACCAACAATTTCACCAGTCAGAAATGCGCAATACTCTATAACGTTGCAATTTTTCCGTCCTATTTTTCAATAGAAATTGCGAGTTCTTCAAAAGTGTTTGATTCCCTGCATTGGTCACGTATATATTTATTCCACATTAAACAGATAACATTACACTGATGTTAAGCTAATTGTTTTATATATAATTGTTTTGCATATTGTTTTAGGGCGAGATTTTCTAGGGAAGCATGTTTCTGTTATACTTGACTAAAATGGTAACTTACCCACATAGATAGGTGGTTTGAATTTTGTAAATTGTGAAAAACCGTTCCTATTTTCAAATTTGTTATGCAATTGCCTTCCGATAGCTAGAAAACCTGAAAATTATAGACATAATAATCATACGTTATAGAATCTGAAACTAAACTTATGTTAAGTTAAAATATTATAGAACCTTAGAATGGTCGCTGGCGTGCCAAAGTGTTAGTAGTACAATCAGAATGCATGCAAAATTTAGTTGTAGACTACTCTGAGACAATTAATAAATTTAGATTTTTAGACGGTTACCCTTTACCAAAGATTCTGTGCGATCATAAAGAGTTTGAACCAGTGGAGATATTTCTTAATACAGGGCCGTATCAAGGGAACATGGCGCACCAAAGCAAAGGTCCTGAATGGAGCCCCTCACCTCTTGCTCTTTATTTTCTCACTCATTCCCACCCCATTCTGGCTTAAAAAGTGATTTATAAAAAAATGCTCACATTTTTATTAAGCCACACAATTCAGATATATACTGACTGAGTCGAAGAAAGTCTCCATTAGATGTTCATGTTTCGTGTTTTAGCAATAGCAAAATTATCGATGACTTCGTCAAAATCAACACAATCGAGAACTTCTTTCTCAATGCTCATAAGAGCCAGACGCCCCCACTGTCCTCCACCTTGATACGGCCCTGACTTAATAGGTAATCATTTTTTATTGAAAAGCGATCAATGTCTTCATGTTCATTGCGCTTTAACATTAAACCAACTAAAATCTTTGCATTGTCGTTTAGCTCACCCAGGAGGAACTCGTTTAGTTGCTTTTATAATGGCACTCAACTTACCATTTAATCTTAAAAATCTGAATCGATGGAAAAACTCCAAATAATTTGGTGATTTATTATTTTGCTGGGGGAATAATGAGATCAACTTTTCGTATTATGGATAGCTAAACTAAATTTACTCATAATATATAAAATAAACTATATTTACTCATAATATATTAATAACTTCAATTCACTTGGTAAAATGTTGACTAACTAAAACAAACTAGGCCTGTTGAAAAAATAATTTCTTTTAAACAAGAAGAAGATACACTAAGAAAAGTTCTTAGTCGTAAAAAAGTGTACGCATTTGAGTAGCCATCATGACTGACAAATGAAATAACATCGAATGAAATTATCTTATTCTCTTGGAAATAACTTTGTTCTTCTAATAAAGTATCTTTCTTAAAATCTCCTAAGACCTAAAAGAATCGAAATATGTATCAGAGCGACAATTGATCTTAAAATGTGCTTATTTTCAACGGTTTCTAGAAACATGATTAATTAAAATTTCTTAGTTTTCCAAATCTGAGGACAAAAATTACATATATGCATCATATTTTTGATAAATGTAACCTAACCTTCCATTATATTAACTATTCTTTCATGAAAGTTTGCTTCAAGCAAAATTTTAAAAAGTTCATATTTGATGTGCTTTGTAATTTGATTAGATTGTGATTGTATTGATAATAATAATTATAATAATCAATTTTACCACTAGTGTTCCCAGCACGCTGAGGTTTAGCCGGTTTTTACCACTATGGCATCTAATCTCTCATTATTTTGCGTCTCCATTCATCTCTATTTTGCTCGTCCCCTAATGCTAAATGTCTTTTGCTCATGTCTTTTTTGACTATTTCTATCCATGTCATCTTTGGCCTGCCTTTACTCTTACCTAAAGTTTGATTTTTATAAGCTTCTTTAATTAGATCACCCGAAGGTCTTCTATTTGCATGCCCAAACCACCTTAACCTTTCTATTTCTAATACTAAATTTATTTCATTTACTTGACATAAACTTCTTATCTTTTCATTACTTATTTTATCTTTTAAATTAAATTTGCACATGATTCTTAACATCCTCATCTCTGTGGTGTTTAGTCTATTTTCCTCAGATTCTTTTAAAGCCCAACTTTGGCCACTATACACTAAACTAGACCTAATGCAACTTTTATAAAGAAAACCCCTTACTTTTAACGGAAAGATACTATTGCATAAAATACCACTTAACGCTTTAAATTTTTCCCAAATTAGTTGTATTCTATGTTCTACAGAGTTACTTACACTACCTGTTTTGTCTAAAACCTCACCTAAATAGCAAAATTGTTTAACCTCTTCTAATTCTACGCCTCCTTTGTATTGATGATTTTTAGATATAATTTTTCTTAGTTGTCGGTATCGCCTCCATAGGGAAGAATAAACTTGCATAGCTGGACAGATGGAAAGGATAGTCACCAAAGCCAGGTCATCTGGATCAAGTGTAACCCTATACGCTTATACCACTAGGCAATCTGCCGACTAAATATAAATTATATAAGATATTTGTCTAAGCCAGGGATCTACAAGCCTTTTGATCTTTATTTATATTAACAAATTCAATAATACATATTTTAGTTTACCAACCTCCCATGATGAAGCGATGTCTTTTCTTTTTCCATTGTACCTTCACGTTTTTCCTTCGGTAAACAATCGCACCGCTTGTAGAGAACTAAGAGCGAAGAAAGCTTGGTCTTGGATCGAACCCAAGACCTTGTGGAATGGAAGTCAATTTTGTAACCAATCTTACTTATGTTCAGTGGGGTAGCCTGAACGCAGCCTGTGGTGCAGTGGCCCTTCATGAAAATTTTTAGTTGAATGAATCCGCATTTTTCCGTTGAATCCATATTTTTTTAAGTTTAATCCTTTTGAATTTTTTATTTTAACGCCGATATTTATCTTTACTAATAGGATATTATAGCTCTGTTACCCTATTTCAAGCTGGCTTTTTTAAACTTCTTTTTAGCAAGGGGGAAAGAAAGCGCCCCGTTATGAAGATTTTTTTTCCTTTTTCCGCTCACGTTATTTATACTTTTAAATTACGCTAAATCCATCAGTGATACACATTTTAGAAAAAAACAAGTAACTATATGCAATAAATATATACTACCATTTTCAAGTACCCTAAACGATCAGTGATACCTATTTCAGGAAAAAACAAGTTCGTCATGCAATAAATAAATAAAATAGACAGCAAATACCAAAAATTGCTAAAAAATTATAAAATTTCTAATAAAATATTTTATACGAATGTGTTTTCTCTAGAAACAAAAATTTTGTTATCAATAAACTAAAAATAGATCTGAAAAAAATTTTATTATCAATAAACTAAAAATAGAATCTGAAAACACACAAAAGCACAAAATAATGACATATTTCGTAAAAGAATATCCTTATTCATGATAAAGTTTTGATTTATATATTTATATATTTAATAGATAGAAAATCAATTATTTTTCGGTATAACAATCTAAACATAAATTAACAGAACGGGATAAACAACAACATTTTTCGCATTTTTGACACTTTTTTTTAACTTTTTTAATTTGATCTCTTTTCTCTTTATAATTTTACCAAAATTAAGTTTCAGAGAAAAATTACAACGTCTGTTCGCTCCTGTTTTTCTTTCAAACATGTGGATGAAGGTGAATTTTGACAAGAATTAAAAATAAAGTTTTACTTTTTTTTCAGGCGAATCGTCATTTTTTTTGAAAATTGAGTTTTGAAACTACTTCAAAATTTATTATATTTTGATTGATTTATTGCATAGAAACTTCTTTTTGTCTAAAGTGGGTACTAATCGATTTAGCGTACTTGAAAATGGTAGTTTTCACCTATTATATTATATTATATAGTACCGAATAATTGTTTTTTGACAGATTTTGTCAATTTTGATTGATTTATTGCATCGTTACTTCTTTTTTTCTAAAATGGGTATCAGTGATGGATTTAGCGTAATTTAAAAGTATAAATAAAGTGAGCCGAAAGAAAAAAACACTTATTAAACTTTTTCCAGAAAGAGCGTATTCTGTCCTCCCTGCTAAAAAGATGTTTAAAAAAGCCAGCTTGAAATAGGGCAATAGGGCTATATTCCTATTAGTTTATTGCCCATCCTAATAGAGGATATAGTGTGTAGAATGTTTATCTATCTATCTTTATCATTAATACATGGGTAATGAAAAACTTGAATGCAAAAAATATTTAATTCCGATAAATGGCGATCTATATTAAGATGAGAGATTACAGATTTTCAAATGCAGACCCGTAAATTTCTCTCATTTCTATAGAATTGTACCGATTTTCCGGTTTTAAATAAAAGATTTGAGGGGATTTAACTTAAAAAAAATTGATTCAGGCAAAAAACACCAATATATATTTTTTTACACGAAAATTGTTATAAACAAAATATTTTATCACAATGAAATGGCCAAGATCAAAAACTGCCGTTTGAAATAAAGAATTCAAGTGGATTAGACTTTGAAAATATGGATTTAGCTAAAATATTTCAAAATATAAAATTTTTACACAAAAATAAAAAAAAACATATTTTTATCATTATACTTAAGATCAAAAATACCTGTTCGAAATAAAGAATTTAAGTGGAATCAACTTGAAAAATATGGATTCTGGTAAAAAATAAAAGAACCAAATATAGAATTTTTACCCAAAAATTAAAATAAGCAAAATATTTCAAGGAAATGAAAGTCTCAAGATAAAAAATCGGGGTTAAAATAAAAAATTCAAAAGGATTAAACTTAAAAAAATATGGATTCAAGTGGGTTCAACTAAAAAGTCATGCCATAATGAAGTATTAATATTTTTTCGCAAAAATCGAACAAGCTTTAAATATTTTAATAAAAATTTTGTTGACTTTTGTGCTTCTGAAAAATTATTTTTTTTTAAAAAAAAATGTGCCATTATGTGCCACCCCATTTTTTATTTTCCCCTATGCTCCTGCTTATGCTACTTAGATGTATAAGTTATGAACATTATGTTTCAAAAAGACAATTTTTTCCTAGCACCCTACTAAGATTGACAAGTGTCACCCATTATAAAAGTTTTTAACTTTAAATTACTCCAACAAAAATTTACAAGTATTGAAAGTAATATTAAGGCATTAAGCCTATAAAAAATAGGTAATAGCTTTATTAACTTGTAACCTAAGTTATAATCACATAACTAACTAATCAATAAACTAAACTAACTTAGGTTGGAATAAGGAACTTTAAACTAAATCTCTAAAAATGATATTATTGTAGAAATTTTGACATATTTTTAAAGAATTCAAGACATTTCGTACTCAGGTCCTTTCATACCGAAGTCATTTTTCACATAAATTAGTCATTTCCTAGCGGAAAGTTAAAAAACTGCTCTTGAAACGTCTAAAAATACTTACGAAATGCCTTTGCCTCAAAATCTAATAAGTACAAAATGTGTTGCACCGTTTTTAAATAATACTAAAGACATAATTAGAAAAAATAAATTTTGTTTATATATTTTTAGATATACGCTACTTTTATAGAATCTTTCTACCAAGCATAAACAATTGAGGGCTTGAGTAAAGCTTCACTTTGGTACTAAAATTTCTTTATTTCGAATCCAGCATCAATACTTTGTTCACAATTCGATACAAGACCATTTTTACAACCAAAAAGTAATCTTAGTGAAAACATCAAGTCCAAAATCCTATGAAATGTTATATTCCAAAATGTGGATAATAAACAAGAACCTATTCAAATCGCAATTTTTCCTTCTAGTCATAAAGATTGAATTTTTTTTTTGAAAATTATAAATAAAAACTGAATTTTTTGATATATTTTAATTTAAAAGTATATACTACACTTCCAAACATAAAATGCCCTTCTTTTAAAATTTAAATGGTTGGCTTCTATTTCAAGGATGTTGTATATAATTTTTCTTGGAATGAAGGGCATCAAATTTATTAAATCTGCTAAATTAAAAAATGTTTTCAAAACTAAAAAGCTTCCAGTTTCCCTAAGTTGTTCAGGTTATTGATTACTCCTCTTTTCTTTCCCAAATTAATCCCGTTTTATATTTATAATTGTAGAACAAAGTATGAAAAATTTGATCACCTACGAACAAAACTTAAAATTGAACCTATACTTTCTAAACCTCTGAATCTAACATGCAAATTTTCAAAACTTTTTCTCAATCACAAAAATTCCCAATTTTTCTTCATTTTTCTTGCTAATCATTCAAAAAAATTTTAACTTACAATTTCCAAGTTTTGATTGAATAAAAAGAAAATAAAAAAATTAAGCAAGGATAAGATTGAAATTTATTTCATAAAAATATGACAAATTGCTAGAAATCATTACGGTTAGAATAAACTTAGTCACAATGATTAAAGGTTTAATCGGCTACGAGACAATTTTATTATAGAAAACATGTGAGAGCTTGATTCCTGTACGATACTCTTTCGGTACTTCCATAAAAAAAGTGAGGAATAGGCAAAGAAAAAAGAGTATGCTAAAAGGGACGCAGCAAAAAGGGCTACGCTGTCAAAGTCAAAAGTATAGAGCACTGCCCAGGGCGTCCAAGTCACTACTAAGCATATGCTCATGCTGAGAATGAGCTTAAGAGTTTTACTGTACATCACTGTTCTTCTGGCAATGATTGATTCGTTGAAGTTTTTAGTCGCTGTTTTCAGGCGCTTTTTCAACGAAGTGATTTGAAGGCTTGAACAAACAATGTTTGCCATAATTGGAATGTAAAGTAAAAAAATGGAGGTAAAATGATCTCTTATACTCTTGAAATCATATAAGCAAAAAGAAAAGTTGAAAAATTTGTAAAATTCTCTCTTTATAATAAGGTCTGGGAGTATTAGAAGAGCTATGAAGACCACATGTAGCATCATGAAATAGGCGTAAAAAATGCATTTCATTTTGGCTTTTATGTAAAACGCGATTCTTATGTTTAAAGAAATCGTTTGCATCACTGTTAAGAAAGTAAGAGAGTACAAAGACATTGCTATGCAATAGAACTCTACTACCCAACAAACTTTGCACAGTGCGACAGGATACGGCCACTTTTCATGAAAGAGTGTGCTAATTTTCAAGGGAAGTGGAAAGATAAATAGGAGTGCTTGAAGGAAAAAAGTGTAGAAAAAAAGATACTTTTGCTTTTTATCAGCAACTTTAACTTTTCGTAGCATAAGCACTGCTGTGATGCAGAGAATAGAAGCAAAAAGTAGAATAATGCTTAGAAGGGTGCCAAGTAACGGGAAAATACTCATTAATGGTGATACTTGCGGGATATGCTACTCTTTGAAGAGATTTGGAATTATTTTACTATACTTTTGGTTTATATAAAATGCTTTCACGTCCTTTTTTAAAATATGCTTAGCGAAAACAAACGTAAATTGAGATATCAGTGAAGTGAGCTTAAGGGTATCGGGGACATTCGAATTGATTTCTCATTCACCTGCATAAAAGCCTTTTTGTCTTTTTCCTGTTTATGCATCAAATATGATAATGAAAATGAGAAAGAAAAGAAGCCTATGCTTCAACATAAACAATCACGATTTCAAACTCTTTGTTAAACTGCATGCAAAGCGGATATGATTGGTTTCCTCCCATTTTTATCTGACATTAGAATTCAAACTTCGAACGACCTTAGAAAAACGAATCGATTTTTCATTTTGAAGGATGCATAACTTTGATTTACAATGTATGTTTTCTTTGAATTTTAAAGTCAAAAATTTTATAATTATTATATTTTATTTTATAATTTTATTTTATTTTTTTTAGTTAAGATTTTTTTTTTCCTTTTTCTATAAACAAAGCTTTTCATGAGATGCGCGTGATAATTGTATGGAAAGCTAAATTTAATTAGTTTTTAATGCTATATGATTTCAAATCTCCCAACTTTTTTTCTAAGAAGACCACGCTTGCCCAAATTCTTACATTCAAGGGGGAAAATATTATTTTTTTTAATGTGGAGAAATCTGTTTGTGAATATTAATCGCAAATGAGTTATGGAAAGGTAGAGCACCCTATTAGTGCTGGGCAAAATTTGTCCGCTCAAGTGCTGGGGGCGTAAAGTGCCCCCCCCCCCTATTTTTCTCAGATATTAATAAGTTTTTATAAATATTTTTAATGTTACATATATGCTTCAACTATGCTGAATTCAGTGGTGATGTCCATTTTTTATCAAAATCAATCAAACCTGTCAAAAAATTGATTTATATTTGACAGCTCATCTCAAAAAGGAACTTTTTATTTAAATAATTATATAAAGTTTTTTACACATGTATACCCATTTTCAAATATGCTGAATTCAGTGGTGATATTCATTTTTTATGAAAATCAATCAAACATGTCAAAAAATTGATCTAAATGTAACAGCCCATCTCAAAAAGAAACTTTTTATCTAAATAAGTATATAAAGTTTTTTACACGTGTATACCCATTTTCAAATATGCTGAATTCAGTGGTGATATTCATTTTTTATCAAAATCATTCAAACCTGTCAAAAAATTCATCTAAATGTGACAACTCATCTCAAAAAGGAACTTTTTATCTAAATAATTATATAAAGTTTTTTACACATGTATACTTATTTTCAAATATGCTGAATTCAGTGGTGATATTCATTTTTTATGAAAATCAATCAAACTTGTCGAAAAATTGATCTAAATGTGACAGCTCATCTCAAAAAGGAACTTTTTATCTAAATAATTACATAAAGTTTTTTTACACATGTATACCCATTTTCAAATATGCTGAATTCAGTGGTGATATTCATTTTTTTTTATCAAAATCATTCAAACCTGTCAAAAAATTGATCTAAATGTAACAGCCCATCTCAAAAAGAAACTTTTTATCTAAATAAGTATATAAAGTTTTTTACACATGTATACCCATTTTCAAATATGCTGAATTCAGTGGTGATATTCATTTTTTATCAAAATCATTCAAACCTGTCGAAAAATTGATCTAAATGTGACAGCTCATCTCAAAAAGGAACTTTTTATCTAAATAATTACATAAAGTTTTTTACACATGTATACTCATTTTCAAATATGCTGAATTCAGTGGTGATATTCATTTTTTATGAAAATCAATCAAACCTGTCAAAAAATTGATCTAAATGTAACAGCCCATCTCAAAAAGAAACTTTTTATCTAAATAAGTATATAAAGTTTTTTACACATGCATACCCATTTTCAAATATGCTGAATCCAGTGGTGATATTCATTTTTTATGAAAATCAATCAAACTGTCAAAAAATTGATCTAAATGTGACAGCTCATCTAAAAAAAAGCTTTTAATCTAAATAATTATATAATGTTTTTTATACATCCATTTTCAAGCATGCTGAATTCAGTGGTGATATTCATTTTTTTTTATAAAAATTATTCAAACCTGTCAAAAAATTGATTTACATATGACAGCTCATCTCAAAAAAGAAACTTTTATCCAAATAATTATATAATGTTTTTTACACATATATACCCATTTTTAAGCATTAATTCAGTGGTGATATTCATTTTTTATGAAAATCAATCAAAACTGTCAACAAATTGATTTATCGCAAAAAAAAGGATCATACACGCTTTTTTTTAATTAGAGAATTACGTTTAATAGAAAGTATAGGAAGATGATGAAGTTTACCGTGTATGGCATTTTACACACATATACCCATTTTCATGTGGGCTGTGTTTACTGGTTATATTCCTTTTTTTTATAAAAAATTAGTCAAACCTGTCAAAATAATTTAAATATGACAGCTCTTGTCAAAATTAAAATTTTTATTCTTATAAAAAGTTTTTTATACATTTCAAATATGTAGAATTTAATGGTGATGTTATTTTTTATGAAATCAATAAAACCTGTCAAAAAATCGATTAAACCTGTAAATCAATGTCAAATATATAAACATAAAAATAACTTCTACTTGCAGTTTTCTCTGCTAATTATTTTCTTAATTTATTTAATAAACCAACTTTAGGTGTTTATTCACTCAAAATATTTCATTCTACAGTAACTTATGTAACTCGATAAGACCTCCATCTTTTTGGCTACAAATTCGTTATCGGCTCGTAGTCTCTACGTCATATTATAATTTACAGTATGTAATTTTGGTATTCATTCTATGATGATCCTTTCTTGGTAGCTCATTTTTCATTAGAAATTTATATTCTTCAATGTGTGTTCGAAAATTTTTTTATAAAGATAAAATTACTTTTTTCCTCTCTCAAAGCATTCTGATTAAAGAATCTTCTTGATGATCTTAGACTTTTTTTATCAGTATTGTGTATTTTATTATCAGGCCTGAATATTTGTCAACCAATCTCATTTCAAAGGTTTTTTTCTGATGAATCATTCGTGATGTTGATTGTTCAATTACAAAAAGTTGTCAACGTTCTTCATCTAAAAAATGATCTCTTTGACACAAAAGGAAAAAGATGGACAAATTCAATTTAAATTAAAAATATCTTGATAGTGACTAAATTCTCACATATTGGCATCTGTGCCATTTTTGATAAATCTGACTATTCTAAATTTTCAGATTTTATACCCATCTTAGCTAAATGTTAACTGTAATCCTAGATGATAAGCTATAGATTTAAATATTTTTCATTTGTAAAAGAGGAACTTCTTTTTCACAGTCAAAATCTTTTTTGAATCATCTAATATTATATAATTAAACCACTTCCTAGTTCATTAGAACATGGTAGATCTTTCATTTAGTCAAGATACATATTTTTTTTAATTATTTGTTTTGATAACATGTTCTCTTTTCAATTAGTTTTCAACTTGGTTCCCTCTCTCATACAAATTTTCAAAAGATTTTATAATACGTTTTATTTTTTTTAATAAATATTTCATACTCAAGATGATTGTAGAAAGTATTATCAGCCAAAATATACAAAAAAAAAGTATATTTTTACTATATACCTAATATGCAGCCATTTTTTGAAATTTTTTTTACAGAACTGATTTTCAGGCATACATTACTAATTCAATTGCCACTTTGAGATATTTTTTTCGTATTATCCAAAATCCAGTACAGAAATAAAATAAGCATAGTCAATTTGGTATAAAACAGATATTTTATTTTTTTGAAGACAGTATTTAGAAGTAAACCGCAAATCTGATTGAAGCTTTCAGATATTTTAAAACCATAAATGCCAAACCTGAGTCCAAAAATGAAACCAGCATAATATTTAGAAATAAAAATTATCATAGTCGAATTGGTATAAAAACATATATTTCATGTAAAATTAGAGAGAATATTTTGGGATATAGTTTTCAGACATAAACCGCAAATTTGATTGACACTAGCAGTAAAACCTCTAAATGCGAAAAACTGTGTTCAAAAATGAAATCATCATGATCTATTTGCTATAAAAACATATATTTCATGTAAAATTCGAATCAATATTTTTGGAAACAAATTTTAGAACTAAACGCAAATTTAATTGATACTTATAGATATTTTCAAATTCAAACTGCAAAAATTGAGTTCATAAATGAAACTAGCATGGTTGATTTGGTATAAAAACATATATTTAATTGTAAAATTTGAATGAATGTTTTTGGAGACAATTTTTAGAAGTAAACCGCAAATTTGATTAACACTTATAGGTATTTTCAAATCCTAAATGTAAAAAATGAGTCCAGAAATGAAAACAGCATGACCGATTTAGTATAAAAACATATATTTTATGTAAAATTTGAAACTATATTTTATTAGATATATTTTTGATCAATCAAAATTTTGATTGACATTTTCTAAAAAGTATCCATGATTATTGAAAAATTAAATATCTAAAGTGTTATGCGTTCCAAACTGTAAATAATTATAAATTTTCAGGGTATTATATAATATAAATCCTAAGTTATAAGGTTAAGTATAGATAATGTCAAAATTTTGTTGAAAAATTTTAATTTTTTATTTTGATTGACAGTTTTGGACATGAAGGGGTCATTCAACTACCATGAAAATGGTTTCAAAAGATGCAGCTAGCGATTTTAGGAAAAGTCACAAAATTTGAAGGGATATGATTCATCCAATTTTCTACAATTAATTTTTTAGTGAAGGGGGCGTAGCACTAATAGGGTTAAGATCGCTCCTTGCATTTGAAACTCGTTATTTCGACTTAGAGAAATTTCTTTTCGTAAATGATGTAAAATGAGGATCTCAATGAAAATTTGCTAATCCAAGAACTTTGTATTAAAGCATGAGTCTAGAAAATGGAATATGAATAATGATTGTGTCAAAATATCCATAATTTTCGTAATTGCATCTGAATAATATTTAGAAGTAAAGAAACATACCAAGCTCATTGATTCGTTACTTGATTTTATCTTACACCAATCGGGATTTTATATGTGATGTATACCTAAAATTGATTAAAAATAAAATTTGTCTGTATAATTTTGTCAAATAAAACGAATTTGTATTTAGCTTTTGGCTTAAATTAAGGGTGCAAAAATTTATTTTCAAAGAGTAGGGATGACATTTAAAAAGAGTATGAACACCTCTTAAAAGTGATACACGCCTTCTTATATTCATTTTCAAATAAAGTCTTTGCTTCTATTACTAGTTCTCCATCCTTGTTTATTTTCCTTATTTGTTGAAAGACTAGCAAATGATTGTCAAAACTTCGTGTAACTAAGGAATTTTTGATTAGGGCAATCTTAAAATAAAAATGGTGAAGAATGAGCATTAAATATACACGAATTGTTATTTAACCCATCCCATTAGTAATATGGAAAAATACCATCTTTTATTTTCAAAAGAAGAATGCTTACTGAGAGTCTTTCGGAAGAGTAAAGACGGTCAAAATTTCAGGCAAAATAAAATTTACTTTTATTTTTATTGAATTATTTTATTTTGTATATAAAAAAACTCGAGTTTTATAAAGCAAGATTTAATTCAAATTTGATAATTTTTTAATAAAAGATTTTCAAGTTCCTTGAATGTGTCCTTGGCCTATTTCTTTGAACACAACAAAGCAGCAAAACTTTATTTGGGATTCAGTTGCCTCTATTCACGATAAAAAAAACTTCCAGAAACAAATAAAATGAAAATAATTTGGCTGATAAATTTTATTTTATAAAAATTTCAGCATACAGTCCTAAAATGAAGCCGTTATGTTAGAAGTAAATGAACTGAATTGTAGGACATGCCTAAATGGTTTTATGTATATAAGGAATGGCGGATATAATCTTTGAAGATTGCTAGTGTTTTCTAATTCGTCATCGTTGTAAAATGAATGTCGTTATCAATTAAATTCTTTTCACCTTTGTCACAACTGAAATATATATCGTCCGTAAATCAATATCAGGTTGAATATTGGAACGAAGGAAGTTCTGAAAAGGTTTTTCAAATTAATTCGTATATTCGAGAGGATCGAATAATTCGCAGACCTTAAAATTGAACAAAAATGAGGTTTTCGTTAAAAAGATCTTGTAGTTATGTTTGGCTAGTGAAATCTATAAAAGCTTTACGTCCGTTTATATTCTCAATGGTAAAAGGAGAGATATTCAAATAATTATTTTGTTGTATAAAATCGAGTCTTAATTTGCTCAATTAACCAAGAGCCGTAAAGAAGTAGAGATTAATCACATCCAAACTTTAAGTATGACAAAATTGTTTGCACTAGAATTAATTATTTAGATATTTTTTCAATGATTTTTTAGCCTGAAAACTGACTTTATCTTATGCATTATTATTTTGATTATTATCAAATATTTTTTATATTCTACCTTTTAACTTAAATCTATCTCGGTTTTTTTCTAATCTAAGGATACGCAATTCTAACACTTTCACAGAACAGAATCATTATATGAATTCACTAGAGTACTAATTTTGAAGAAATTCTTGTTTCATTATAAATTTTGTTCTTTTTTTTTTATAAAGTTTGAAATGCTACCTCCAAAAAAGACATCCGTTTTTGCATATCTAAGTATTTATGATAAAGAATACAAAACTGCATTTCTATATTACTTGCTTACAGAAAAACTTTGTTTATTGGTTTTGTAATGTAAATAAAGCAAAAGAAATGAATTGCTTATTTTTTAATTTTATCACTATATTTTGAAATGATAATTATTTTTAGTGAAACCTCATCAAATAACGCTGACTACTCTAGCAATAATATATAATACCAATCAGAGGGTTTAATTACCTTTGAATTTGAAGATTGAATATCACTCCGAGAGATGATGACTAAGAAATTAATTGGAGCAAACTTATGAAAAAATCTAAAATTTCTACAGAAGTGTTAGCAGTGAAAGTTTATTATAAAAATTGAACAAATTTTTGCAACGCTCTCTTCCCTTTTATATATATCAAATCACACACACAAACAAATAGTAATATCTATTTAACAGTGGTCTGGCAGTGCAACGCGGAAGGCAACATGCCCAACTGTCACGTTTTGAGAGAATTATAAGTATAGTAAGCTAACTATATATGGGCAAAGTAGGTGGTGCCACCAGACGGCCTTTTTTTGTATTAACATCAAAATTTCAAGAGCAATTTTATTGATTAGCTAACTAAAAGAAATTAGCTACACTTTGCATTCTCCTTCTTACATCATATTTTGTGGATTCGAGTTTACGTTCTGCCTTATAAAGTGCTTCATTGAATAGTTTTTTCTAAAGTAGCCAAAATTAAAAATAAAATATATGTGATCTTTTTTTTCAATTTTTGTTTTAATCAATTGAGAAGATCAAGCCAATTTGTTCGATAGAAGGGATATTGGGAAAGTTTGCACTTCAAATCGGTGGCCCTGTTTCTTTGATCCGATAATAATGAATGTAATGTTACCTTTCCATCTTGGTCGGCCTTTTGATCTAATAAAAAGTACTGATTTATGGAAAATACATTGTAATTTTCCGAGCCAATCTCTTCTTCATATTGATCGCCTTTTATTTGAATAGTCAAAAAATAGGCACCGTATATGAACATGTCAATCACATCCGCTTTTTGATATTCCATTCCAAAGAGTAACTGGGTCGGTGAGTTTTCAAACGCTAAAATTGATCATTCAAAAAATTTTAGAACTTCTAGAACTCTTAAATCAATATATATTCATGTTTAATAAATAAAAAAAATATATTCTACAATTAAGGCTTTACCTCACTTTGTGGTGATAGTATAGTAACCTGTTTGACCCTATGAAAGCTGAAGACATTTAGTAATTTGATTCATAACTGTCTCAAAAATGGTTTACGTTATTTTAAGTATGGCACCCTGATTAAATAGATTGTTCAAATTATTGAAGAAAAAAAAGATCTTCTTGAAATGAACCACTAAGGCAACATTGTTTTATTCGAGTTTTTTTTAGAATTTAGATGAAATAATACAGCACATTATGTCAATAGATTTTTGTTAAGGTTGTGTAGAGATGAAAAGTAACATTTTGTTCAAGATATTTTATAAAAACGTTATAATTCAAAAGAGTATGAACAATTCATTTGAGTTAGTGAGTCGTTTAAGCCATTGATTAGTTTAGCCGAAATAACTCAGCTAGGGTGGAAATTTACCCGTAGAAACGTGTGTTCAATCCACTTTGAAGAACCTTTTCATTAACCTGGACCAGAATTTTCACATCTCTCTTATATCTTTGGGTTTCAGCGAAGCTTCTGATGGCGTTCACCTTGTCATCCTTCTAATGGGACTACAGTATATAGGATTATCAGGGAAAAGATTTATCTCTTAACAAACCATGAGTATTCACCACAAAAGCCAACATTATCATAAATAACGACCGTTCATCTCCAACCTAAATAGTTCAAAATACCCTCTTCTCTCTCAGTCCATCATCTCTTCAACGACATAGAAGGTAAATCCAAGTTCATACCTTAAAACCGTATTAGTGTTGGGCTAAATTTGTTCGCTCAAGTGTGGGGGCGTAAAATGCCCCCTATTTAATGACTATCCCAACCTGAATGTGGTGATCTTACGTCAACGTATTTTTACCAACTGTAACTTAATATATGTTGATTGTATCTTAATTGTTTTTATTATATTTTATGCAAATAAATGTTAAATCTATTTTATTTATCATGCTAATTTACACCATCACAATGCTGTACTTTTATCCTATCTAAGCCACACTTCTTTTTACACTAAGACCTTGCAACTTTGCATCGTGTCCATACCACACATCTATATACACACCACACATATATATACATCTAAAAGAGACGATTTGGTTTTCTGTCAGTTTCAAGCAATACACGGGAAAAACTTCTTGGAAGCAATCTTTCTAAAGTAAGGCTAGACAAAGAGCCAGAAGAGCCCTGGAAACGTCATCCAAGATTCCTGCATTTTCTTTTTTTGTTTAATAAATTCATAACTACACGCTACAATTCGCGTAACACCAAATTATTCCATTAGATGCTCATAAGCAATCTTCTTACATAGATTATAGTAATACAGAAAATTTGATCAAGGGTTTTATTGTCCTAAGTATCAATTGTCAGTCTTTAGCAGCTAAGGTTTCCGAATTAGAAATTCTTATCAATCATATTAACAATTGTATATCCACTGAACTAGATTTGATAGCGCTTCAAGAAACGTGGATTAATGATGCATCCTTTAACATTTTTTTGCCAAACTATGTGTTTTTGAATAGTCCAGCCCATCTGACTAGTCACTCTGGATTGTCCTTTCTAGTACACAAAAAGCATAATTTTACCATAATCAATAACTCAGAGTATAAATTTTTTGAGTCATTGTCAATAATGTTTAAATTTACTAAACAATCAGAGTTTGTCTTCCACAATATATATCGTCCCCCTTCGTTAAATAATAAGGTAGAAGATTTCATTGGTGAATTTTCTGGATTTCTTTCTAAAATTGAGTGTAATAAAAGTTTCATCTTATGAGACTTTAATGTAAATTTGCTGAAAGTAGATTCTGATAGTAGAATAAGTGAATTTCTTAATCTTCTGTTTTGTAACAGTTTTAAACCTACAATAACGCAACCAACTAGACCATTGTCTAAATCTTTGATTGACAATTTTTTTGTACCCTTTAAAGTTCAGTCTTATTTTTCATATGTTTTTTCTACAGCATTGTCCGACCATTTTGCTATACTAATTTCGTTGAGTGATGAGAGTCACGACACTATTAGGCAGTTTAAAAATGTCTTTATTGAGAGTACTTTTGTTTCAAATGTTCGTAACTTTGACTGGAAATCATATCTTAGGCCATTCTACGATTGTCCTGAAATTTTATCTTTTAAATTGAATGATAAAATCAGTTTTTTTGTTCAAAGTAATACAAAACAAGTCTGCAAGATTTCTTGCAGAAGATATATTGATAAACAAAGTAAATGGATGACACTTGAAATATTGAATCTCATTAAATTGAGAGATTGTCTTCACAGAAAGCTAAAAAAATATCCTTTGAATTCTGATTTGAAAGCTAACTTTGTTTTCCTTAGAAATAAAGTTAAGTATAGTATAAAAAAAAGCAAAGGCAATTTAGTATTCTAATATGTTTCTGAACGTACGTAATAACAAGCTAATGTGGAGAAAAATTAATTCTCTGATGAAAAATAATTCCAAAGGCCAAATGAGTATTTTAGATGAGAATCAATTAATTGTTGATAATCAAGTAATTGCTAATAAATTTGCCGATTTTTACTACTAAAACATTAATTTCAATAATAATCATGATCAAAATTTTGAAAACTATTTGACTCAGTCCTTGTCTTTATTTGAGTTTAGAAAAATAACACCTGAAGATATTTTAGTATCTCTGTCAAAGATAAAATCAAAAACAGCTAATGATATTTATGGTATTTCTTTTGACAAAATAATTTTAGTATTTGATTATTTGAAGGATTATCTTTTGATTACTTATAATTCATGCATTGAGTTTCAGGTCTTCCCCTCATGTTTCAAGTTTTCAAAAACATTGCCGACTTTCAAAAAAGGAAGTCGTAATAAAATAGAAAATTATAGACCGATGAGCATCATTAGTTCGCTTTCTAAACTTTTTGAAAAAATTTTATACAATCAAATTGTGTTATATGTCAATGAGAGTCATATTCTATATAAGTATCAATTTGGATTTAGGCATGGTTACTCAACTACGCATCTGCATTCATTTTTTATTACAGAGATTACTGATATGTTAGAAAAAAAAGAAGATGTACTGGCTCTATACTTGGACTTATCCAAGGCTTTTGATAGCATCTCATTTAATATTCTTATAAAGAAGCTTTCATACTATGGATTTTCAAGTCAAGCCCTCAAGTTAATGAACTCGTATTTAATAATCAATAGGTATCAAAAAGTTGTTATTAATAACTTTTCCTCTAGACCGTTTAGATCTTTCAATGGAATTCCCCAAGGCTCTATCTAAGATCCCCTTCTTTTCTCACTATATATTAACGACTTCCACCGAATAGATTCAAAATTAAAGTGTCTTTACTTTGCAGACGACTTTACAATTTTAGTTCCACTTTCACATTTTTCTAACTCGCAGGACTCTGTCGATGAAGTTATTAATCAAGCAAATACATGGATGATTAAGAACAGTTTGAAAATAAACAAAGACAAAACAAGATATATGATTTTTTCAAATAAAAGTACAAAGTATTCTTTTAAAAGCGTGAATTCACTTTTAATCTTCTTGGATTAACTGTGAATGAAAGTTTGAGTTGGAAAAATCATATAAACTCTATTAGTATAAAGCTAAATAATGTAGCCGGAGTTTTAAAGAGATATAAAAATGAGTTTTCCATAGAAGTGAAGCTTATAATGTATAAAGCACTTTTTTGCCACATTGCTATTATAGCATTGTCAATTGGGGCTGTTCTAACTTGAACAAAATAAAATGCATTCAAAATCCTACTTTGAAAACAATATTAAGGACGGAACCCGATAGTTTCGATGTCGTGTGTGCAAAAAAGTGTTTATTGAGAGTAAAAGAAATTTATAATCTTCAGATGTCCATATTTGTGTATAAATTGTTTTTAAATCAACTACCTGACGTGTATGATAGCTGGATAGTTCCCAGAAACAGTAGTTTAAACTATAGTCTACGATATCCAAGGAAAGTATCTATTAAATTCGTCCGTTTGCCAAGTTCTAAAAATACACTCAAGTATAGATCAATTAAACTTTGGAACGATTATGTTTATAATATTGACATCGAAAATCTCTCATTGAATTCTTTCAAAAACATCATGAAAAAAAATTTTAATTCTCTAGTATGCAATGTCTGTTCGCGAAATTGCTCGATGTGTATAAACTAATTTTTCGCCATATCTTATGCATTCAAAGTAATTATATGTATATTATATATGTATTCACTTATATATTTTTTCTTGTATTGATTTGTTCACCTTTTTCTGTATATATATTTTTTTTTCTCTTTGTATATTAACTTAATGTGTTGTTATATTTTCAACTATGTATTTATATATCACATAAGTTGCTTTATCTGTTCTTTAACCTTTTATGATGTTGGAGTCTGGATGTTATCACGTAGCTTCTTGGCCTTTTAGCGCCAGTCAAGTTTTCTATCCGAAATGAAGTCACTCAAGTCATTCATCATATGCACAACTTTTCTCTTATTTCCCGGTCACATTACTCTGGTCGACCCTTTGCGAATTGTGAAGTTTTTCTCCCATAAAGTTTATTTCCAAATGTTCGAATGAGTGCTTAAAAGTTTTTACAAATTGAAATTTCCATTTATTATCAAATAAATTTACTTTACTTTACTTTTACTTTACTATTTAATGCGTATTTATAAATATTTTTAATGCTATGTATATATTTCAACTATGCTGAATTGAGTAGTGATGTCCATTTTATATCAAAATCAATCAAACCTGTCAAAAATTGATTTATATTTGACAGCTCATCTTAGAAAGAAACTTTTTATCTAAATTATTATATAAAGTTCTTTACATACCCATTTTCAAGTAGGTTGAATTCAATTTTTTATGAAAATTAATAAACGTGTCAAAAAATTGATTTATATATGACAGTTCATCTTAAAAAGAAACTTTTTATCTAAATTATTATATAAAGTTCTTTACATATAATGCTGAATCCAATTTTTTAGGAAAATTAATCAAACCTGTCAAAAAATTGATTTATATATGACAGCTTATCTTAAAAAGAAACGTTGATCGAAATAATTATATAAAGTAGTTTACATATATATACCCATTTTCAAGTATGTCAAATTCAATTTTATATGAAAATCAATCAAACCTGTCGAAAAATTGATTTATATATGACAGCTCATTTTAAAAAGAAACTTTTTATCTAAATTATTATATAAAGTTTTTTACACATGTATACTCATTTTCAAATATGCTGAATTGAGTGGTGATATTCATTTTTTATGAAAATGACTCAAAGCTGTCGAAAAATTGATCTAAGTGTGACAGCTCATCTCAAAAAGGAACCTTTTATCTAAATAATTATATAAAGTTTTTTACACATATATACCCATTTTCAAATATGCTGAATTGAGTGTTGATATTCCTTTTTTATGAAAATTAGTCAAACGTCACAAAAAAATAATTTAAATATGACTGCACATATCAAAATTAAAATTTTTATTCTTATATAAAGTTTTTTATACATATGTACGTACACATTTTCTAGTAAGTAGAATTTAACCCATTTACGACCAATGTTCCTATTTTGGAACATAAGTAATTTCATCTTCGTCTGCTTTTTTCAATAACTTTGAATATAAATCGTCTGCGTTTTTTTTAGATATCGTCTGCTTTGCTTGGTCTTAAACGGGTTAATGGTGATATTCATTTTTATGAATTCAATAAAATCTGTCGAAAAATTGATTAAACATGTAAATTAATGTCAAATATATAAACTTTCTATACGCCTTTTTGGTCTGTACAAAACGAGTTTCTCTTTAACCCAGGATTTGAAAAATGTGTAATTGATTTTTGATTTAATATTGGTAAAATACCATGTCAAAACTTTCAAAAATCAAAAGCTAACCAAAATGCCTAAAACAAAGCGCATTTAAACGAGTTTGGAGTGTTCTGGTTTTAGATGCTTATGTTTTAGACATTCCGACTAAAGATGAAATTATATAAACTTTTACCAAATATACCTTATTTAAAACTTTAAAAATACAGCATATATACAACAATAAAGTAATAAGAAAATTTTTATTCAAAAAGTTATTTTTGTTTTTAAAAAAGTCAATGCGTGTTTGAGAAAGCGATGAACTTTTGCATTGCTTTATAAAGTTTTCAACTTTTGTTATGCATTCAAGCATTTCTTGTGCTTTGTTTTTAGTTTTGAAACTTGATTAATTTATTTCAATGATTTAGACTTAAGAGCATCAGATACAGTAGGTGCTGGTTGAGGATCAATATTCTCTTCTTCATCTATGTCGCTGTTTTCTAAAGTTTCGCAACACCCATCTGAAACATCTTTTATAATTGCATCATCCGACAGAGGAGCGGTAGTAATTAAGTCATCGTCCACTTCAATGTAATTTTGCAGATCAGAAGATGTGAGCAATCCAACATCTGCTCTTTTTTCTAACAAAAAAGGCGGATTTTCACTTCTACTTTTTAAATCACTTGTATAGTTATCTGAAGAATTTGAAAACCTAGCATGGTTAAAACAGTTTTGAATTGTTTTACTCGATACCATAGACCAAGCATAACGAATCATGTTCAAAGATTCGAGAATGTTAATTGAATAAACTGAATTATTTTCTGTTGCATTAAAGTTTTTCGACAAGCATAACTCTATAATGGAACTTTAAATTTTTAATAACACCCTGATCCATAGGTTGTGTACGTGATGTTGTATTTGCGTGAAAAAACTGTTGTTTAATTTTTCCAACCAAGAAAGAAAAATTTTGGCATCCATTCAAGCTTTTTTATTAGCCTTGTACTCTAATGGCAATGTTTTGATTCCTTTAAAACAACGAGGTTTCAGTGACTTGCCAATTACCAGTAGTGGAAGCTTATCCTCACCTGTCTTGTTTGCACCAACAAGCATTGTAAGTCTTTATTTTGATAATTTTCCTCCTTGGCAACATTCTCCTTCCATAAATGATGAAAATGGTAGTAATTTAAAAAAACAAGCCTGTTTTATCAATATTATAAATGTCTTCAGGAGCATACTTGTTTAAAATTGAAGGGAACATTTTTTCAAACCATTCACTCATTTGTTCTACAATAGCATCTTTTGCTTTACTACAAATTGTTCGAAAAGTAATGCCAATTTTTGAAAAAAATACGGACCACCTTTTGAGTGGAGCTAGGTTTTACAAATAAATATTTTTTTATCTTTCTAAAATCTGCTTTTATGTGAGGTCAGTCAACTTTTATCTAGTTTCAAAAAATACCAATAATTAACGTGATGAGTTTATATATTATTTTTTCAATATTTTATATTCACAAAGGTAGAATTAGTTTTTTACATTTAATGTCATAGTAAAAGAAAACTGTCGAAAATTAATATAAATATTTTGCTTTTTATGGGTGAGTAGTTAGGGTCAGTATAATGTTTTTCTAATAATTCAATCCTAGTCTAAAATGGTTCGTTTTATGTACGCTAATTCTTAAGCGCTAATAATTCTTGCTTTGTTATTCAAATTTTTCTTTTTCAAGTAAATACTTTTTATTAATCGCATTTTACTTTTTACCAAGTATCTTATTTAATTTTGCATGAAAAAAATAAAGTCAAAAAGTACTTTAAAAAGTTCAGAATGGAGTTGTCATTTTTGTACCAATGTTAGCCCTGAAATGATCAAGTGTAGCTCCTGTTTGAACTGGTTTTGTTATGTTTGTCAGAAAATCCCTCAACAACTATTAGAACTTCTTAATATTTGGGAAAGCTCATGAATTAGATGGTTTTGTAGTATTTGTTCCAAAAGTGATGTCACAACTATGAAAAAGTCTATAGATCATGTATCTGAAGGACTTCAAATGCTTAAAAAGAAGAATGAAGAAGCCTTTGCAACTTTTAAAACAGACTTTTCGAATAAAATTGAAGCGCTTTCTGATCGTATTGCTCATCAGACCAATCTTCAGAAAAAAAAAAGTAATGATATAAGTGACAAACTAGATAATGTGAATCATAAATTCAAAGATGGTTTTAGTGAGTCTTGCACTAAAACCAACAATCAAGATATAGTTTCTGTGCATAATTTTAGAAAGATTATTAAAGAAGCATTAGATGACGAACGTGCAGAGGATTATGATAAAGAAAGAAGGAAGCTTAATCACATAATTCATGGGGTGTCAGAGTATGAGGGTGAGACTAGAATCAGTGATGAAGAATTTATAAATGAATTATTTATTTCGCATCTTAATTTAAATTCTGTTAAAGTTGTCAAGATCATTCGATTAGGTAAAAGTTCTGGTGATGTTTTCTCCAAAAGGCCAATTAGAATAACTTATGTTAATTTTGATAGTAAAATGACTGTAAAAAGTGCTCTTTCTAACCTAAAAAATGCTCCCGAAAAATTTAAGAAAATCTTTGTTTCCAATGATTTTAATCCAGTCGATAGAGAGAGAATCAAAACCCTTAACCTTCAAGATAACGACTCGTTCATGTTTGTTGTTTCAGGAGATAATTTAAAAGATCTGAAAATTATAAAGAAATTTTTTTTAAAAAGATCCATGACACACTCAATATAGATGAAGCAATTCACACTTCAATCAATACAAATAAAAACATTTCTAAGTTTGTATCTATCTTCTATACTAATGCTAAGCAATTATTCAGTAAAGTAGATGAGTTATCTTTTTCCCTAAATAAGAGTAACTTTCTTGTTGGAGCTATAACTGAAGCTTTGCCTAAAAAAAGGTCTACATTGATCAACTATGCTATCTATGACATTGATAACTATGTAACAGTACATAACTTTGACCATCACTCCAATTCTTCAATGAATCAGAGAGGAATTCTTTTTTATTTGCATAAAGAGGCTTCATTCCATGTGATTGAGCTCTTTAACCCAATTTTTATTGAATGCCTAACTTTAAGGGTTTTTTTGAAAAGAAAGGAGTTCTTACTTTGTTGTATATATTGAAGTCCAAGTTCACTTTTTTATGAATCTACGAATGAAATTATTTATCTTCTAAGTCTACTTCACTCTAAATTTTCACATAGTAACATCATTATTCTTGGGGATTTTAACTACCCTGAAATTAATTGGAATTCACTGAGTAACGCTAGTGTTAAACATCAAAGATTTCTTAATTTCCTACAAGAAAAATGCTTTACTCAGCTTGTGAAGGAACCTACAAGGATAGGTACATTTGGTTTGTTTTCTGTTCTTGATTTTGATTACCAATATTCCAGATTTCATTTCCAATTTGAGGTTTAATTCTCCCCTTATCAAAAGTGATCATATGTGTATTACTTTTAATCTTTTAATTAATGTAAAATCTGATATCTCCAAATCCATTAAATATAATTATCAATCTGGTAACTATAAAGAAATTTCTTCTCACCTGTCTAAAATTGATTGGAATATAGCTAAAGATTTTAATCTTGTTAAATTCTATTCTTTTTTCACTAATAAACTATATTCACTTATAGAGAAGTACGTTCCTTTGAGGAAATCTCACCTAAATGTCAAAGTTTATTTTACTAAAAAAATTATCTCTCTTCTAAAAAAAAGAAAAAACATTTTCGGGCTTATACTAAATTTAGACATAGACATATCTATGACAAATACAGACAAATATCGAACATTTTGAGAAAAGAGACTCGTAAGGCTAGAATATCTCATGAAAGCAAACTTCTTTCAAAATATAAATATAGTTCTAAGTTGGTTTGGTCCTACATAAATCAGAAGAACAGAAATAATTTTGCTGAACTAGTTGATCATAATGATTTACCTACTACTACTAATACCCAAAGAGCCAATGTTTTTAGTGAATATTTCAATTATTGTTCTTCGAATTCGGGTTCTCATAATGATAATTCAAGTTTCTTGCCTGTATGTAACTCTATAATAGATAGTTTAGATTTTAACATAGTTGAAATACATAGCAAGTTAGAAAAATTAAATAAATTTAAGTCTCCTGGCTCTGATAAGTTACACCCGTATGTCATTAGTGAACTTTCTCGAGTTTTAGCCATACCTGTCAAAATGATTTTTGAAAAGTCACTAGAGGAAAAAAAATTTTTGGATGTTTGGAAAATTGCATTAGTCACACCAGTTTTGAAGAGTGGAAATCGAAAATTTTGCCAAAACTACAGGCCAATAAGTCTTAGTCCAGTTCTATCTAAAGTATTCGAGACATTCATAGCCGATAAAATTTTATCACATATAAAAAACTTCAAACTTTTTAATTCCAACCAGCATGGATTTATTAATGGAAAATCTACGATAACCAATCTATTGGAGTTTCAAAATGATTTAGTCAACCTGCTTGAGGGAAATGATTCTATTGATGTAATTTACTTAGATTTTCACAAGGCTTTTGACTCTATCTCACATAAGTATTTGTCAGATAAACTTGAGTCATTTGGTATAAAGGGCAATCTACTTGCTTTATTGAAAAATTATCTTGAAGATAGAAAACAAATTGTTTCAGTAAATGGTATGTATTCTGATGAAAAGCAAGTGTTGAGTGGAGTACCCCAAGGGTCTGTGCTAGGTCCTCTACTCTTTAATATCTTTCTTAATGATCTCTTAAACGTAATAAAGTCAAAGATAAAGGTATTTGCCGATGATATCAAGATTTACAATGTGTGTGATAGAGATGGTAGAAGTTGCTTGCAGAAAGATTTGATTGACGTTTTTCATTGGTGTAATAGATGGGAAATGAAACTGAACTTGAAAAAATGTACTCATTTACAAATTGGATTACAAAGTAATCATTCGTTTTTCATTGGTGGCCAAAAACTTAAACAAGTTGATTCACAGAAAAAGGGGTGATAGTGAATTCTAACCTCGACCCAAGAGAAAATATTTCAACAAGAGTCACTAAAGCTTTCCAAGCCTTTCATAGAGTTCATAGAAGTTTTGCTTTATTTGATGCCAACATAGCACCCCTTTTATATAAAACACTGATTAGACCTATTTTAGAGTATGAAAATGTTGTTGCATTTCCTTTTCACTCCTGTGATGCTGCAAATATTGAAAGAGTCCAGAGAACAATCACAAAAAAGATAGTAGGAATGAAAGATCTTAGTTATACAGAAAGACTGAAAAAACTGAATTTGCCTTCAATGTTATACAGGTTTAGAAGGAATGATATGGTGACATCCTACAACATTGTAAAAGAAAAGTTTAACTTAACTTCTCAAGTTTTACCTGAATTTTCTGAAAGAGTTCAAAGATTTCATTCTTCCAAATTTAAAAAAAGACATTGCAAGAAGGTATTTTTGAAAAAATACTTTTCTCAACGAATGATAAATGATTGGAATTCTTTGCCTGATTTTGTTGTTGATGCTCCATCAAACATCTTCAAGAACAGACTTGATGAGTTTTGGAAAAATAGAAGGTTTGAGCATAAAAGAACGCGTTGATTTTCAAAAGTATGAAGCGAATACTTACTATAGGCTTTTTGCCTTTCTTTCTTTCGCTAATAAACTTTTGTTATGTTATGTTATGTTATGTTAATAAATTTTAAATTATTTTTCAAGTCAAAAATGTCGATCGGTATGCGAAGAGCATTCGTTATATTTATACCGACAGTGTGCGAATAATAATTCACATTATTGATTGATTTTAGAGCATAACTATGCGAAGAAAGATGAACACATGTTGCATTACGCGTTTGTGAGCGCAGTGAATTCTTATCTCGCATACGCTTCACCACATCTTTAGCACGCGTGTGTGGTTTATTTTATCGGGCTAGTGTACGCTTAGTTTATTTGTAGTGTTCCTAGCTTAAATCTTAGTCAAATATTAAAACGCTTATAACTTTCACATTTCTCAACAAAATGCATCATGCGATGTACCAAATTAAAGCATTTTATGGGCTTTCACAATACATTACTTATATCACACGTACTTGAGAAATACCATTTTATTGTTTTTATATTCCATGGGCTTTATTACCATTAATTAGCAGATGAGGGATGCATTTTAAACTAAAACTGTTTCATCTTTACTATAAAAAAATACTATAATTTATATATTAGATCTTTACGGGGTGTACCAATGATCTTTACGGGGGTGCCAATGATCTTTACGGAGGTGCCAATGATCTTTACGGGGGGTGCCTGATCTTTACGAGGGGTGGCATTGATCTTTACGAGGGTGCCAATGATCTTTACGGGGTATCAATGATCTTTACGGTTGGTAGATCTTTACGCGGGTACCAATACATGAGATTAATTAAAAAATTTAACAAAAAACGGTTTAATTAGTAAATTGCAAGATTTTATCGTTTGTATTTTTAAATAAAGTTTGAAGCATAAATATTTTAAAACTTTCCAATATTTACATAATTGTGATTTGGACCTCATCTTTAAATCCGGCTTTTATCACATCTTAAAATGTATAAATTAGGTAAAGAACTATTCACATTCTTAAAATTAGATATATTTCTCAACACATCTCCAAATTGTCATTGAGCAAGATAGATTTTTTGTGCAAATAAAACATATGCTAAACAAAATGCAGGTTGATCCAATCTTACGCCGAATGAAAATGTTAAAGCTCGTACATGTTTAATTACATCGATTCCGCTTTATAATTATCATTTTTTGATTGAGAAATGAATGAATAAATGGAAGAAATTCTAATTAAAATTGAAATGCTCACTTATTATTGTTCTAACATTTTACTGAAGTAAAACGCATCTTCCAAAAATTATCAAAAAAAATTAAATGCGATGTATTTATCTGATTATTGTCTATTTATCTGATATTGATTATATGTCTATTTAAAATAAAAAATTCCTAAAAAAATTTTTTTGTAAATATTTTATATATTTATCATTTTTTATTCTAAAAAGTTAAAGAAAAAAGCATCCATCTTTCATAAAATTGAGCTTTCAAAAAAATTTCTGAAGATTTTTGTAGTTTGAGTTTATAAGAAGAGAATAAAAATTAAAAGCGATATTATTTCCAATTTTTATATTTGTTTAAAAAATGTAGTTTCCAGAAAGTAGCTCTGAAAAAATTGTGAAAAAATTTTGGTAGAAAGTCACAGCCATCCTTTTGTCAGCTGCGTTTTACTGCAAGGGAGAGATTAGAAATATTAGACTTGATCATATTTGCAAAATAAAATTTTCCAAAGCACTTTTTAAGATAATTCCATAAGAATATCAAAACATTCTATCTTAATTGTGAAACCCCTTTTCTTGTTTTGGTTTAATTCATGAGAGTCTTTTTACAGGCAACATTCTTAAAATTAGAAAAAATAAAGCGAAATCCTTCGATTTAACTGTTCCTTCAGGGGCATCCAACTAAGTAATTCTCAAAAAAAGATATTATTAATGAACTTACAAGATTCTATATTTTGGATTTCTACGAATTCCTTGATATTTGTTCTAATAGGCTTCCATTTGCCTTGAAAATCTAAAATAAAATAATTACGAAAAAATTTAGAACTTCGAAACACTTAAATCAGTTTAATACATTAAAAATATATATTCTAGAACGGTTATACATCATTTTGTGGTTTTAGCAGCGTAAAGAGTAGCCTCTTTGATTCCAAAAAAGCAAAGGACACAATTGGATTTATAACAGTCTTAAAAATGGTTTGCATTATTTTAAGGATCACAATGTGAACAAATCATGTATTCATCACAAAAGCTTTCATTATCATAAATAACGACCTTTCATCTCCAACCTAAATAGTTCGAAACTCCCTCTTCTTTCTAAATCCACAAACTCTTCGACCACACATTAGGCAAATCTAGCTTCATACCTTAAGTACTAAAAAAGTGCTTCACTTTGATGCGATTCCCATTTCAAATAAGTTATTCAGTCTAAAAGGTCTCTACTTTTAAAGGCTCATCAAAAAATCAACTGACAACGAAATAAACTATTTCAATAGCATCGTATATTTTATAATTAATGACACCAAAACAAAAGATTTAATAAAATTTTAAGAGATATCAAAAAGAAATCAAAGTTAATTATACCCTGGATTGTTATGCTTCTAACACTAAAGATAAATATAAGAATGTTAAAAATTAAATGCAGCATCTTTGTAAAAACAAAACTGAAAATGAGACAATAACTATAAACGCTCATCTATTTTATTTATACAGTGATAAATTTTTTTTTGATTGACATAATTTAAACGAAATATTTAACGGGAGTTTGCTCATGCACGCCATCTTCTGCTACCTACCATCGAATAAAGTCGATATATTTTTGTGAATCAGTAGGGAGCACGTCAATCTGGCTGGGTTTTAAATGTGATTTACGGAAAATTCATTAATTTAACTTATTTTAAGTGTGTTGTAATTTTTGTTTCGAATGAAATTAGTTTTTACATTATTTTTAGAACACCTACTAACACATATTTTTATATATGATACCATTATGGGTATGAATAGTTAATATAAATGGATTACGGCCATTCAGGCCCATATTTTGACTTTGATTTCGAGAACTATTTTCAATTGAAGAATTTTGCAGTGATTATATAATGTTTTAGGGCGAATGCATCCAATTCATTCTAAACATGGGGCAAAACAAAAAGTGAGAAGATAAGCAAATTTGAAAACTTTCGTCTTCCATTACATATAAATAAAGGCTTTTCGTATCAGTATTAAAAGCCTTAGTAAAAATATATTTCCTGCATAAATTTTATATTAAAGTAGATCAAACGCATATATTTTCGTTTTGTCTAAAAAGTTTTTACACTTTTTTAAAAATTGAGCTATCAAAGTATGTGAATGAATATTTCTGTAGTATTGGCTTTGGCCAGTTTAAAAATATTGCCACATTTTTTGAGAATAAATTTTCTTAAAATACATACTAAACAAATTGTTGAAAAGGTTCCCGCTCCAAACCTTCTAGCACAAAATTTTTTTATAGCATTAGAGCTTATCTCATGTACATCTCAAAAGTGTCCCACCTCCTACCCTTACTCCAGTACATTTGTGTGCTTTCCCGACATATTGAGTTACCTTTTTAATAGTTGTTACTTACAGAAATTTTATTCAAAATATCAACCCTGTACAAAGTTTTTGGTATACAGGAAATTAATTTGAAAACTTGCCTAAAACATATCTATAAATATAAAACTTATAAAAAAAATAACTATCAATTAAGTATCTAAAATCTAAAAAGATCTTTTGTTCAGTGTTTTTTATCAATCAAAAAATTGTCAATTTTGGACCCTATTTTTAGCCCTTGAACTTGATAAAATGACAAAAATTCCAAATTTGACCTAAAAAAAATAAAAAATCATTCGATTCATTTCAAACAAATTACATATTTGGAATCAGCGTATCAAACTCTATCAGAATACGTTTTAAAATTTTAAAATTTACCTTTTTTTAAATTTCCGATTTTTCAGGCCCTTTCAAACGGCCTCAAAATTATGACTTCACATATAATTCAACAAAAAATCAAGTTTTATATATTTTTAGAATCCTCTTATCATTCTGAATATTTAATTTATTTTTAATGATAATCTAATTTGCTAATTCTATAGATTTAGTACGAATCTATTTTTAATTTAAATAAATAGATCTTTCTACTATGTTTTTTAGATTTTATATACTAAATTGTCGGGTATTAATGATCTTTACGTGTACTAATGATCATTTTCGCAGATATAAACGATTATTAGAGGTACTAATGATGTTTACAGGGGTACAAATGATCTATATGGGTACTAATGATCTTTACGGGTTCCTTAAGTGGATCTATAATCCCGGTACCGATGATCTTTGAGAACACCTGGAATCATGGGGGTACCAATTATCTTTAACAGGACCTAGAATCAAGGGGGTACCAAGGATCCTTCACAGTACCAATGATCTTTAACAGGACCAAATTAAGGGGGTACCAATAATCTTTATTAGGAACTAGAATCACAGTACCAATCATCTTTAACAGGACCTAGAATCACGGTGGTACCAATGATCTTTAACAGGACCTAGAATCACGGGGGTACCGATGATCTTTAACAGGATCTAGAATCACGGGAGTACCAATGATCTTTAACAGGACATAGATTAAAGATACCAATGATCTTTAAGTGGACCTAGAAAAACAGGCTTATATTAGTTATAGATAATAAATGTTTTGCTTTTGTTTTAGATTCCAAGTTACAGTAAAACGATACAGAACCTACTAGATAAAGGAGAAATTTACAAAGAATCAACAAATTTGTTGAGGAAACGGCTTATCATCTTCTTTCATTCAATAATATAAATAATAAAACTTCTTACTGAGAATTTTTTTACAAATATCTCGTGTTTTTTTCGCTAATTTTAATGATTTCAATTTTTTGTTAGTATGGCTGAACTGCTTAATGGCAATGAATTATAAAATTATTCACAAACTTAATATTTCATGATCCTTTTTTTGTTATTCAAAACTTGTTATGAATAAACAAAAAATTTTATAGGCAACTGCGATACAGACAAAAATGAATAGTAGTATAGCAAAGCAGCCATACTACCAAAAAAGATCCCTTAACTTTTGTAAAATTTCTAAGAAATGAAGGTCAAAATATTCAATTAAAACACAAAATACTTAATTGATATGTGCTTAGAACCTCATGACAACATTTTAGAACACTTTTTTTTTTATCAAAACGGAATATTTTGGAACACGTAAAATTTAAACATTTTTTTCTGAACGCATAAAATTTGAACGCGTTTAGATAAAAAGTGTTTCTAAAAACGGACACTTTTTGTGTTTAAAAATGCGTTTATAATTTAAACAGATTTTTTACAGTGTACTAAAAAGACTAAGGAAATTCTTTTTGGATATAAACCATCTACACAAAACGAGACATAATATTTTAAATTTCGTAGTGGTGAGTAGTAAATTGTGTTCTTTTTTTTCAATGCTTACGATTGAGATTCTCTTGATATTTTTAAACGATTGATATTTGTATTGAAATCTTCTTAAATATAAATATACTAGCCGGTCCGGGGGTGTTTCCCTCTTTCCTGAAATGGTTTTTCTCCGCGCGCTCGAAACTGGGGTTGGGGGGGGTGGGTTTTTTGGTTTTATTTTTTCCTCGCCGAAAACGGAAGGGGGGGGGGTTGTTTTTTTGTTGGGGGGGGGAAAGGGGGGTTTGGGGGGGGTGTGTTTTTGGTTTTCTTCGCCAACCCGGCCGGGGGGGGGGTTTTTTTTTTTGGGGTGGGGGAATTTGGGGGGTGTGGGGTGTGGTTTTGGGTGTGTGGTGGGGTGGGGGGGGGGGTGGGTTTTTTTTTAAAAAAAAAAAAGGGGGGGGGGGATTATACAAAATTCAACTACATCATTTACTAGTAATATTTTATACTAAGCAGAAAAATAGAACATAAAAATTTTGATTACCTTCAATGAAAAACTTTATGCTACAATTGTGAAAATAATTCATTCCATGGAAAATTTCGTTTAAAAAGATAATGTTAGATAGAATTTGATTGAAATAAAGTTATTTGAAATTACGGCAAAAAATAAAGAAATTGAGAATTTATTTCGATATTTCAAATAATTCCGCTAATACCCGTTTAGTGCGAAAATGTTTTTTCAGTTGTTGGACTTTTTTCACAAAATTAAGGTTAATGGCAAATGCAATTATTTATTGTTTAGTTCTACAAAGGTTTAAAATGAAGAAAAGTTAGTTTTTATGTTTTTTTTGTTTTCAACTAATGATTTTTTTTATATTTTTTCAAGTTTATAAAAAATTATAATTATTTGATATTCAGCAATATTATTATTATTATTATTTAATAAAAAAAAAAAGAGGGAAGAATAAGAATAATAACACAGCATGGTGGATCAAACCAAATAGGTTATTGTCACACCTATAAAAAAATAGGAACACTATACTAAATTCATATTTACAACAGGACTTAAAAATGATATAAAAAATTGGAGAAAAAATCCAGATAATAATTATAAAGGCAAAAAAAGAAGTGAGGAACAGTTATATAATAGGATAAAAAAAACTCCAAAACGTATAATTTTAAAATCAATATAGGAGAAAGACAATTTTCAAACATGTTCACAAAGCATATAATTTTCAAAATATATATATATATATACATACGTAAAAAAAGAGAGAAGAAAGCAAATATCAATTATTGCTGATAGAGAAGCGATGAACTGGCGAAAAATTGATGCTGGATGTAGAGATGCATTGTGGTTGGAAGGGGAATATGAAAAAGAATTACCTAAAAAAAATACAAAAGAGCACGAGTACCAAAATCTCAAAGATATAAAATATAGTATGGGTAATAAATATACTCAAAGACACTAACGAGTTGAAATAAAAATTTTTTACATTTACGTTTGAAACTACAAGAGTTTTTCAGAAGCCTAATACAAATGGGAAGGCTATTCCAGGTTTTTATGGACTTTTTAATAAAAAATTTATTACTTTTGGCAAATTTGTATCTTATATTTGTTAAATTGTGTTTGTTGCGTAAGTTATGATGATGAAACTGCCGATTTTCACAATAATTAAAATTAATTTCATGTTTTAGATTTATACATTTATGAACAAAAAGGGATAATTGAATTTGTCTAATTTGTAAAAGATTCGGGATTTTATATAAACTACGTATATACTCAGCATCCCTATTGAATAGAACTTTCAAAGCCCTGTCTTGTTTTTTCTGTAATGTTGTGAGTTTGGACACGTTAGATGAAGACCCAATAAAGTTAGAGTAAAGAATCTTAGAATGAAAAAGGGCATAATAAATATTTATTTTGGTCTTAGTATCAAGAAGATTTTTAATTTTGAACAACATGCCAAGTGCTATTGAGGTACCTTTTAAAACATTATTGAAATGATTTGAAAAACTAAGATTAAAATCTATAGTTACTCCTAAATAATTATAAGTATTCGTCTTCTGAAGATAGTTTTCTCCAATTTTTAAAAAAAGACAAATATTTTTGTTAAACTTACTGAAAATCATATATTTGGACTTTGATACATTTATATATAGCTCATTAGTGCAACACCAATTATAAAATTCAGAGAGAAACTTATTAATAATATATTGATCTAAAAAAAGATTTTTACTTCGATACAAAATAGTGCAATCATCAGCGTACAAATAAAGAGTAAAATCAGAATTTTGAAGAGAAAAAATATCATTAACATAAAGAATAAATAAAAGTGGGCCAAGGATAGAGCCTTGTGGCACACCCTTATTTAATTTAGAATACTTAGACGCACTGTTATTTACAAAAACATATTGTTGACGATTGGAAAGGTAACTTTTTAAAAGTTCTAAAAATTTATCTCTAAAACCATATCTATGTAGTTTAGCTAGTAGGTATTCATAATTTATACTATCAAAAGCTTTTGAAAAATCTATATAAATAACACACGATTCCAAACCATTGTCCAAGGTCTCTAAATTATAATTTACTAAATTTCCAACAGCTAAATCAGTCGACATACCAGGCCGGAAACCAAACTGTCTTGAATTGATAATATCAAATTTATTTAAATACTTTATCATCCGGTTAAAAATAATTTTTTTCGAAGATTTTGCCTATAAAAGGAAGGAGGCTAACGGGTCTATAATTACTTGGATAGCATTTATTACCTGATTTAAAGACTGGAATTACTTTGGCGATTTTTAAACTGATTCGATTACAACTTTCAAGAAAAATTTTGTTAAAAAGTAAACAAATATTTTTAGATAAGAAACTTATAAAAATCATACCGATTTTATTAGAAATATTGTCCCAACCAGCAGAAGAAGATGAATTAAAAGAAGTAGCTGTAATTACAATATCATCAACAGAAATTTCATCAAAAAAGAAGGAATTCATAACTGGGGAGATATTAAAGCTGGGAAAATGATGACAATTAGATTGATAGGAAAAAGAAGAGAAAAAATTATTAAAATCGTTTGGCTTCAATGGGATTAGCATATTACGTTTACGCCCAAGTAAATTGTTTATAACTTTCCATGAATCATTTACATTATTCCGTAAAATTGAAAACTTTGTACGGTAAAACTCATTTTTTAAAAACCTTACTTTTTTATTATATTTACTTCTAATTGACTTGTATAAATTCCACGTTTCAAGGGTTCTGTTTTTCAAGAATTTATGAAACAGCATATCTTTGACTTTCTTAATACTATTAAGTTCACTCGTATACCACGTATTTACTTTATGGGATGGATAGGTTCTTTTTACCAAAGGAAAGCTTATATCAATTATTTTAGTAATTTTTTTTATCATTTCATCATAATACTCATTTGCACCTTTATTAATGTCAATGAGCCAATCTTCTATATACAAGTTTGAATAAAAATTCTTAAAATTTTTGTTATTATATATTCTGCAGTATTCATTATTTAAATTAAAGTGATTGACATTTTTAAAGTAATTTTTGCACACAATAAAATTGGGAAGATGGTCAGAGATATCCAAAGCTATGTTACCTGAAATACTACCAGCACAACTAAAATTAGAAAAAATATTATCAATGCAGCTTGAAGTTGATTTACCAAAACGAGTTGGACCTAAAATGCAGGGATAAAAACTTTTTTCATACATTAAATTGTAAAAATTAGAAACATTTCTGCAAATATCAAACTTGTTCAAATCTAAATTAAAGTCTCCTAAAATGAAAGTATTTTTCTTAGCATCGGTGTTTAAAAATAATGTTTCTAATTCTAATAAAAATAGCTTGCAGTCCAGACAAGGAGGTCTGTAGATTATAATAATTCTAAAATTTGAAACATCAACAATCATGACTTCAAAAGAAGTGAAAGTAAGATTATTACAAACTAGATTGAATGTATACATATTATCAACGTAAAGACCTAACCCACCACATCTACCTTGCTTACGCTCAGAACAAATAAAGTTATATCCATCTATATCATTGTTACATCTAGGTTTCCATATTTCCGAAAGGGCAAATATGTCAATTTTAGAAGAACCTATTTCATCAATCAATAATTTAATATCATCATAATTTTTGTCAAAGCTACGACAATTAAGATGGAAGACTGAAAGATCACATGAAGACGCTCCATTTTTATGAGAATATAAGAAATTTTTAAGGCTATCAATAGTAAAAAAGTTAAAATCAATGTTGGAAAAAACCGAGCAATTGGCAAAAAAAGTATTCATTATTGGCATTCGATGTATAATCATTATAACTATAATTTGTATTATTTTTAACAAAATTATATTGACTTTTTCGAATGGGACATATAGCATCAAAAGAATTATGATTAAAACAGCTGATTTTTTTAAGGATACAGTTGGTACATTTGTACATGTCTTTATTAGACATATCAGGGCACACACTTGATAGATGAGAACCAGAGCAAAACTTACACGTTGGTGAATTGGAAGATTTACAAGATGTGGAGTTATGACCATATTTACAACAAATATTACATTGTTTGAAAGAAAAAAAGTCTATAACATGATGACATTTATACCCAATGAACAAAAATTTTAAATTTAACAAATATTTATAAATAATAAAGATGTTTCAGGGCTAATTAAAAGTTAAGTAAATTATTAAGCCTTTTTAACAATCACGAAAAAGCGCATCGTAAAGAGTATGTGTAAGAAGATTGTACTTATAGTGTAGCTTAGAATTTTATATATATTCAATTATTCGTTAAATAATATTAAATTATTTTTTTAAAATATAAAATTGATGGTTGTTGATCTAAATTAATTTCTGCAATCTGTTTGAAGTTAAAATATTCTTACTTAAAGGAGAATTTTCAAACAAAACAAGATTTTTCAAAACTGAAATTTCAATATTTACTTATTTAACTAAGTTGATTAAAGTAGCACTTAGTAATAAAAAATACAGATATAATTGAAAATTATGCGGTGAAAGATTTCGATCTTTTATGCATTAAAATGAGCAATGATACGTCAGAAAACCAAACCAAAACGTCTCAAAATCAAAATTGAATTTGTAAATTTATTTATGATATATATTGAAATATGTTAGAGTTTATTTCCATTTGTAGTATATGAATTTATCAATTCCTTCTTATTAACGTATCAATTACCGACTTATTTTATTATCAAATTTTAATTGGCTTTTTAATAACCTTGTTTTTCTTTCCATATCTCAATTCAAGGAAAATTTTCATATTGTGCTTTCTATTTTCTCTTTCTCAATAAATAGAATATCTGTTATATAGTTCATATTTGCTATCTTAAAATGAAACTGTTTAAGAAGAGAAAAGGTTTTAAAACTTTTTTTAATTTTAGGACCTTTTGGTTCTGAAATTTTGACCAGGCACTGCATAATCATCGTGCCACATTGACTTGTGAACGTGGCGCCAGTTTAGAGATTCGAATCCATGCCTCCTTCCTTCATCAAAGTGAAGAAAAGTTTTGCAGGGATAGGCAGCACCCGTCTCTAGTATTTAATTCAGATATCACAGACAGGTATTAGGAGTAAACTGGAATATGACATTTAAAGAAAGTAAACTTGGCAAGCGCAACTTCAATGCAAGAAATCATCTTCTTTCTATTTTACATAGAAGGGGTGGTGTTTATAACTAGAAAAGAGTATGAACGTGACTTACATTTGTTTACTTTCAAAGCACGTTTCCTGTCTTTGCCTTGCACAAACTAATTTTCTAACATATTACCTTCATAAATTTGTCTAGACACCTTTCCTGAACAGCATACACTGAGAAGTGAATCGTTACATTTATCCTAACATGAATGAAAGGATAGAAGAAAGAATTTTGCAAGTGCAAAAGCACCCAACGTGATGCAACAACAAAGCAAGCAGATTTGGAGTTCCAGATTTTAAAATCAGATAACCGAAACAAATATTATCTTCAAAAAAGTCTTGAACCAATCAATTTCCTTGACCTTATTCATGATGGGCTATTTTTATTTCCTCGGTGACGGGAGGCTATTTTATCCCCTCTTTTTTTCTTAAAATATTCACTATTTTTACAAAATTCTGGCTTGAACCTACTAAATAATTGATTGCGAGTTTGATGGTATCATTTTTTCAAGAAAAAGAATGAAATCTGTCAATTAATGCCAAATATATTATAATTCAACATTTTTTGCCTTAATGTTATGTGAATTTATTTAACTAAATTTTTGTCACTAATTAACCCAACATATTTCACCTGTCAGCGTTCACAAGTGACTTAATGCCAAACACTTTTTCCATCATTTTTGAATAAACTTATCCATACACAGCAAATCAAATATACTCAATTTGATCCATAAAATACTTTTGTCGCTCTTGATTTAAATTATGGTTATTGTTTAACTTTGGTTATTAGTTCTCAGATATTTTTGTATCATTTTTGTACAATTTTTGTCTCATTTAGCAAATCGGGCTTTCTCTATTTCATCATGACATTTCTTGTCAATATATACACAGGTAATCAACACTACATTTCAATTTGGCTAAAATTGTTATATATTTAGTTAATTCGACACTATTGATTTTTATATATTTAAGCCCAATCGATAAATTAATTTTCTTTCTTGATATAATAATGATTTTATCAATCTCATAAATAGGGACGGGACCAAATTTCTACTCAAAACGACATGAAATCCTTTTTGATAAAGCTCATAAAATTAAAATTTATATTTATTGCTCCTGAAATTTCCCAATAATAACCCTATAGATGCGGTATATATAATAATATATTTAAACATAGTCAGCAATAAAATTTTCAAAAAATTATTGTAAAATGACATGGTGAAAAATATTACTGTGTGACTCTAACTCAGTGGTTCTTAACCTTGGGTCGCGAACAAAATTTGGGTCCCCTGGCGATTTTTTTGGGTCGCCAAGGGCCAATGAGAAAAAGGGGAAGATAAAAAAAATCTTGAAATAACAAAAATAAAACTTAATTATAAAAATGAATACGGTCAGAAATCCATTTGATGTGAAAATTGAAGATCTACCTCAGGAAATTTCTGATATCTACCAATTAGAAGAGCAACTAATTGAAATAAAAATGACAAAGCTCTTGAATGTGATTTTTAAACAGAAACTTTGAGTGCTTTCTGGACATAGATTTATAAAGAAAAAGAAGTGGTGGGGTTTTTAAGACACTTAATGTCTTTCTTCCTTTCCCAACAACGTATTTGTGTTAGACTGGTTTTTCAACTCTTATGGCTGTTAAAAATAAATATCGAAACCGTTTATCACGGGAGCACGACATGCGATGTTGTCTGTCAACAATAAAACAACCTTTTGAAGAGCTTTCAAGAAAATTTCAAAAGCAACGTTTTCATTAATTGTAACTTCTTTGTCAAATTAAAACATTGTAATAAATAACGTTTCTTTTGTAAACCAAAAAAAGCATTTTGATTTTTTAAAAAAGTTAGATAAATATTATTTTTTATTATCCGTCTTATTTGTTTACATGTTGGGTCGCGAGTGTTTGTGTCGTACGTAAAATGGGTCAGCAAATGAAAAAGGTTAAGAACCGCTGAGTCTAACTAAACCGAAAACTTTAGTCTTGTTCCTTAGTTTTATTCTTATTCCTTAGTTTATCCTCATCTTTGTTTACTAATAAAATAGACAGCTTTGAAGTATATATTCCAGTAGGACTTCCATTCTTTTGCTTACAATTTCTCTATCTGCTTGAAGTCTGTACTTCATTTCTCCTATACTCTACATGGTATCTAATTTTACTTTTCATTCTAAACTGGTCCTTTCTTCAGAAATTCATTTTGAGCAATCTATGTTTGAAAAAACCTTTCTCAGAGACCTCAGAATTAAAACTATTTTAGAGCTTTTATATTGAAGAGAATCTCTTTGTTGATCTTGGGTTTTTTTTATCAATATCATGTGTTGTAGTATCAGGTGATATGAAGCGATATTACTCTGGATATTTGCAACTAAATCTTTTACAAATTTCGTTTTCTTCATGAAATCATTCATGATCATGTTTTTAATTACAAAAAGTTTTCCACCTTTATCATCTAAAACAGCAATTATCAACGTGATATAGGTGGACCAATAGTAGTCCACATACCATCTTTGGTGATCCATCTAGAATTCGTTGCCATAAAAAAATAGGTTGAAATTTCCCATAAACAAAAGCTAACGATCTAAACATCTGACACAAATGACTAGATAACTTAGGTCAAGAAGAGAGGGAAAATTATCTTTCTAGAGAGGGAATTGATATTGATTAACAGTTTTGATAGATTTTTAACAGTTAAATAAAATTTTACAAAAAATAAATGACACAATCGAAATTACAACCATTTATTTAGTCAAAAACTTTATTTTAATCCTTTATTTAGGAATCAAAATTAGCCGGTCACGAATAGCGTTTACTAAATATGTTTTAGCTACATTAAAATGAAATATCGCTTCTGTGTGTTATATATTGATAAAAATCCCATAATGATGAAATAGAAAAAGGTGGATTTGCTAAATGGAAAGAAATTTATTCAAAAATTATAAAAAAATATCTGGCTACAAATTAACCAAAGTTAAACAGTGACAAAAATATTTTGAGAATCAAATTGAGCATGCTTGATTTTCTGTGTATGGATAAGTCACATATTAGGAATGAGAGCATTATGTTACCTGTGAAAGTTAATTTACTGACAGGTAAAATATTTGGGGGGAATTAATCATGAAAAGTTGGTTTATTTAAATAAATTAAGAGAATATTAAACCAAAAAAATTGTGTAATTATAATATATTTTATTTAGCATTGATTGACAGGTTGAGTGGTTTTCATAAAAATATATAACGCAATAAATATTTTTACAATAAATTATTTAGTGGTTTTTGGAGAGAATTTTCTAATAATTTTAATATATCAAGAAAAAAAGGGAGGCAAAATAGCCATCCGTTTCTGAGGAAATGAAAATAGCCCGTCAAGAATAGGAAGATACAGCTAGCGATTATAAGAAAAGAAACGAAATTTTTAAGGAAATTAAAAAGCCAATTATAAAGAATAGATGTTTTATTTGCACTCTACCGCAGATATTGCGTAATATTGCACCCATATTGGATCATTTGCCATTTTTGGCAAAAAAAAATAAATAAGTTTATCTTTGAATTGAGTACTATTTTTTTCTTTTATTGCTTTTCAGGCCTAATTTGTTCTTTCTAGTTTTTTTAATGGCTAAAAAAAATGAAATATGACAACTCAAACTTGAAATTTCGTTTTACTGCATTAACGTTTGTTGGGGAAGAGGAACATAAGTGTCCTACACTGTAAAAAATGTGTTTAGATTCTAAACATAATTCTAAACACATTTTTTGTCCTCACTTTATTTACACGTTTAAACCTAACGCGTTTAGTAAAAGCATAGTGTTTAGTTCAAATGTGCTTAAATCACTCAAATCCACAATGTACGTTTTTTTAGATCAATGTATGAATATTTAAATTAAAATTTTTTTGCATATGTTTAAACAAAACTGAAAAACAAAACTATAACTGATACAAGTTGTATTCAGTTACCTTGTCGATGAAAACACCCCAAAGTACCTTTACCTTTACCTTTATTAAAAAATATCAGCCTATAAATACGCAAAATAATGAATAGTAAATTTTATCATAAAATTTAAAACATATAGAAGCAAAATACAATAAAATTTCCTTTTGAAAATTTATTTATGAAAGTCAAAAATTATAAAAAAACATTCAATCCAATTTTATTGATTCTTCAAATTTCCTATAAAAGTTTACAAATTTGGAACATTTAAAAAAGGGATAGTCGTCTTTGAGGATTTCGAGTTGCAAAAGTCCCAAAACTTGATAAGACTTCGGATAAATTAGATCAAAAACGTAGTATGCCATTAATAAATAATTTATAGCCTCCATTACACTTTTTCCACAAAAAATTTTAAGACCATCACCAACTAAATAAATTTCTTTTATCTGCCTGTTCTCACAAAGAAAAAATAGCTTGGGCGAACTTCCTTGAACGCACGGAATATTTTCAATTGAGTTCTAAAAAGTTAGTTTTTAAATTAGTCATAAAGAAACAAAAGTTTACTTGATATTCTGAAAAAATTCGTCTTCTTTGCTTTTATATTGAAGGCACTTTTCAAGTTGCTTAAGTAACTTGTATAATTGATAATCGTCATCGGGGAAATATTCCTAGAAAAGTAAAATATAGAAAAAAAACCAATTAAAAGTTTATACCTTTTCGTCTATGGCTTTTTCAGTTTTTATTAGAAAATTCTCTGTGTTAGATTATTAGTTCCAGCAAAAATCTATGTTAGTTAGCATTACAAAAAGTAAATTGTTTACAGTTGTAGATAACTAAGGCCATTTATAACTCAACTCATCAAAAAAAATAAAAAATTTAGAAGAAATTTTCTCCACACAAAATGAGTTCAAATGTTCTTCATAATAAATAATTTTGTAAAGAAAACAACAAAACAGAATATTTTCATTGAAACAATAAATATTTTCTATCTCTGCGAATCTAGGATCTGTAAAATATTCAGAAACAAGTAAAACATCAGAACAATAATAATGGATCCCATTCTTTATAAGTGACTGTGTTTTTAAAAAATAGGCAGGATGTTCGTTTGAGCACTTTGTATAGTAATCTATGAGTTTATTGTCTATGTCCTCAACATTAACAATTGTATAATTAAATTAATTATTTTCGTGAGATAAATATGAGTTTGATGGCTCTCCAAAAAAACATGACTGCTCAAACACATCCAAATTTGGTGATAATCATCTATGCTTTTTTCAATTAGTTTAAAATTTTTCCACTTTTTATTTTTAATTATACTGTGTTTCGCTTCAAGTCTAACGCACCAATGGTTTCGACCAGGACCAAACTCATTAATTTGATCAGGGAAGTGTGTTATGTAATGCATTTTAGGGGTTATATTTTGATCGGGATACAGTTGCGAAAAGTAGTGAATGAAAGAAAAAATTAGAAAATGAAGTTCATCACATGTCTCGTTAGATGAAATTGGGGAAATAACCAAAATTGATATTTTCAGTAATGTCAAAAAGCATTTCCAAAACCGATTGTTATTAGGAACAAAGTCACCGACAAGAAAAGGTAAATACAACATCAAATTCTTCGTCTCAATAGCGGTTTGAGGAAAAGTATTTGGATATATGAGGGACTTTTTTCAATTTTCTGTGGTTTATCATTTTTATGATTAACACTGTATGAAAATTGAGAAATACGTTTATTGAGTTCTTCTAAAGTGAAGAATTTTCCTGTATATATGCAATAGTGTAGAAGCTTTTGAATTTTAAGTTTTACCACACCTTCAAAAAGTACATGCATTGGATCATACAAAAGACAACGCGTTACATCAAAATCAGGCACACTCAATAATGGACTGCTTGAATTTATTCCATATTTTTTAGACCAAAAATTTTTTTCTTTTTTACCCATTTTCTCCATCTCGATACATCTGAGTTTATGCTCTAAGTTACTGCGTAAATAAAACTTTAAAAGGGGTGTAGTTTGTAAGCCAATATACTCAACAATATAATTTATTTCACATGTTCGACAAGGTTTTTGAGCAAACGAAACGCCTTCCTTAAACCCTCCTAGATACTGATTGGCTACAGTATCTCCCATAACAAAAAGCAATGTTCCGTAAATAGTTGTAGCCATACCATGCTTAAAAAATTGCCATCCTTTGTTCAAAACTTCTAGATCCTTAAAAAAAACTTGCTAGAACTACATCGCAACCAAATTTTCTTAAATTAGCAGTTTTAACAATACATAAAAGTTGGGTTGAGCTTGTTTTAATAAGATGAGATGGGATGTTTAACAATGACCAATAAAATGAAGAAATCTTATGTTTTTTTTATGAGAACCGATTGGATTAGCTATTTCAAAATCATCATGATAAACTGAAAAAAAGAGACGTTTTTCCTTATAACTCAATAATTTATCTCGTAAATATTTTGCTTCAAAAATATCTTTACAAATTTCTGAGTTTATTTTATCATCATAAAAGAGTAAATCCTTAGATAAACACAGAAAAGTAAAAAAGGGAACAAGAAATGCGTAATAATCAATATTAACTAATTTGTTTTGTTTTTCACAGTACTTAGGCCAGCTACCAATCCTTATTTTTTTGGGCGAAACATAACTAAAGTTATCAATAAAAATTTTTTCTTGCATATGGTGTGAGCGTAAGTTTTCAAAAATATTGACAGAAAAAAACATTAAAAACTTCATCAATATCATTTCGTAACAAATTTTGTTGTATTAAATTTTGCTTTATTTTACAAATTTCTATTTTAAAAAGATTTTGGGCGTAAAATAAAAGCTTTTCATTAGCCCTTTGAGACAAGTTCATTTCAGCTCTAAGTGCTAAAATGAATTTTGCAGGGTCTTCTTTTTCATGTATTGAATTATCTAAATTTTTAAAAGAATTATCGTCGAAAAAATCTGCATTATAATCAAGACTAGAAATATTCAATATATCAAAATGCTTACGTTGACAGTTTTTTTAAAAGATGAATAAGAACTAAAAGATAAAGAACAATTTTTAGCTGAGCATTTAATCTTAAAATTTTTATCAAAACGATGCCTAGAAATGAGATGGGAAATAAATTCTTGTCCATTGCTTGTGTGAAAAGGGTTCGTGTAGAAAAATATATCTGACCCCATCAAAAAAACAACATGTAAATTTTTTTCTTCGTTTTATCTAAATTATTTGAAAATAAAAAATATCATCATGTGTTGTTTTTGAAATTTTGGTCGTTTTGTTACTTCATGGTGAATTTGTAGATATGGCGTTAATTTTGATATTTTGATAGAAATTTCAATTAACAGAAGCTTATAGACTCAATGGTATGTTTTTCAATAAAAATAATAAATATTATAAACTATAATAATAAATTCTTTGTATTTCTTAAAAATTTTTTACATTTTTTAAAATTTTATGAAAATCTGTGAACGAACCATTTGCAATACTCAACAAGTATCATCGGCGTCAACTTTGAGGAGAAATAAAAGGATTAACTCCAAACTGATATCAAGGTCGAGTTTTAGTGAAATTATAATTGAAAAATGTTGACAAAAGAATGAGGACGGGTAAGGAAACAACAAAATTAGGTTGGCGACAATTCTGAACGATCTTTTATATAATGCTATATAAAAACTATAAATTAACTATTATCCAGCTATTGTGCACTGCTATATCTAAGTAATTAGTAAAAATAGCCATTGTCCACCTTCTTGAAGATCTATAAGTAGAATATGACCTGAGCATTTGGTTGGTTTTATCTACTCCTCCCTTGAATTGATTATACAAAATAATTGTTTCGGGTTTACGTTTATCATCAACCAATTCAATCTCACTCAAATGTTGGCAAGACATAACATACACTACTTTAAAATTTCGCTCTGCATGTTTTGGAGGAATGTAAGCAGTAAGTGAACAGTAATTTGTATATAAAAATGAGGCCTAGTTGTTGTAAGTTTTTAGGTCTGAAAATATGTGGTATGAAAACGCGGTTTGACCTGACTGTCCCGCATATTGTAATGCCCCTGAAAGTTGCCCATACACATAAATCATGTGAAGTAAAAAATCTGTCCGTAATAACTCCACATGCTAAAAGTATATTAGAATCAGTAACTAACCTTTTGACAGTGTTAGTACCCCCAAAATAGCTTTTATCGCTTAACCCAGAAATATAAATCTCTGTTTTCAGTATGTAAAGAGACCTAGCATCTGTACAGTGATATCTATCTAAGATACCTTCGTGTAAGTTTAATATACCTGGTCTTGCGAGGGTAATAGGAGAGAATAAGTTTGTAAAAAGAAAACACCTTTGTAAAAAATATTTTTAGAAAAATTATTAAAAAAGAACTGTTACAAGTATTGACAAAAATATAGTTTTCAAAAACATAAAATATAGTTTCTGAAAAATTAACTTATTCTAAAAGATCTTAGTGTTAATATTAGTCCATTCTTCTTCTTCTTCTTCATCTACACCTTATCCCCTAGTTGGGGGTCGGTGGCTTTAATCCTTTCTCTCCACAATTTTCTGTTGAGTGCATCTTTTTCATCTAGCCCAAGCTCCTGGAGTTTTTCTTTTAGCCCATCTTTCCATCTTTTTCGGTGTCTTCCTCTGCTTCTTTTGCCATCCACTCCTTTTTCCATCACTTGACGTACTGGATCCTCTTCTTTTTTCCTTAAAATATGTCCGTACCATCGCAACTTACTTCGCTCTGTTACCGCCAACACGCTTACCTCAACTCCTGTCCTTCTTCTAATTACTTCATTTCTTATTTTGTCTTTCAGAGTTTTTCCCAGCATCATTCTCAGCATCTTCATTTCTGTGGTCAACAATCTCTTCTCTTCTTTCTTTTTGAGACTCCAGCATTCACACCCATAGGACATTACAGGTCTAACCATTGTGGTATAAATTTTTGCTTTTAACTTCATCGGCATTGCTTTATCACATAGTACGGTTTTCACTTCTTTCCATTTAAACCAGCTCGCATTTATTCTTGATTGTATATCCCTTTCATAGCTTCCATTACACATAACTTGCGCTCCCAAATATTTAAAATAATTCACCTGCTTCAGTTTGTTTCCATGTCTATCTTCCACATTCACTTTGATATCCTCATTCTTGCTACACATCATTGTTTCTGTTTTTCTAGCATTCATCTTTAATCCAAACTTTTCTAAACTTTCTTGCCATTTTATCAGTCTCTTCTGTAGCTCCGCTTCGCTATCCGCTAATATTGCCAAGTCATCTGCGAATAAAATTTCCCATAGTTCTTCTTTCCTTAAATGCTTTGAAAGCTCATCGATAACCAGCGCAAACAATAATGGACTTAATGCTGAACCTTGATGTAAACCTGTTTTTACTTCAAATTCCCTTGACAATCCTTCGGTCGTTTTGATGCATGTCTTTGAGTTTTTATACATTTCTTTGATTAATCTCACTAATTTTTCTGATACTCCCTTTCTACGCAAACACCAAAAAACTACTTTTCTGGGAACAGTACCATAAGCTTTTTCTAAATCTACAAAACCACAAAAAACTGATTGATTGCCTTCAATCTTCTTTTCTATTATTTGCTTCGTAATGAAAATCCAATCTATTGCACTGAAAAAAAAAAGAAATTAAGAATTAGTCCATTGTGACTCATTTAAAACTATTAAGACGCCTTTGCTGGAAAATATTAAAACAAAAACAGATTGTGATAACCCTTGTAAAAAGACATGAAATTTTATCTTATAAAAAAATTAAAAAAAAGGCCCCAAAAGTTTTGATATAAATATTGCATATTTTAAACCAATATGACTTTTTTGCGAAAAATTATTCAAAACAAACAAATTGCGAAAATGAAATACTTATGTGAAAATACAGCAAAAAAGAAAAAAAGAGCTCTATGAAGTATTGATATAATATTTTAACAAAAATTAAGCTATCCTTAAAATCATCCATGTGTTACAATTGATTATTTGTGTTAATCATTTAGCGCAAACAAAACAAGTAGCAAAATGATCCCTAAAAAGTGTTTATATAAATATATTGTATTCCTTAAACGTATGCCTTAGTGAAATTTAAGTTAATTGAATTATTATAAGATGGAGATAATAATATTAAATTATATCAAAAGAAGAAGTATAAAAAATTTTAAGTGAAAAAGATTAAATAGAAAAATCTACATGATGGCAATAACTCATTTAAGATAAAAAACAAAAAATTAAAAACAAAATAATTGATCTTGAAATATAAAATAGTTACCATCTTGGAGACCACAGACACACAGAAAAGTTAGAATGATATACGTTTAAAAATTTGAATGCTCAAAAGTGTCAGAAGAGGAGAAAATGAACGAGGCAAAAAGTTATGGGTAGAGATTATGTTAAGTTTTAATATATAATCTTTATATATATATATGGCACAACTATTAAGTACTTCAACGCGCCAGTGAAAAGAGCAATGTTGGGAAGCAAAATGAAATGAGAACAGATGTTCAGAGTAAATTATTATAGCATATACTATTTAAAATCGTGCAAATTCCAAAGTATAGGTAAAAACTTTTGTAACATCGTATGAGGTAGCAAAATATGAACAGAAAGTTTGATATTTTTTGATATTTTAAAGAATATTTTTCGATTCTTTGATTACAGAATTTTATTTTGATTATTAGAAAAAATATATTATTTAATATCGTGAAAAAATTGCAAAAATATAGGTAATAACTTATCTAACATCCTCTCCCCGAATGAGGTATATCAAATCTTACATCTAGCAAAATATGAACTGATCGGTTGAAGATGAATTATCGCGGTATACAGGTTGGAGATGAACCATCGTAGTATAATGTATATAGGTAATAACATATGTAACATCATCTCCCCGAATGAGGTATATCAAAACTTATATCTAGCAGAATGTGAACAGAAAGTTGAACATTGTCTCCTTAGTCATTTGTACATGGAATAGAAACCATCGTAGTATACAGGTTGGAGATGAATCATCGTAGTATACAGGTTGGAGATGAATCATCGTAGTATACAGGTTGATGATGAATCATTGTAGTATACAGGTTGGAGATGAATCATCGTAGAATACAGGTTGGAGATGAATCATCGTAATATACGGGTTGGAGATATTTTAATATATATTAAAATTTGTTTCATTATTTTTTGATTAAATTTTCTTTTTCTAAAAGCTTAATTCATTCTAGGTAATGAATATTTTCTATTTATTTTTATTCATTTTTTTACCTTTGTCATTTCTAAAAGCTTAATAAATTTATTCTACGTAATGAATCTTTTCTTTTTTAGCATCTCATTTAGAGAAACGTCTTATTGCGATACAACTTCCAGTATTCTTTTGTATGAAAAAAGATGAATTATTAACTCTAGAAAAAGATCCTCTTTAATGGCGGAGACTAAGTGATGTAAATATAAAAGCTGATATTTTTTAGTTAAATTTTTTTAGCATATCCTCCTTTACTAGTCTAGAATTTAAACGCTTGTTTAGCAAAAAATATGATGGAAGAATAAATATAATAACAGGAGTTGAATTTGCGAATAATTTCAAAAATTATTAGAATTCGCTTAAAATTTATATATTGCAATAACATTAGTTCATATCAACTGATATTACAACAAATGATACCTGAAAAAACTAAGATCACTAAAAAAATTTTTTCAATAGGAAAGTTCTGTAATCGGGTAAATTATATGCTAAATAAATCTCTGAATAAAATTTTTCCGAACAGAGATTTTAAGCAATTAATTTCCGATGAAAGTAGAGCTACCAAGGAAAGACAATTATAGAACTAAAATAAAAATAGATACTATATAAAGTATAGAAGAAACTACGTACAAAATACAAACTGATATTTAATTTGTAGTGAAAACAATTAAAATCCTATTGAGGTTAAAAACTGTGTCTTTAAGTAATATATGCAGAAATGGATAAATAAAACTAAAAGAGGCCAAAAATTCTCAGTTTTGTTACAGTTGCAGAAAGCTTTATCATATCATTTTAAACAATTTTTATAAATTTACACGGTTATATTAAAATATTTCAAGGGAAATTCAAATGTAAAACTTAATCTCTTAATTATATCAAAAAGATTGAAAATAATTTTATCAATTTGGCTAATATATATATAAGTTTATATATAACTTAATTAAACACATTAAACCATTATTTGCATGCAGTATCATTACGTATGTATAGATTCACAATATGATTTTCAAATAGAAAGCCTTCAATTTGTTATATGGCCTCAATATTATTCAAAAATAATAAAAATGAAACAGACTACAAATTAGCTTTTCTGAATAAAATTGTGCATTAACAATTTACTATATATGGATAAGTTTATTTCAATATATTGAAAAAAATATTTTCCGTAAACCAAATGTGAAAGTTAATTTAGTGGCATAGAAAAGTATTTTAATGGAATTAAGCACAGAAAGTTAGTTTATTTTGAAGCAATATTTATCAAAAAAAAAAACGCGTGGAGAAAATATATTTTGAATTTTATATATTTGACATCGATAGACATGTTTGTTTGATTTTCATGAAAAAAATATATATAAAAATATCAGATTTGCAATTTATATATTTGTGGGTTGGTGAAAGTTATTTCTAAAAATAGTTAATATTTTAGAAAAAAATGAGGAGGAAATGTCTTGTCGTTGAAGAATAAAAAAAAGCCCGTTAGGGTTAAGGTTAAAGCAATATAGAGAAAATTAATAAAATTAAAATTACTATTTTTTTAATTTTCGGATAGACATTGCTTCTGATCATCGATACAATAGAAATGAAGGAAAAATAATTTTAATTATATTATTTTTTAATAATATAGCTAAATATAGTTTTTTTCTGAATAAGAAACTCAAAATCTAAAGTAAATTAAATTTTATTTGATTATCATGTTTTATTGCTTGGTAATTAGCATTAATTTTCAAACTAGGTATTGAAATAAATTTTTTAAGCTGCGTTTTTTCATCGCCATCTGTTTCTGAAATAAATGATCGAGGCATGTTGAAACAATATTTAGCACAATACACTTTTTATTCTGTAATATTTAAATCACCGGATAAATTGACAAAGATATGAATTTATTGTTTAGACAAAAATAAGAAAAAACAACAGTTTATTATTTTATGTTTTTGTTGAAAAAAAGTCTTTCAAATTTTTTATTTTTTAGATATTTTCTTCTAAAGCACGCATTGCAGCCCATAAATTTTAGACGATTTTATTCCATATAGCCTGCGGCAAGACTTTTTTTTTGCAATTGAGAGATGCACTAACCTTTTTCCTCTTCGCTTGCTCCACTAATAGAATGGTAGTTATTTTTTGTGACTTCTATTTCCATAGCTGTCAACCTGACATGAGGCTAGTATATATCTGATCATAAGTAATTCACAAATACCAAGGAAAGTACAAATATTTTGTAATTAAAATTGGCTGATTATTGAGGCATTATTTAAAAAAAATATGACTTTTGGATCTCAAAATCAAAAGACGGAGAGGGATGTTGCGGTAAAAGATTTATCGGAGGAGAAATAGAAAAGAAAAATCCGTTTGCAAGAAAATCTGACAGATTTTGAGGGTGATAGAAATTTAGAAAATGATTAATTATTTTTATATTTTAACCCCCCCCCCCCCTTTTTCTTAAAATATTTAATATTTTTTACAAAATTTCGCCTGAACCCAAAAAATGTTTGCTTTCGAATCTGATGTCATTTATTTTTCATGTAAATCAATCAATGCCAAATATATAAGCTTGAAAATATATTATAAAATCCATATTTTTTGAGTTAATATTGTTTTAATTTATTTATTAAACCAACTTTTTGATGTTTAATTCACCCAAAATATTTTACCTGACAGTAAATTAACTTTCACAGATGACTTAACGCCAAACACCTTTTCTCATTATATTAAAATAAACTTATCCATACTAGTGCTCTGTGTATGGCGGACAATTCGTGGGGCGGAAGCAGATTGTCCATACCAACTTTTTGCATATCCGTTCGGGTTTTATTATTATATCGAGGACTATCTGTGGGTTGCCAGACTTTTATGCTTCTTATATTGATTGCATATTAGCCCTTATGGAAATAGCTTTTTTTTATTGCTATGTGCTACATATATTGGAAAGAGATTTGCATTGAGAAAATTGTGTATGAAGTGGAATCGTAATTGAAATGAAATAGAAAGATAGAACAGGTTTGATTAGTCTCATTGATGCGTATAGAAGAGAACAGAGAAAAGATCAAATAATATGAATGTCATATTTTTTGAAATTTTCCACGTGCGATTGATTATAGTCTTTTTATAGATACTAAAACAATAGAGCTTTTTTTCGTATGATAATTAATTTTCTCTCAGGGAAAGAGGGTCAGAAATTTTTCAGGGGGAAGTGGACGGCCATCTACATGCTGGCTACGCTTCTGTATACATATTTAATTTTATTTAATGAAGTCGAATCATATTTAATTGTTTTAAAAGTTTAACCCTAATATATAATTTGAATATGAGAATCAGATTATAGGGAACGATCTTAATTTTTTCGATATAAATTTGTTATTTAAAAAATAATGCTATTCTTACTGCCTCCGATTACATATCTAATTAATATTTTCATTACCAATTACAATTAAATTATTTTTTCAAATATTTTATTGGTAAATAGGAACCTCTGATTTCAAAGTTTTAATAGTACGAATGTAAAGTTTTATTTTTATTACAGTCGTTTAAAGTTCAATATGAAAGTCCAAGACTTTTTAATGGAAGTGGTCTTTTACCACTTCCAACTTCGGTAAGTCGAGATCTTTCTGATTATGCAATACTGGGAAGAGCTATGTTAGCCAAAAACTTGAAAGAAAATGTTTCCTTTACTCAACTTGCTTTTACGTCACACATGTGGACTGACTCATATAAGAAAAAGTCATATTTGTCAATCTACTACATAAGTTATGATGGACTCTTGTAAGCCGTGTTATGTTATAACAACTGAAAAGTTTGACGCTGAACTGAAAAAAACGAGTTTCAACATTATAACAGCTATGCTCGCTTCCTTATCGAAATTTGGGCTAGATCAATCCCAACTTTGCCCTTTTATATTCACAACAGATAGAGGTAGCAACATGTTTGCGCCCATTTGTAATGAACGTCTTCATTGTGCCACACATGTTTTGAATTTTGTTCTATGTCAGTAAAAACATGCCCAAAACTGATCACATATATTTTTACAAAATGTTAAAATCAGTTTTAGACAATATTGATGATATTCGATCTGTTTTTGTCTATCATTTTCCATAAGAGATTAAATACATAGCTATGATTGATATTAACTTAGTTCAAGAATTTGTTACCTTTTTAGAAGTTTTCTACGATGCAACATTATTGGTTAGGGTCATTGACAATTGACGTGAATCTTTTTTTTACTTAATTTAAAACTTTCTCTGGTTGGTTTACTTCTTACGCACTGTTTGCCAAAGTATTCGATCATTGATTCGTCATGTGCTATACATTTTGTTAGAACAAAGTATTTCATGAATTTTTTATTCAAATGATCGGAAAAACTCCGAACATTAAATAATTTGTCTTTCAAGTCTTTTGACTTTTAGCTCTTTATATAAAACTCAAAATTTCTTCATCATAAAAAAGCTCAAACAATTCACGAGAATTCATATTTCTGAATTGAGAAAAATCACTCATAAGAAAAATAGGGAAACTTGGATTGAAAATCTATCGCCATTCATTCAATCACCTTCATTTGTATCGAGACTCGGTTCATCTATAGCCTTTGTATTTGCTTCTGCAAGCAATTGTCCACTACTTAAAATAAAGGCGTGCTAATCATTTGATTCAATTCTGCCCCCTATAGGTTTTTTCTGTATCCGCCCATCATCGATGCTGCATCTAAAGGAATTTGAAAGTAGAAACTTGAGTACACTGCATGTTTATTATATAAAAGGAAATAAGTTTGATAGATCTTTCATCAACCCCTACCAGTACGTAGCACCCAAATAGCAAAAACTTTAATTATTTTAACAGGGTTTATTGTAAGTCTGAAATAATGATTAAACTGTAAGAAAAGAAACAATTTGAATAAAAAGGAGAAGGGATTTGAAGGGAATCCCTGGAAACAAAACTGCCTTGGGTACAAACCTCTCTTCTAGTCTTCCCTTTCTTTGACAATATACCCTATATTATCAATATCTAATCTTAAATTTGCATTATCAAATAAAAAACAACGTTCGTTTTGAAAACTACCGAATGATAAAAATTGTATTCGTATCTACCAATCGTGCCATTTTCTCGACATCCAAAAACACTTGAGTATTCTTGAAAAATGTAAATAGATATCTCTCTTTTTAAAAAAATATTCTAGAAATGTAATCTATTAACTAATTTAGAGCAAAGTTCATTCCTGTAAAACTCCATTTATGCTCGCTATAGTATTCTTACTTTAAGCAACAACAAAAACGGGAGAGAAAACAATGAAGAAGTTTGGAGAGTAAGGGGGCTGCGATGATTACAATTTATTTTTAACATATTCGACTTATTACTGACAAATGAACAACACTCACTCTCCAATATAGAAAGGAAGAAATGATGGACATGGAAAAAATATAATGTTTTGAATTAGTGGATTCATCTGTGCCAGATTATGACACCCTGGGCTAAAATGAGGTAAGGACGGATTTGATGCGTAGATAATTTCGGTAATTGTTTAACTTTTGTTAATTTGTCGTCAGTTATTTGCGTCCCATTTATCAAATCACCTTTCTCTATTTCATCATAACGGTATTTTGTCAATATATACACAGGTAATGGATACTAAATTTTAGTGTGGTTAAAATGGTTATATATTTAGTTATTTCACCACTACATTTACTTTTATATATTTAAGCCCAATCGATAAATTAATTTTCTTTATAATAATGATTTTATCAATCTCATAAATAGGGATGGCACTAAATATCTACTCAAAACGACTTGTGATCATTTTCGATAAAGCTCATAAAATTTAAATGTATCAATTTTTATTTCTCATGAAATTTTTCAATAATAACCCTATAGGTGGGTAAATTATAATATATGTAATAATAAATAATTTACTCAGAAATAAAATATTTATAAAAATAAATTACTGGCTGCTAATCTAACTAAACCGAGCACGTTTGGCCCTCCTTGGTTTGATTCTCGTTCTTTATTTTATCTTTCCCTTAGTTTACCAATTAAAGAATGAGCTTTAAATATATATCTCAATAGGACCTCTATTGTTTTGCTTACAAATTCGCTATAAGCTTGTAGTCTGTACTACTCCTAAACTTTATATGGCATCTAATTTTGCTCTTAATTGTAAACAGTTAGTACCTTGGTAGCTCTCTACTTTCCTCAGAAATTTATTTAGCCTCCGAATTTAAGCCATTTCATAACATTTCTATTGAAAAGAATGTCTTTGTATCCTGTCTTTTTTTATTATCAATATCATATGTTGTAGCATGAGTGGTTATGAACAAATATCACTCATATTTGCTAACCAATCCTTTTTAAAAATTCGAGTTCTTGATGAATCTAAACTCTAAATGTTTGAACATTTTCACATCACTTTTTTAGTGAATTGATGATTTAAATATTAACTAATGAGATAAAGGTTCAAAGATATTTGGTTCACAATGTAGGAGCTTGTTCTTGACGGTCAAGATATATTTTTTGAAAATCTCAATACTAAATTTTTACACCAACTCCTAGTTCATTGGAAAACGGTATATCTTCAAAATGTTTATGATGCTAAAATTGATTGCCTTTCATATAGAGAGTTTCTAAAAGTCGTACGATTTATAACGACGGGTGAAGAAATGTGAATTTATTCTCTTGATAGAGATAGGAATAAAAAATTTAAAATAAGACATATTGATGGAACTCCAAAAGGATATTTTACAAGAAGAGATATAGATAAGTTATGTAATAAAATTTTAGAAAAAATTGCTAAGTATTTCCTTAAATATAAGTTTCTTGGCTCTAACTCTAGCATATCTTCGGATGAAATAATGCGCAAAGCATACTCATAAAGATTCCTTAAGAACTTTTATGATGGGTAAAAGAAACAAATACGGGCATAAATTTTATATAATTGCCCATGATGATTTTTATGTTTATGATACTTATCTACAGAGTAACAAACAGTTTTCTAAATTTGATGTGCTAACAATTTTGTTGAAAAGATTACCCATTGTTGAATAGGGGCATAACTATAAATTGAACATTTTTAAGGAATAGAATTGGTAAAAATGTGCTAAAAGGATTAATTGAAAAATTCTTCATAAATAAAATTAGAAATTTTAAAACAAAATTTTTGGTTTTACAAAGAACTTTATACAATAAAAAAATTCAATTTTCATGTTATGATAAAAAAAAAGGTAAGAAGCCTGTTTTATTTATAACAGTCTCTTTTCAGTTTAGTAAGGATCACTACAGTAAATTTAAGTTAGAACGTTGAGGAGGTCCTGATCAGGTGAAGAAGTGTAACAACTGTTTAATGTAGATCTCATGATGGCCGATGGATCAAAATATTTTTATAATATATATTTGATATTTTGCTTGGCTTTTTTCTAGATAAGAAAATTTTTACTCGATTTCAAGAAAATAGAAGAGAATCTGGAAAAGGATCATGGAATATAAACAGGAATTTTGATTTTAGTTTAATTGGAGAAGCCTAAAAGTTTAATAAACATCAAAATTATTTTTTTTGCTCAGCGTTCCATCAAAAGAAATCTTGACAGCTACGTGGAAACTGACACAAAAACGTGAATTTTTATATATGATTTTTTTAAAATTATCTGCTAAAAATATTAGAATTTTTGTTTGTTTTAAACTTGTTAAACTTTTTGCTGTGACAATAGGCATTGGTGAGAAATACAAAAGAGCGCAACTAATGTATTCACCATGAATAGGATAAGTTTTATTGTTTTGTTTGTAAACTGTTTCTTCAACATTTTTTTTAACTTTGTCACAAGAGAAGGCTTTAGTGATTGGCCAAATACTATTTTAATCGATAATAATGAAAAAAGGACTACTTACCGAAACTCTATGCTAACATACATAACTCGCAGACAAGGTAAAGTTTACTTAAATTCTAAAAGATTTCAACAGTAATTTCTCAACTGAACTTCAACAGTTTATTTTAAATGGGCGCCATAAATTTAGGGCAACAAAAAATGTAAAAACAGGATTTAGTCATGGTTTACTTTATAAAGTATTTGTAGACGACAACATTGAATGCGCCTTTCCAAATGTAGACATTGGCTTATGCATATTTTAACATTAATGGTCACAAATTATTCAGCTGATCTTTCATTTTCTCAGTTAACCCATTTAAGACCAAGCAAAGCAGACGATATCTAAAAAAAACGCAGACGATTTATATTCAAAGTCATTGAAAAAAGCAGACGAAGATGAAATTACTTATGTTCCAAAATAGGAACATTGGTCCTAAATGGGTTAAAGCATGTTAAAAATTCTATTAGAACAACCAGTCAGGCTAGATGCCTCATCTCTATTAGATGTATAACGTAAAAACAATTCTGAGGATCTGATCAAAGGCTTTGCAGTTAAAAAAACAGAAAGAAACTTTTTGGATTTAACCCATTTACGACCAATGTTCCCAAAGGGAACGCAGACGAATTCCTACTTTAAATGGAATTAAATAGGAATTACTAAAGTCGTCTGCTTTGCTTGGTCGTAAATGGGTTATTAAGAGAAAGTATACAAAAATAAATATTTTCTTCTTTTTAACTCATAGTTTTGTTTAATTTTGAGGAATAATATTTTGTGTATTTCATTATTTTTATATTTTGATTACAATATGGAGCACCAAAGTATTAAGGGCCTCCCGCAGCTTAATCTTGCGTTGGCTACATGTTTTTTATGTAAAAGAAATGTGTGTAAACAACATTTTATACATTTAGCGATGATTGTTATGATGAAAATATAAATATAAATTCATAACTATTTTTTTGCATCTTTGAATGAAAGTAATAATAATGATTACATGGAATGTGTTGTTATTTCATACAAAAAGATGCACTTTGCCCCACCCCTTTAGTGGAGTTAGAGGGCTGCCGTCTCTCCTTCAACATGTGCCTTATTTTGTCAAATATAGTCATAGTCACTTCTACCTTTTTATTCGAATATAATTTATATTTTTTGATTTTTTATTCTATTTTCAACTAAACAAGCAAAATGAATAAATATTATTTGTATACTTTTGATAAGTGAATTGACATAAAAAATTCAACTACCCTATGGTATTATTCATATTCTATCTCGTAAAGAAGATATTTTGAAAATTTTCTTAACCCTATTAGTGCTGGGCAAAATTTGTCCGCTCAAGTGCTGGGGGGGGGGGGGTCGTAAAGTGCCCCCCCCCCCTATTTTTCTCAGATATTAATAAATTTTTATAAATATTTTTGATGTTACATATATATTTCAACTATGCTGAACTCAGTGGTGATGTCCATTTTTTTATCAAAATCAATCAAACCTGTCAAAAAATTGATCTAAATGTGACAGCTCATTTCAAAAAGGAACTTTTTATCTAAATAATTATATAAAGTTTTTTACACATGTATACCCATTTTCAAATATGCTGAATTCAGTGGTGATATTCATTTTTTTATGAAAATCAATCAAACCTGTCAAAAAATTGTTCTAAATGTGACAGCTCATCTCAAAAAGGAACTTTTTATCTAGATAAGTATATAAAGTTTTTTACAAATGTATATCCATTTTCAAATATGCTGAATTCAGTGGTGATATTCATTTTTTATGAAAATCATTCAAACCTGTCAAAAAAGTGATTTACATATTACAGCTCATCTCAAAAAAGAAACTTTTTATATAAATAATTATATAATGTTTTTTACACATATACACCCATTTTCAAGCATGCTGAATTCAGCGATGATATTCATTTTTTTTTTTATAAAAAACAATTAAAGTTATCAAAGCATTGATTTATATATGACAGCTCATCTTAAAAAGAAACTTTTTATCTAAGTAATAATATAAAGTTTTTTACACATATATACCCATTTTTAAGCATGCGTAATTCAGTGGTGATATTCATTTTTTTAAATAAAAATCAATCAAAACTGTCAAAAAATTGATTTATCCCAAAAAGAAAGGATCAGGCACGGTTTTTTGAATTAGAGAATTACGTATAATAGAAAGTATAGGGAGGTTATGAAGTTTATCGTGCATGGCATTTTACACACATATACCCATTTTCAAGTAGGCTGTGTTTACTGGTTATATTCCTTTTTTTTATAAATATTAGTCAAACCTGACAAAATAATTTAAATATGACAGCCCATGTCAAAATTAAAATTTTAATTGTTTTAAAGTTTTTTTATACATTTCAAGTATGCAGAATTTAATGGTGATGTTCATTTTTTATGAAATCAATAAAACCTGTCAAAAAATCGATTAAACCTGTAAATCAATGTCAAATATATAAACATAAAAATAACTTCTACTTGCAGTTTTCTCTGCTAATTATTTTCTTAATTTATTTAATAAACCAACTTTAGGTGTTTATTCACTCAAAATATTTCATTCTACAGTAACTTATGTAACTCGATAGGATCTCCATCTTTTTGGCTACAGATTCGTTATCGGCTCGTAGTCTCTACGTCATATTATAATTTACAGTATGTAATTTTGGTATTCATTCTATGATGATCCTTTCTTGGTAGCTCTTTTTTCATTAGAAATTTATATTTCTTCAATGTGTGTTCGAAAATTTTTTTATAAGGATAAAATTCCTTTTTTCCTCTCAGGCCTGAATATTTGTCAACGAATCTTATTTCAAAGGTTTTTTTCTGATGAATCATTCGTGATGTTGATTGTTCAATTACAAAGTTGTCAACGTTCTTCATCTAAAAAATTACTTCTTTGACACAAAAGGAAAAAGATGGACAAATTCAATTTAAATTAAAAATATCTTGATAATGACTAAATTCTCACAAATTGGCATCTGTGCCATTTTTGATAAATCTGACCTATTCTAAATTTTCAGATTTCCTACCCATCTTAGCTAAATGTTAACTGTAATCCTAGATGATAAGCTATAGATTTAAATATTTTTCATTTGTAAAAGAGGAACTTCTTTTTCACAGTCAAAATCTTTTTTGAAGCATCTAATATTATATAATTAAACCACTTCCTAGTTCATTAGAACATGGTAGATCTTCCATTTAATCAAGATACATATTTTTTTTATTTATTTGTTTTGATCACATGTTCTCTTTTCAATTAGTTTTCAACTTGGTTCCTTCTCTCATACAAATTTTGAAAAGATTTTATAAAACGTTTTATTTTTTTTAATAAATATTTCATACTCAAGATGATTGTAGAAGGTATTATAAGCCAAAATATACAAAAAAAAAAAGTATATTTTTACTATATACGTAATATGCAGCCATTTTTTGAAATTTTTTTACAGAACTGATTTTCAGGCATACATTACTAATTCAATTGCCACTTCGAGATATTTTTTAACCGTATTATCCAAAATCCAGTACAGAAATAAAATAAGCATAGTCGATTTGGTATAAAATAGATATTTTATTTTTTTGAAAATATTTTTGAAGACAGTATCTAGAAGTAAACCACAAATCTGATTCAAACTTTCAGATACTTTAAAATCATAAATGCAAAACCTGAGTCCAAAAATGAAACCAGCATCTTCCATTTGGCATAAAAACAGATATTTTATTTAAATTTCAAAAATATTTCTATAGATATTAGACGTAAATCAAAAATTTGATTGACACTTTCAGACATTTAAAACCTCTAAATGTAAAAAATGATTTCAGAAATAAAAATTATCATGGTCGAATTGGTATAAAAACATATATTTCATGTAAAATTAGAGAGAATATTTTGGGATATAGTTTTCAGACATAAACTGCAAATTTGATTGACACTAGCAGTAAAACCTCTAAATGCGAAAACTGTGTTCAGAAATGAAATTATCATGGTCTATTTGCTATAAAAACAAACTTTAGAACTAAACGCAAATTTAATTGATACTTATATGTATTTTCAAATTCAAACTGCAAAAATTGAGTCCATAAATGAAACTAGCATGGTTGATTTGGTATAAAAACATATATTTAATTGTAAAATTTGAATGAATGTTTTTGTAGACAATTTTTAGAAGTAAACCGCAAATTTGATTAACACTTATAGGTATTTTCACATCCTAAATGTAAAAAATTAGTTCAGAAATGAAAACAGCATGCTTGATTTGGTATAAAAACATATTTCAAGAGAATATTTTTGGAGACAATTTTCAGAAGTAAACCGCAAATTTGATTTATACTTATAGGTATTTTCAAATCCTAAATGTAAAAATGAGTTCAAAAATAAAAACAGCATGATCGATTTGGTATAAAAACAAATATTTCATGTAAAATTGAGAGAATATTTTTGGAGATAGCTTTTAGAAGTAAACCGCAAATTTTGACTGATATTTTAAAACCTCTAAATGTGAAAAATGAGTTCAGAAATGAAAACAGCATGGTTGATTTGGTATAAAACATATATTTCATTGTAAAATTTGAATGAATGTTTTTGGAGACAATTTTTATAAGTAAACCGCAAATTTGATTAACACTTATAGGTATTTTCACATCCTAAACGTAAAAAATGAGTCCAGAAATGAAACCAGCATGACCGATTTAGTATAACACATATATTTGATTGTAAAATTTGAATGAATGTTTTGAAGATAATTTTTAGAAGTAAACCGCAATTTGATTAACACTTATAGGTATTCCCAGATCCTAAACGTAAAAAATGAGTCCAGAAATGAAACCAGCATGGCCGATTTAGTATAACGCATATATTTTATGTAAAATGTGAAGGAATGTTTTTGGAGACAATTTTCAGAAGTAAACCGCAAATTTTATTACTACTTATAGGTATTTTCAAATCCTAAATGTAAAAAATTAGTCCAGAAATGAAAACAGCATGACCGATTTAGTATAAAAACATATATTTTATGTAAAATTTGAAGGTATATTTTATTAGATATATTTTTGATCAATCAAAATTTTGATTAACATTTTCTAAAAAGTAGCCATGATTATTGAAAAAATTAAATATATAAAGTGTTATGCGTTCCAAACTGTATATAATTATAAATTTTCAGGGTATTATATAATATAGATCCAAAGTTATAAGGTTAAGTACAGATAATGTCAAAATTTTGCTGAAAAATTTTAATTTTGATTGACAGTTTTGAACATGAAGGGGTCATTCAACTACCATGAAAATGATGCAGCTAGCGATTTTAGGAAAAGTCACCAAATTTGAAGGGATATGATTCAGCCAATTTTCTACATTTAATTTTTTAGTGAAGGGGGGAGGGGGCGTTTTACGCCTCCCCCCCCCCCCCAGCACTAATAGGGTTAAGCTCAATTTTTTTGCTTTTATTTGAGGTGAAGCTCCCTCCCCCTCTCATGTGTTCTTCTTTTTCGTGTGAAGTTATTGGTTTATTTTTATTTTTTGATTACAATAATTTAGTGAAACTTAATTTTTAATGGAAGGCGTTTCCCTCAATTTGCCTGAGTTTGATTTCACTGCTAAAGAAATTAAGCGGTTTTTAATTGAAGGATTTGTGAAAGCTTCTAATAGATGTCTTTTCAAAACTGCTTTTTGGCTTTCAGATTTTATTTGTTCGATTGATGGTGAATTTGACGTACAAGCATTTAAGCTGAATAAAGAAAGTTTGGATCCTATGTATTTAAAAAGCGAATGTCTTTTCAAATTAAGTGAATATAATAGAGCTGCTTATTTTTCATCTTCTTTATCTTCACCTCTTCTTGCATTTATCCACTTTCATTCAAGGTATAAGAATATTGTTCATTTATCCTCATTAAATGTTTCCTCTTTATTTGGTACAAAAGATAATAATAATAATAAAGAATTATTTAAGTTGCACCAAGGTATCTTATCGTATATTAAAGAAAATAATTCAGAAGATGGCTATTTTATGTATTTACTAGGCCTTATTTCAAAGCGATTACTGTTCCCTGATAAAACAGTGGACTATTTCTGTAAAGCAGTTTCACTTGAGCCATCTTTGTGGGAAGGTTGGCTTGAATTGCTTTCCTTAGATCCAAAAGTTTCTCTAAATTTTCCTTCATTATCATTAAAATCGTTAATGTTTTCATTATTTTACGTCTTTTTTTGTGCCAGATACTTTAGACAACTAGGTTACAATCAAGAATCGTTTAAAATGTATGAACTTCTTCAAGAAAATGGCTTTGAAGGCGCATCATATTTACTCTGTGAAGAATTTTTACTCACCTACCAAAACGACAATTTTGTATCTTCTTATCAAAAAATTAAAGATGTCGATCCATATTGTTTAGACGTAGCAATTGTTTTTTCAAATCGTTACTATGTTCAGAATATGTTTGAAGAACTGAGAGATTTTGCGAATTTTTGTAAGGAAATCGACCCATACAGGCCTGAAACCTGCTGTGTCATTGGAAATATGTACAGCTTAAGCCGTGAAAGTAAGCTAGCTATTGTGTCATTTAAACGTGCTGTTACTTTAGACCCTCAATTGTATTCGGCCTGGATTTTAATTGGTCACGAGTACAATGAAAGAGAAGAGACTAATTTAGCTCTAAGCTCATATAATAAAGCAATAAGCATAAACCCAATTGATTTTCGTGCTTGGTATGGCATTGGGATGACTTATGAAGGACTTAATATGCACAGAAGATCATTATATTATTACCAAAAGGTGTATAAACTAAATCCGACCTACTCCAAAGTGCTAATTGCTTTAGCAGAAACATATAAAAGGATAGGAGAAGTAGACAAAGCCATAAAGTTTTTTTTCAAAGCCGTAATAAGCGGAGGTGATGAACAAAGGAAAGCCCTGTTTAACCTCGTTCAATTGCTTGAAAATAAAAATTCTCAAGATCTTTGTTTTGAAATCTACACTCTTATTTTGAAGCACGGCGGTGCCACTTTCAACCAGCACAATCCTCTTTTGCACCCGATTGCCTATCAAAGTGATGATGAGCCTGAAAAAAAAGCGATACGGTTTTTGGCGAATTATTACTTCAAACGTAAGGACTACGCTAGCTGTTTGGATATTATAAACCACAGCTTTTCAAGTGTAGTCGGTGAACTCGGGAGTGACTTCAATGCTTTGTTTATTAAATGTAAGGAATATTTGCAATCGTCGTCCACCTATGATTACGAAACATTTTCCAAAAAAGAAGTATGAAATGGGATGTTTTTTGAATAAATTCTTCTTTATTCATTGAAATCTAATGATAACTTTTTCCATCACTTGTAACAACTATACCGTGCTTTTCTACGATGTTTTCCCCAAGCACTTCTAAACCTATGATTTGTTACAAGTTTATTACTTGAGTAATATTTACGTCTAAATAATCCATATCTAATGTTTTAATACTTTTATATTGGAGAGTTAATTTTACATTTTTAGTTGTGCAAACTTCGATGTTTTTTCTGTCGTATAAATTGTGTAGTATCAATTTTCAATTTTTGGCCATTTATTTGATTTCAATTTCAATGAAAACTTTCTAATAACTTTATTATAAAAATTTATTAGTGTAAGCGGTTCATTATTTTTGTTGTGAGTAAATTTATCGAGATGCTCTTATAATCAAGGTTGTTTAACGATACATTCGAAAAACAACCTCTCTTGCCCAGTTTAAAGAACAGCTATTCCAACACTATATTCATGAATTGTCTTCTTCCTTTGTAATGTGAGAAATTCTAAAAACACAAATTAATAACTATTTAAGCACATAATACATATTTATCTTTTGCTTCAATTTTTCCTGATAGTGATATCGTCACTACAAAACCTTTGTTTTGATTTAAATAAATAAATTTAAAAATTTAAAACAAGAGTTCTATGCAAAACTGAGTTTAACTTTTTTTTTATAAGAATTATTTCTAACAGCATTTATAAAAAGTTAAAATTTTATTGGATCTAAATTTAAAACAGACATTTCGCATAATTTAAAAATAGAAAAAGATTTATTTTTATTTAAAAATTGGGAAGTTTTCATAAATTATGTAGTTTTTTTAGTAAAGACCATCTTTAATGTGTTTCGTCATATCTGAACAAACTTTTAAAATGTTCTCTTCAACAACGGCTGATGGGATAGACGTGAAACTAAATAACTAATTTCAAAATCCTTTAGTTATTAAAGGTTTTTTATTGGTTATTTTTAAGGAAGTCTCCATCTTTCGCCCATTTTTAAACTTATGACGAAAAGTTATTTTATTCTGCGATCCTTTTCGTTGGGGGCTTATTGAGTTTAGTGTTTTTATTTTGTTCAACTAGATCCGAGATGATTAAACTTATAGGTGGTGTGATCCTCCTTTTTTAACATGCATTGCAGAGAAACCTATTTTTCATTAGCATGGTATGTTTTTTGATGAACGTTATAAATAAACTAAAGAAGTCTTCTACAGCTTACAGGATTATGGAGTCGTAAAGATATTTGGCGACTCCGACTCTACCTATTTATAATTTTTCAACTCCGACTCCCCCTCCATTTATGTATAATCTTTTTTTATTGACACCACCTATATTTTGCGACTTTGACTAAAAATTTATAATTGTGCAACATCAACCTTTCTGTTTCAAATATTATAAATCTCCCCAAATAGTGTGATGACATGTACCATATTTCAAGGTAGTTTGTGAATATCAATTTTGGATAGTTTTTGAAAGATTTGCTAAATTTTAGACATTTCTACTTTGTGTTGCAAGCAAAGTGTTTGATCTATTTTCTTCAACATGATTTATTAAAATGTTCTATTGGTTTGTATTTGTAGTTAGTATCTTTCCTGAATTGTCCTGAAAAAGATTTTAAATTTATTGTCGCTAACCTTTTATCTAACAATACGATTTGTATTTTTTTATTTATCCTAAATTTTTTTTTAAAAAAACTTTCTCCTTATAAACTACTTTTAACGTAAAATAAAGAAGTTCATTCTTTAATTTTATTGAATTTTTCAGCCTTTTTCTATCAGCTGCAAAAATACAAGGCTGGAACATAAAAATGGTAAACATTTTTAGGTTGCGTTTTTGCAACGTTGCAAGAGTGTCTATGAATTTATTTTTTAATCGAACATATATAAATTCATAAACTATTTATGAAATCGGAGTCGCAATAATCATTATGCCACAACCATCATACTCCACAACCTTGACAGCTTATGATTGTTTGCCAGCTGAATGTCATTGATTCTTATGATCATTTTTTGAAAAAAATTTCTAGATTGAATAAAAAATCATCAAGATTATCTCAAGGAATCACGATGATCAAAAAATTGATCTTTCAAACTATGGGAAAAATGAGATATTGGACGTTTCTATAAAAAGAAGACTGGCGCAGAAATAAAAAAAATGTGAGGGCATACATCATTAGGTTTTACAAAAATATTTCAGAAGTAGGATTTTATTTGTGTCTTTATGATATAGCTCTTTCAATAATACAAATGAGAAAGCAAAAATCAACCAAGATTATATGATTGTTTAAGCAGTTTTTTAAGTTCAAAAACTTTATTATCAAAGAAGCAATGTTAAAATTTTTAAATATAATTTACAGAGATTCAAAATGGTCAAAAAACCCTCAACGGCATTTGTGTAAATTTTACAAAAATGAAAGACAATGACTAGACGGTGCCTGTGTTTGGTCTCTCGCTTCGCTCGAGACCTGTTAGGATTCTATGATCTCAAAAAGCTAGGACGCCACATTCTAGCACGTGTGACAGATCATTGGTACTGTGATTCTAGGACGTGTGACAGATCATTGGTACCGCGTGATTCTAGGTCCATTTAAAGATCATTGGTACCGCGTGATCCTAGGTCCTGTGAAAGATCATTGGTACCGCGTGATTCTAGGTCCATTTGGTCATTGGTACCGCGTGATCCTAGGTCCTGTGAAAGATCATTGGTACTGTGATTCTAGAACGTGTGAAAGATCATTGGTACCGCGTGATTCTAGGTCCATTTAAAGATCATTGGTACCGCGTGATCCTAGGTCCTGTGAAAGATCATTGGTACCGCGTGATCTTAGGTCCTGTGAAAGATCATTGGTACTGTGATTCATAGGTCCAGTTAAAGATTATTGGTACCGCGTGATTCTAGGACGTGTGACAGATCATTGGTACCGCGTGATTCTAGGACGTGTGACAGATCATTGGTACCGCGTGATTCTAGGACGTGTGACAGATCATTGGTACCGCGTGATTCTAGGTCCTGTGAAAGATCATTGGTACTGTGATTCATAGGTCCAGTTAAAGATCATTGGTACCGCGTGATTCTAGGTCCAGTTAAAGATCATTGGTACCGCGTGATCCTAGGTCCAGTTAAAGATCATTTGTACCGCGTGATCCTAGGTCCTGTGAAAGATCATTGGTACCGCGTGATTCTAGGTCCAGTTACCGCGTGATCCTAGGTCCTGTGAAAGATCATTGGTACCGCATGATTCTAGGTCCAGTTAAACATCATTGGTGCCGCGTGATCCTAGGTCCTGTGAAAGATCATTGGTACCGCGTGATTATAGGTCCAGTTACCGCGTGATCCTAGGTCCTGTGAAAGATCATTGTTGGTACCGCGTGATTCTAGGTAATAGAGTTTAAAAAAATAAAATTTATAAACTAAATAATAATTATTATAGAAATCTATTATTGAAAAATAAAACTTATAAATTAAGAAAAACAACTTTAATAAAGAATCTTGTTTTATTAAAAATATAGATTTGAAATAGTAGTCATATAAATTTATTATCTTTCATTCAGAAGAATGAATAAACTCATCATCAGCCATTAATTGAATTGGATGATATTGAGAATGTAAAATTTTTTTAATGCAAATGAATTTTTTTGATTGGTTAAAATAAGTACATTATGCACGTATATATACAAAATATACAAATATATATGAATTTTTATGAATAAAAAGATTTATGGTAAAATAAAGTTAATATTCTTATTCAGAATGATAAGAGGATTCTAAAAATATATAAAACTTGATTTTTGGTTGAATATATGAGAAGTGATAAAAGTCATATTTTGAGCGCGCTGAAAAAGCCCGAAAAATTGAAAAATAAAAAAAAAGTAAAATTTAAAAGCGTATGCTGATTCCGAATATGTAATTTTTTTGAAATGAATCGAAAAATTTTTTAATTTTTTTTGAGGTCAAAGTTGAATTTTTTGTCATTTTTTCAAGTTCAAAGGCTAAAAAAAGTATTTTATAAAAAATAATTTAAAATATTATGTTTTGATTAAACACCCCCTTTAAAGGACTGTTCTCACATACGACTAGAGTTTCTTTTTCGAAATTTCTAGACTTCAAGGGTTTTTCTTCTTTAATTGTGGAGAGAAAATACAAACCACACTCGAGAAAATTATTCCTTTTATTTTTCTATTTTTATGGAATGAAATATAAGAAAATTTTAATATGGTCGTAACTTATGAGATCCCTTCTAATTATCACACAATACTTTTTTTTATCTATACAACCTATATTTTGTAAATGTGAGAAAAAATTTCAATTTTAAAAGTTATTTTTAGATTACTTTTCCTTTTTATGTAAAAATATTCATGTTTATAGCTTTCATTATATTTTCTCGGAATACTCAATCTCATTTCTCTACAAAGTTATTCCAGAAATCATAAACTCTACATACTACTCCATTTATTATATAACTTCATTTTTTCATTTTCATTATGAACGTGAAGGTAGGAGATCATGCATGTTTCTATGTGTATGTCACTTTTACTCTAGTGATGAAGGCATGTAATATATATATCTCTATTATGTCTCTTTTTCTTTAGTCCCTTACCTGAAAAATTTCAGGTAAAAAGTTGCAGTGCTATGGGTGAAAAATTAATTCCTCGTGAGTTTGAACACTTAGCTAAGGAGGCTAGGGATGTCACTAAAACTATACCCTTGTGAGAGCACTGGAACTTTTCCTCTTGTCCTATACTGGAACTTTTGCTCTGGGGCCCACATAGTCATTTCAGCGTGTTATATCAAGTGCGATCCGTCATATTAGGAATGAATAAGCTATTTATACAAAATAGTAAAATTAGTGTTTTTTTTTACAAATTTATCATGAAAAATTTGTTGTATTTTTTAATAATTTTTTTTTTCAATTTTAAACATTCTTTTCTTTAATGTTTGTCTCTTTTTGGTAATTTATTAATTTGTAATACATTAATAAAAATATAAAGAAAGTCAAATTACATAGACGTTATACTGTTTTAATGTTTTTTGACACAACTTTAATATTAACAAATAAGGCAACCCTCATAATTTAAAGTCACTAACACATTAATAAAAATATTAAGAAAGTCTAATTACATAGACGTTATACTGTTGTAATGTTTTTTGACACAACTAAGGTAACCCCTCACAATTTTAAGTCACTTACTATATACCAAAACCCCAAAACGATGAATTTGTGTTAATTTTTTTAAATAAAGTTTTTCCGTGTTTGATTTGATATAATAAAAATGGGAAGACAGCCGGGTAAATATCAATTTTTAATGATCTCAATATCATAGTCGTATTATAACGAAGTATAAGAACGTTGAATCAAGTTTATGTCATAAATTTGACAAAAAAATCATTATTCCCCCTCCTGTTTTCCTAAAATATTAAATATTTTTACAAAATTTTAGAAAGAACCCACTAACTAATTGATTGCAAATCTGATGGTGTGATTTATTTTTTTTTATAAAAATCAATCAACCCTGTCAATCAATGCTAAACATATAAACTTTTAAATACATTTTTATTCCACGATTTTTTGCTTAATATTGTCTTTTTATAAACTAGCTTTCACCAGTAGCGCCAAACACTTTTTTTCATTATTTTTAAATAATACACAGCAAATCGAACATGCTAAATTTGGTTCTGAAAATATTTTTTCACTCTCGATTTTAATCATCCTTACTTTTTAACTTTCATTAATTTGTGGTAAAATGCATAGACTTCCATGCGACCTTTAATTTGTGTTTATCTTAGAGATCTAAATTTTCGATTGGGTATTACTGAAATCAATCCTGATATAATACATACTATTATCTATACCTTTCTTACATTATTTAACATTTTTAGAGCACTAAATCCATTATCCACAGTACAATCTGTCAGAAAGAAAACATTTTAGCGACTACCGAGTAGTGGAAAAGAAAATTTGAACTTTTTTTGATATTTAAAATTTATAGCTACTTATATAGATTATTTTCCAAAATATAACTATCATATAAAATATTTCTCTGTTTCAATCAAGGGGATGTAATGATCAAAAAGAAGTACAGAGATGAAACGAGCATAGTCGATATTGTATTTAAAAATGATTTTAAATTTGAAGAATATTTTTAGTGAGTGTTTTATCCCCAATTATAATTTTGATTATGATTTTCAATCAACACATGGAGAGTTTAAATTTTTTCCCAAATATCAAACTTGATAGATAAATCAACACATTCTTACACACGAATTGCAAAAATTATGTTTGAAAATGTACTGAGCATCGTAGTATGAAATAAAATATGAAAGTAATTTTTTGAGATAATTTTCAGTCATACATCAACAATACTTTTGGCACATTGATTATTACCAAAAATGAACCAAGAAATAGTATCAGAATGGTTAATTTACTAGAAATAAAATATTTTATTTAAAATATAAATGAATATTATTGAAGGTAATTTTCAGGCGATACTAGGCATTTTGATTGATATTTCCGCACCATAAATACGCAAATGGAGTTCTGAAATGAAACCAGTGGCGTCGGCAAGTATATAACATTGGGGAGGCGAGCTGCATCGTAAAAAAATGTTAAGGGGTAACTGGCGTATTTTTACTATGAGATTTATTTGAAAAATATGTAAATGAAACAATGTATTTAGTTAAAGTTAAATTAAAATAATTTAAAAGCGTCCAAAAATTAATGCGCGCCCATCTCGTGCTGATACAAAGTCGTTTGCAACTTCAAAAATATTTAAGGCATCTGTAGCCTCTCTGTGCGTGTGCAGGATCATCATATGATTCAGCCTTTCTTGGGACATAGTAGTACGAAGATATGTCTTTATTCGACGCAAAGCAGAAAATGTTCTTTCACTTGTGGCATTAGTGGCTGGCATTACTAAAATAAGTCGCAGTAAATTTACAATCTCAGAGAATAGGCATCTGGAAGTTGGAGACATCTGATCACTAAAGTTACCAAAAAGGAAATGGACACAGTTGATAAATCATTTAAGCTGTTTTGTGGGAAGGTTGCAAATGTATCCAGTTGTGAAAAAAGAGAAGTCTTGTCCAAATCATCTCCATAGAATTTTAAGTAAAAGTGCAAATCTTCTTTGTATGTATTGTCGCCGCGTACAGATTTCAAAATAACGTCTTCTAGATGCCGATACACTTGATAGCCCGGTTGATTAAAACGATCTTTTACACAGTTCACCACAAGATTCAGAGCTTCGAAATAGTGCTGTCTATAATAGTCTTTCTCTGATACGGCAAATTCTGGAGAGGCTTTTCCGGTTTCCAATCGCATAGGCATTTTTCTTCGTCGTGGCAATGTTGGCTTACAAACATTCAGCTCATCAAGTTTACTATTAAATAAATCCCAGAATGAATTAAAGGACTCTTCCAACCGCAATATACATAGTGATATCAGCGAAAGTTCTGTCAAGTGTTGACCCTCAGCAGCTGATATATCTTTTTTCTGTAGTGTTCCTCTTAGATTGTCTGTGTGACAGAGAATCTCATATCCAAGAGAAACTCCAAAGAAAAATTCAAAACTTTGCATTTGGCTTTTCACGCCCAAGATCCTGGAAAGGGCTTCAGGATCTTTTGTGCAATCATAGCATGTCTCCCACAAAAACTGAAAAACAGAGTAGTTTTCCAGAACACTGTTCAAACTGGCGATTGATGGATCCGATTCAAATTGAAGATTAAGAATCTGTAGAAAGTTGCTTTCATCGTTGTCGTGACCCCGGAGAGATAAGCCTTGCCTGGCAAGAAATCTGATGCTACGTAAAATGGTTATTAGCTGCTGTCTGTTGTATTTTTTCTCCTCGGAGTGGACGGCTGAGAGAAGTTCACCAATGTCTTTTGTTTCTCGTGGTAGTATCACATTTCTCTCAATAGTTTCTTTATGGCAGTCGGGTTTTCGGAATTTGGAAGTTACATCTTTCCAATTACTGAATCCTATAGAAATAAAACTACTCTCAGCTTTAGAGTTGGAAATCTTGCTTTCTTTTGCAGCAATCATACAGGTAAAACAGAAAGCTACATCTTTTTCCTAAAAATAACGACAAATTTGTTTTAAAGTTCTCTTATAGTCTTTTGCTTAAAAAAAGAACACAGTCGTTCCGAAATATATTTTACTATTTCTATAAAAATTTTTCTTCTAAATACTTTTATTTTTTAAAATATTTAACATTAAATTTTAATACACTAAAAATTGTATTTTTTTTAAATATTAATTTAAAAAATAATAAAAAAAATTTTTTTTTTAATTTTATTATAAGATTACCTTGTTATAATGTAACCATGCGTATTGCTTAAACCAAGTAGAGTTAAAAGAACGCAGCTCTGGATTCTTCTTGTCAAAAGAACGTTTGAGAAATTTAAAATTAGTAGTTTGTTAATAACTGTAAATGCAGACATGTTTGGAATTGAAACAAATAAATATGTGTGACAATAGGAAAAAATATGTTAATTTTTGCAGATATCTCTGTAAAAAATTATTTTTATAAAAAAAATTATTCGGGCGGCGATATCAAAAGCTGTAATAATCTCTTTTATGATTCACTAATCTGTTATTCTTAATATGTTTTACCATTGATAACTCAGTCTCTAGGACAATGATTTTTCTTTATTATGTACCTTTATCTCTAAAATCCAAATGATATACATAACGGATCATACATATAAGGCGTTCTCTAAAAATTCTCAAGTTTTGACCTCCAATTCTCCTTGTAATGATGCATCTTAAAACTCATATCCTACTTCTTAATCGGACGGGTGAGACTTTTTACTCAAATATACCCAAACAGATCAAAACATAAGAATTAAATTTTTTTTAATTAAAATTGTTTACTAACTTCAAATTTATGAGCCTCAATGGTTGTTAGGGTATACCTTTTAGCTTAACAGTTGAAGTTGAGGGGTTCGATCCCCAAATTCACAAAAACTGTGATTAACCATCCTAAGCATATAGCCATATGGCTGAAAGTGCTTTGATATCTCCAATCAACCAACTTTAAATATATAATTATTTGTAAACTATAATATAATTATTTTGTAATATTAAGTTTGATAACGCAAAATTATTTTTATGAGGGGCTGGTAAGATCATATGAAAAATAAAAATATTCTATTGTCAGTCCTCCTTCATACTTAAATATTTGTGTTTCTTTTTATTTTAAGAATTTATCTAATACATTTTACTATTCTTAAAATAGTAATTAATATCAATTTTATCTAATTTCAAGTGCTTATTTGTAAATAAAGTTCATCGCTCTAAGTCCTTATCTCCATCCAAAATCTTAAACACTTTTCCCTTTACTTTCAACCTTTCACTTCGAAAATACATATAATGAGGAAGATGTTTGTATTCATTTCTCAAAATCAACTGGTTAATAGCATTAAGTTTTCATAAATCATAAAAGTTAAGTTAATTTTATATAACCAATTCTAACTTCAATATTTGGTAACTCACCTAATTGCTTCTTAGAATCTTGACTTAATCGCAAACCACTATTAATGGTATAATACCAATTTGTCCCAAATTTCAGCCAAAACTTCGCTAAATATAAGTTAATTTTATCGAATTTCATTACCAGCGATGCTCAAAAAAACAAAATGGAATGAAAATGGTAAAATTGATAAAATACTTTTATGCCAATATTTTTAAGTGGTAACGTCGTGAAAAAATTTGAGGCAGCAGTTACTTCCCAATGACAGCTAACCCACCTCACCCCATGATGATGCACCTAGCAATTAGTCAATCCTTCAACCCTGTCCTGGGATGAGATATTATATATCTATGGTACTTAAAAGCAACTTAGCATAACTTTGTTGAAATCGTATCAAAATATCACAAATATTATAGATTAAAATAGAAATGGTATACTTATGTAGTCCCTAGAAATGATCCAAGTCAAGAAAATAGATTTTTGACTACTGAATGAGCTATAAATGAAATATCTCACTCATTCGAATTCCTGGCATTCCCAATTGAATCAAACAGACTCTATTGATCATCTCTTTATTGGTGAAGTTAGAGAAATACTTTCAAGTTATTCAATAAGCATTCAACTTTGACTAACCAAGATCTCTGAAGAGTTTGGTTTGGATACTAAGGATTACTCTCAGCCTTTCTATCTGTGAAATCATAGTAATTTTTACTATACTATTCATATTCTGAGTTTCTCCTTTTCCTCTAATGGTTGATTAATTGGAGATCAGCACTTCGAGTTGCTGGTCCTATAGAAAATAGGAGGTCATGTGCCTTTTTCTTAGTTTAAAGATTAGAAAGGTTTAAACTTTAAGAAGAAGAAGAAGAAGAATTTATTTCATACATACACAACAGAGATATAACAGAGTCAAAAATGAATTAAAAAGTAAATGAAATTATGAAACATTGAATTTGTGAGATTTGTAAAAAAAAAAGGTAAAGTATGTATAGGATGGTTGAAAAAGGCTCATAAGAACCCCTGGTATCCTACCACCCTAATAAAAATAAAAAATGAAATATTACAAAGCTGGACAAATATATGATTACAGTAAACATCGAAGAAAAATAGGATAAATATGTGATAAAAAGTAAAAAAAAGAAGAAAGAAGAAAAATTTATTTGAGTACAACATAAAAATAAAATCGAGAGAAAAAAAATGTATATTTGATTATGGACATTTACTTTGAATTTGAGAAATCTTCACCAGAGATGTTTCACTTCAGGTCATCAAAAGGGAAGAAGCCGCTGGATGATCATCATTTAAAATAGATACAATCATACAATTTACTTAAGGAGACATCGGTTAAGTGTATTTTATATTAAATATATATAACAATGTAGTATTATATGTACAAGATTGGCATATATAACAGTTTTCAATATAACAACAGTTGAGTAATTATCAATGAAAAATTTTTTTACTTTTTTTTTTTGAAACTGTAATAGCTATTATGAACAAAGTCTTTATCATGCAAAAATTTATTCCAATAGTTAATTAATCTATCATTTATGCAATTTTTATTAAAAACTTTTTTTATTTAATGGTTTAAAAAACTTATGTAGTTATCTCAAAAAATAGTGTTTTGACTGATATAAATAGGTAAACCAATTATTAAAGATTGGAGGGAGATATGTGTAAAAAAACTTGTAAATAAATTTACACATCTGAATTTGATAAATATCGCTCACCTTGATGGTTTAAACTTTACCTTAAGTTGGCATTCTAAAATATGCTATGTAAGCTTGGCACATAATTAGACTTAAATAATAAAAAGAGAAATAAATTTTCTTGTCGCCCCATGATGCCTTTTCAATATTTGTAAAGTAGGTATATATAAATTTTAAACCAAATTATAACTTTCTTTTGCTAGTTATGTTAAAATTAACATGCAACGTTAAATACACACATGCATTAATTATTTTGCAGATGCGTACAAAGACAAAGATAAACTTATCAAAGTCCACTAATTTGTGCCCTACTGAAACATATTTTCATCAAATCTTTGTTAGATTGTGTTTATCCTGATGTTTTCAAAATGTCAACAATTATTCTAATCTTTAAAAAAGGTTGTAAGTTTGAGCTATTAAACTGCAGGCCTATAGAATCCCTATAATTTCAAAAATTTTGTATAAAAATCTTTATAACTTTTATGAGTACAATAATCTTCTTTCTCCATCGTAATTTGGTTTTAAGAAATTCTTCTACTCAATTGAAAAGCTTAATTTCATTTTTATTAAAAATATGATTAACTCTTGGAATAGCAATTTAGACTCTGTATTTGTATTTTTAAATGTGAAATGCGTTTTTACAATAATAACTTTATTTTAATTTAAATGATAAGAATAACTATTTTAATTTAGATAATTTTAAAAATCATGATAAATCATAATTTTTTTAATTGTTAAAATTTAAATAAAAACTATACTGGTTGTGCGTCCCTAATAAAAAGATAATAATACATAAAAATAAAAGTAATAGACATTCATTATCTAATAACTTTTCTATTTTGAAAATTTAAGATTATCCTTGTCGAGGTAACGAAAATGGTTCACAATTGTGAAAATTTTAACTTATCATTCCTTTTCAAAACTTTATAGCTTAAGATGATATTTTTTTGAATAAAAAAACTGGAGATTTATATATGTTAAGTTTCATCTTGATATCTTTTTTTATTGAGTAACAATATAAATTTGTTTCTCTCAGCTTAATTTTTCAGGACCTAAGTTTTAAAAGGCAACTTAATTGATTTTCAATAATAAATATTAGTTGAATATAATTTTATTTTTTGTATTTTTACCAAAATGTATTTTATACTTACTGCTATAAATTAGTTTGAATTACTTTCATGTTTGAATTAGAATTAAGCTACTATCAATAAGTGCCGTATTTCTCTACCTTTAGATATGTTAATACTACCCCATTTACTTACTGAGTAACCAAAATCAACTAGTGGGACTGCATCCCTTCTTTTTGTTGCCGTGTAAAAAATTAGAACAAGATAGATAACAGAATTCGCAAATATTTTCACCTTAAGGATCAAATCTACATCAATGAAATGTTTCAATGCCTCTAATCATGTTTCCTCAAAATCCAAACAATCACATGCTTGGCTGTTTTAAAAACTACCAATTTACTTTCACAAATTTTAAAAATACCTGGCTGATCCGTATTTGATCACTGTTGCTTGCGTATTCGCAACAACATATTCAAAAGCCAGGGAACAATAAAATTGGAATTTTTTATTTTATTTGTTTTATTGTACCATTTAGTGATACCTTTTTAATTTTATGTAATAAAATCAGTCTCTTTTTGCAACACCGAGAAATTATGCATAAACGCAACAATGGTCAATCGTGAGATCTTTTTTGAATAATGTAAAATTGAATTATTTAATTTTACATGTGTATATTTACTCTATATTATGTATTAGGATCAGGGCCGGCCTTAGGCCACCGCAACCTATGCGGCCGCAGTGGGCCCCGCGCTTCTCATTTTTCATTTTGATGATATATTGTATGATTTCGCTAAATGCAAGGCTCGCAAAGTAAAGTTACTTTGATCGCTATTTTGTGTTAATCAAAAAGTAATAAAACAAATCCTTTTCTTTTTTTCAAAAAATTATTTCTCACTTTTAATCTTTTTTCCTACCCACACTGGGCCCGCGCAATCTATTTTGCACAGGACCCCGCGAATACTAGAGCCGGCCCTGATTAGGATTATAAATAAATTAAAATAACTTAAATATATTTTTTGAACATGCCTTATACCATAAATGTCAAAAAGTTTAATATTGAAAGCAAGTACGTAAAAATACGGGCATTTTCTCTCCAATCGATGTAAATAATTTATATGCTAACAATCACACCTATATTGCTTCAATGGAGAAGAATGCACGTGTGAAAAATAGAGTTTATTATGACAACCTGTAAACAATATCGGGACATTTTTAAGGCTTCCAAAGCAAATTTGTTAACAAAATAATTGGAATCTCATACAAAAAGGAGGAAGTGGACCAGGGGCGCACATCCTCAAAATTATTGGAAGGGCGAAATTTTTTTGTTGCAATTTTCAAAATTAGTGGTCTGGAAATACCATGGGAGATCAAATATTCAAGCAATCCTTTAAAAGGTCCTCAGACATTTCGCCCCATTATTTTCATAAGACGGTTCGTCCCAAGGACAATTCGCCCTATTGTTTTCATAAGACCGTTCGTCCCATGGATAATTCGACCCATTATTTTCATAAGACATTTTGTCTCATGGACAATTCGTCCCATTATTTTCATAAGGTATTTTGTCTCATGGACAATTCGCCCCATTATTTTCATAAGACATTTTGTCTCATGGACAATTCGCCTAACTATTTTCATAAAACAATTTGCCCCATTATTTTCATAAAATAATTCGCCTCATAATTTTCATAAGACGGTTTGCCTCATGCTCAAACCCCATTATTTTTTATAAGAGAATGCGCTCTCTTATTTTTATAAAACTTCCACCTATTTTTATAAGACAATTCTTTCAATTAAAAATTTGCTCTATTTTTATAACACAATTTTTGCCATAGACAATTTACTCTATTTATGCAGATTAGCACTATTGTTTTATAAAACCGTTTTTTCAATTTTTTTTTAGACTTTTACGCTTTTTTCATAAGACTATTTTTCGTAAAACGGTTTGGCATATAAACGTTTTGCCTAATATCACAACTCATCTCAATAAAAATAGCTATATTTTAATTTTATTTAGTTTTTTGAAGAATTGTTTTTTGAAAAGCAGTTATTTATAAATGAAACAAATATTTAAAATTTTTAAACAAAATAAAAATTAATATCTTGTAATTGTAATATCATCGTAATTATCTTTTTCTTCAATTTCATCATCAATAATTTAAAATTATTTAAAAGTGATAAAAAAAATTTAACAGATAAAATAATTAATTTGAAATAATTTAATAGAGAAAATAAACAAGAATATAAAATTTTTTAATAATTTTACACATAATAAACAAAGATGGATGAAACAAATAGCCTATGAGACAATTTGTCCATGGGGCGAAATGTCTGTCGACCCTTTAAAAAAGAGTGTATTCAGCGCATACCTAAAGTCCTAAATTTATAAGACTACTTTATATTTTTTTTTACAAAATTGGTGAATTTAAATACTATACTTCCAGCGAAAATATTTTAATTAAATATACACTAGTTTAAAAAAATCCAAAATTGTTAGGGGGTGGAATAGGCTTTTAATTTGAAAAATGAAGTAGTCTACCAGGCACATTACAGGAATTGATGAAAGGATATTTGATTCATAGAGAAAATAAATAACTGAAGGTTGGATAGTTTTATATGAGTGAATGTAGTCTAAAGGCAAAGAGTCTACTAGACACCCTGTGATGTTTATATGAAAAATGTGATTGATTCATGGGCAAGTGTATAAAATGAAATTATAATTGTGCAAACAAAAAATTAAGATCGTATTATTTCATTTTACTCAGCATCATTCAAAAATAGTTTAAAAGCTAAATTGATACAAGCTACAAAAATCTACAAAAAGTAAAATAACTTTTAACATTTTGCAATGATTTGCCTTTTATAATAACTTTTAAGGAAAAAAAATCTATCAGAAAAAGTTATAGAGCTTCAACAAAAACTAAAAAATTTTAGGGCATAACTTAAATTTTTTGAAAACTAATTTGACGTATCCCCTAAAGCATACTCTATGGTTGGCATGGCAGGTTGGTTGAGATGATGGACTCAGCACGGAAGCCTCTGGATTCGATTCCTCATCGATACGAATTTGTTCAGTTTGACATAAGCGGTACACCAGTGCCTTGTCAATGAAAATACACCCGCTGCACCTTACCTTTTACTCAAAATTGAAAAATTTGCTACATAATTAACAAGAGAGAAAGGAAACAAAATAAACTAATAAAGCAATTTTCACTATTTTAAAATGGAACCGTCTGTTCTCAGAATAATTTCAAAATAATAGGAGGCATAAAGAATTAGAGTTTATTTGATATTTTCAAATTTTTATAAACAGCAAAAGCCAACATTTAAGTAGCTAGCCCTTTTAATTAAAAAATTATTTTAACTAACGGTCGATAGACATTTCGCCCCAAAGACAATTTGCCCCTGGACAAATTGTCTCATAGGCCATTTGTTTCATCCATCTTTGCTTATTAAATGTGTAAAATTATTAAAAAATTTTATATTCTTATTTATTTTATCTCTATTAAATTATTTCAAATTAATCATTTTATCTCTTAATTTTTTAGAATTGTCTATGAGACAAAATATCTTATGAAAATAACGGGGCGAATTGTCCATGAAACAAAATGTCTTATGAAAATAATGGGGCGAATTGTCCATGGGACGAACTGTCTTATGAAAATAATGGAGCGAATTGTCCATGGGGCGAAATGCAGAGGCACACATCCTCAAAATTATTGGGGGCGAAATTTTTTTTTGCAATTTTCAAAATTAGTGTTCTGGAAATACCACGGGAGACCAAATATTCAAGCAATTGTTTAAAATAGAGTGTATTCAGGGCATACCTAAATATATAAGACTACTATATATTTTTTTTTACAAATTTGGTGAATTTAAATACTATACTTCCAGCGAAAATATTTTAATTAAATTTGCATATCGAAACATTTAAAATTTAATAAAGTAAACTAAAAAACTCAGCATAGGAAAAATTTTTAAATACAAAAAAAAAATTTATAAAACAGCAAATATTTTTGGACTTTGTGTGTATCAGAACACTTTCTAAATATAATTTGTTTTAACTGATTTTAAGAACACATTCCCACAAATCTGCACCTTTGCTATTGTTTTCAAGAACTTTATAAAGAAAAAAACCCTATAGATTAAGAAATTTTAGAAATTTAGCCTTTCGTGGTACCAAATAAAATATTTATATAATTTAAAAAAATCATGAAAATCAAAAATTATGGGGCATTTTTTCCTACTTTTTAATTGGGGCATTTTTACATACAACCATCGAATATACACTAGTTAAAAAAATCTAAAACGTTTTGTTTCAATATTATATTTTTACTATAATAATCAACAAATTTTCTAAAAAAAAAGGTATTTGATTATGTACACTACCGAATAGCCAGTCAAAATATTCATTCACAAATAGCTATTAAAAAAATTTCTTGACTCGAAAAAATAAAAGTTTTCAAATGTAACAAACGTAGTGATAAAGATTAAATGACCTTTGTTGAAAAAAAATCTTAGCGCGAGTCTAACAATATTCATTGATATAAAATTGTAATGATTGAAAACTATTTTAATTTAAAAACAAAAAACGTGAGCAACATTTTGTTCCACATTCTCACTACTATTCTTCTCACGTCTCTTTACATTATTTTGTCTCCTTCAAAGAAACTTTCTTGATCCTTTCATTGGAGAAATTTTCAAAAACTGATATCGCATAGGATGCATGGGGGCACCACGAGGTACATAGAAGTGTGGGCACGGCCCCTCATGCCCCAGCTAGCTATGTCTCTGGAGAGAAGAGGGCTTAAATGAAAGAGAGCTTGAGTGAATGATTGAGTTTTAGCAGAGAAAGCGGAAGAGAAAACAGAGGAGACAGAAAGAGAAATAAAATCACAGTGACAGAAGATGAGAAAATCTAGTGGATCATCAACATGTGTTTGCTCAAAAATACTAAAAAGAGGACACTGTGATAAACATTGCTTACTTATTGTGTGCACATTGAAGAAATGGATTATTATTATATAGCTCTCACAAATCGTCTGTATAATATGTTCGATAGGAATTTCAGAGCAGCTTGGCATGATGTTTGATTGATTCGAAAGTCTGCATACCTCTATAATGCGATCATATAAACAAGCAGCCCCCTCGCCCTCCCGGATGTGCGCCTCTGAAGTGGACTACTTAAAATTTTGAATTAATAATAATTCTAATGAAATTTTGAAAATATGTGCCCAAACTACAATTATTTTGGCAATTTACACGAGTCATAGATCTCATTGTCTTCTGTAGATGACCAATTAAATAAATTGAGAATATAAAACGATGCCTGGTCAAAACGTCCGAAAACCAAAACCTCCGTAACCAAAAGGTCCGAAAATTAGATTAACAGTATCTGAACCCTAAAAAACATTTTTTTCGAGAATCAAAATTGTTGAGGAAAAAAACTGAAAAATTGAGCACAAAATTTTTTTATTAGTTTATTAGTTTAAAACTTTACATATTTTAGATTTAAATGAAAAATGCACTATAATCAAGCGTGTCTTTTTACTGGAATAGATAAACATTCATTCCAATCTCTTAAATTCCATTCAAATCGTGTAGTTTTTCCTTTGATTTTTGATAGCAAGTCTAATTTTCAGTCTTGCAAATTCGACTAATTATTATAACTTTTTCCGTGACTTTTTTGTTTTGTAAGGTTATGATTTCTAGACGTTTTTGTTTTCGCACCTTTTGGTTTCGGGCGTTTTGGTTTTCGGACGTTTTGGTTTTCGGACGTTTTGGTTTCGGATGTTTTAGTTTTCGGGCGTTTTGGATTTCGGACGTTTTGACTATGAACCATGATTATAGGTTATTAACTTATTATCATATACAACTAAATAAAAGACCTATAGCAGCTGTCAACTTTTTTCTAATAAAAGTTTTTTCTATATTACTTAACTAAACTGCCCAATATCAGTAGCAATACTTGTTAACGTTCTTATCTTAAAAACCGTTTTCACATGTTTATTAAATAAATTATAATTATAAAAACTAAGATGCAAAGTTATCAAAGGAAAAGAAGAAATTTATTTAATCAAAAATCCTTTTTGATGAAAGTTATTAAAGCAATCCACATGCAAAGCAATCCAAAGTTATCGTACCTTGCTTCTAAAGATATTCGTTTAGACACAGCTTTTCCTCCAAACCTTGCATTTTTTCTTGACCATACTTTTGTAGTATACAAGCGTCACAATTGTGCCTTTTCGATAAGTGAAATTAAATGATTCATAGAGTCAGTGTAGCACATGTTTTGGTTGTATAAATGCACTGAATTCGGCATGTCTATAGGCCTGGAGCAGCTTTAAATTAAAATTTTCCCCTTGGCTTCATATCTCTGTAGACGGAATCATCAAGTATATCATCGTCTTGCAGGGAATACAAAACAATTTTGGCGTCACTTTCACGCATCTATTGAAATTAGAAATTTCATTTTCTTTATCACTATCATCATCTGCAGAATCTTCGTCAGTTTCGAAGTTTTTGGCGCTATTGTTTGGATAAAGACGACCGTGGATTTTTCTTTAATTTAAAAAATGGCAGTGTTATCGTTTTGAAAGTGCTAACTAATATAGTCACTACATGTTGCCTACCGATAAATTTGAAATTTTGTTGAAAAATGTAGGCCTTTTATTTTGGCTGATAGGAATGAGTTATGCGAATATAATATCGAAAGATTCAGCTATCGATTTTGGGAGTTTTACTAAGTTTCAAAGGAACTAGTTTGGCCAATTTTATAATATACACGTAAGCCACGCCCTATCACTGATAGTACACTTTTCATCTTTTGTATCTTTTGTTAATAGTTTTATTATATTTCAGATCATAGTGTTTAAAGCTCTGTCCATGCATTGAACTGTGTATCTCAAGCTAATCGATGTTCAGACTCTATAAAACTGTTTTTGAAAAACTTTTAATTCTTTTTCTAATCACTACTATTCTTCTCACGTCTCTTTACATTATTTTGTCTCCTTCAAAGCCCAATTTAAAACGTCGAATTTCTTATCAAGATATTCTAGTACATTTCAACCAGAATAAATATTTATTCAGCCTATACAATTCTAAAAGATCCAGTTCCTATAGAAGAACAATACATTCGGAAAAAAAAGGTTTGTAGATTTTTTTTATATTCAAAATATATTTTTAAAATATCCTTTTGAATTTTTGATAAAGTATTTTATTAAAATGAAGAAATTAAATACATAATGGAGTTAATCGGGACGTGAGTAGGGTTGGTTAGATGCTGGATTCGATAACTCAAATTGTCAAAATTCCTTTTATCTTTATATAAAACTTGTAGCAATGAGATAATAATAATTTTAAAGGGATTAGATGATTCCTTAAAATATTACCCCATTTTTAAGTGTCTTTATTTATACTCTTCGTGGTAAGGTTGTTAACTAGTTTTTTTACAATCCCGGCTTACAAAGAACAAGTTCACTGCGCCAACCAACATTTATAATTTGGTATTGTTACAATTGTTTGTGTTAACGATGTGATTGATATTATTCTAATTTCGAATTATAGTTTTTACCAAATTATGAATTGGTGCGCGTGCCATATGTCCCAATGACTATTTTGATATATAAATTTTGTTTATCTGTATAATTGAAGCTGGATATTTTTAATCCAATTGGAATTTGCAGTATTTTCGATGTGGAAAATCATTCTATTTTCATGAACTTATGCTTCATAGATGTTGCTGAATACTTTTCACAGTTATAAGATGTAGCAGAATTACTTGTATTTTCCAAAAGTGAAATGACTATACGATTACTTACTTTAGCAATTCTACGCTTTCTCGAATATTTTTCAAATACCTTTCATAACCATTAAAATATGTTTATAGTAGAAAATTTGAATGAAAGCTGATTATGAATTAAATTTTAAACTTTTACTTCTACTCTAAAACTTTATGACGTTGAAATAACCCTTTTCAACTGTTTCTGTTTTTTTAAATTTAAATGCAAAAATACCCATTTTTTCTAATGTTTGTTGGTCAAATTATATGCATTTTTGTGTTGCCCACTCTATATTATTTCATCAAAGGTTATCATATTTTTATTTTTAAGACGCAGTATTGGAGAGTAAACGAAGTTGTATTCTTAAAACTAAAGGATATAGTTTTCCATGCTACCGCATTGCTCCTAATGGCCTCAACACTGCACACAATTTACTTATTCCGATAAACACTTTAGATTTTATCTTTAATACTGTAAGTTTAATTTTAACCTTTAAAGTTATCTTTTTTTCTAATTATTGCTATTTCGTAAAGAAGAAGAAGAAGAAAATTTATTGCTTGAACACAAAATTTTAATGCAAAAAAAAGAGAACAATTTTCATTTAATTCAAATATAAATTAAGGATCAGTGCCGCTGTACAAATCTATATTTGATTAAACATGAAAAAAAAACATCAAACATTAAAGGTAAAGAATCACGAAAAATAGTAAAAGTTATTTAATATATAAAAAAATGTAAACAGATAGATAGATATAAAACATGCATTCTTAAAGGAAAAGTAGCAAAAATACAAAAGTGGATATTACAACATTTTAATCAAATTCATAAATTGTGTTTATTATTAAAACTACATAAAAGAATAGGAGCAGAACTGACAACACTCATACGTGCAAGTAGTATTATATTTATCAACAAGTAATGTTTTGAGCTTTTTCTTGAAGAATTTATGACTATCAGAGAAGGAAAAAAACTTCATCATAAAATTAACAATTTTAGAAATTCTGTAGGAAGGCGCGCCCTTTGTTTTGAAAAAATTGCATCTGGGAATGGATAGTGAATTTGAGCTACGAAGATGGAAAGTGTAATCTTTGATTCGTTGAGTAAACCAAGGATGGAAAACTTCAGGTAACACATTGTTATAAAATTAAAAAAAAAGTTCAAAGCATAAAACTTATAGAGATCTGTACATTTAAGAAGTCCGTTTTCATAAAATAACATGTTTGTATGAGATAAAGGAGGCTTATTAAAAACTATTCTCAATAATTTTTTTTGTGACGTTATCAGCTTATTATTATCTAATCTATAACCATAATTCATGATATTATAAGTAACGTGTGGAAGGTATAAAGTTTTATAAAGAAGTAATTTAGTTTGACTAGGAAGTAAACTTCTACATTGTTTTATTTTTCCAATTATGCAATTTACTTTCGCTAATACATGTCGATTATGATCTTTCCAATTCAAGTTTTTGTCTATTATTAGCCCAAGAAAGTTAAAACTATTTACGAATTCAAAATCATAACTAAATTTAATATTTGTATAAGAACTTTTAAAATAAATCATTTTACACTTATTTCTATTGACAGTTAAAGAGTTTGAATCGAACCAATTAAACAAGTTATCTATTTTTATCTTCATAGAACAATCATCCAAAGAAAAGAGAATTGAAACATCATCGGCATAGAGATAAATATTATTAAAACCGTCATGTATATCATTAACATATACTAAAAAGAGTAAGGGGCCTATAATTGATCCTTGAGGTAACCCACAAGAAAGCAATTTCATATCAGAAAAAGATCCATAACTTCTACAGTACAATATCTATTGGATAGGTAATCTTTTATCAAAGAGAGTGAAGAATCAGTTAGACCATAAAAAGAAAGTTTGTGAAGCAAAATTGAATGGTTAATTGAATCAAATGCCTTGGAAAGGTCTATAAAGAGCGCAGCAAGTGGTTTATTTGAATCCAAATTAAAAAACAAATCATCTAAGAAAAGAGAATGTAGTAGTTCTGTGGAGTTTTTGGAGCGGAAGCCAAATTGCCTATTATAAAAGTACTGATTGATTTCAAAGTATTCATAGAGTTGTTTGTAGAGTAATTTTTCAAAGATCTTGCCTACAATAGGTACTAATGAAATTGGACGATAGGTGTTATTTCCTTTCTTAAAAATTGGAACAATTTTAGTGGCCTTAAAGACATATGGAAAAGAGGAGGAGGCAATACATACATTGAAACCGATGATAAGTATTTGATAAATGTGAGGAAAAATCAATTTAAATAAATTAAACGATAATCCAAATATATCTTTAGAATTGTTATTTGCAGTTGTTTTTATTACTTGAATTAAATCAAAGAAATTAATATTATGAAAAGAGAATGACGTAACCACAGGATCAAGATACTCGACATAATTTTTAGATTTTGTAGGAGCATTACTTTTATTGAATTGATTGATAAATGCATTCCTTGTCATCCTTATTTGAGCTTTTGACTAGACTTAGCTGTAAAACATTATTATGATTTTTATTGCAAAACAGAATTCAGTTTTCTCCATGTATCACAGCTAGATTTTCAATATTTAAAGTACTGAGAAAAGTATCTATTTTGAGAATTTTTATTAATGTTTTTATTTTACTACGATAGAATATGTATTTCTTACGTAATTCAGAATTGGTATGTGCTCTTTTCAATCTTTGAAAGAGACTATCCCTAACCTGAATAGATTTTAACAAGCCAAAAGTCATCCACGGATTGGTAAAGTACTTATATTTATTTATGCGAAATGATACTTCAAAGGAACACTTACTGATAAAAGCAGATAAATGACCTAACAACTTAGAAAAGAGCAATTCAGGAGTAGAAAAAAAAGGGCATAACGTATCATAAAAGTTGAAAGATTGGAGAATGCTGATGAACTTAATCTTGTCAAAAAAATTTCCTAGTAAAAGTTTTGTAATTCAATTCAATAGGTAGAGATACAAAAATAGGATAATGATCCGAGATTTCTGAGAGTAAAATAAAACCCTTACACAGCATTCATTCATTTACAATAATGTTATCAATAAGGGTGGAAGCTTGTGGTCTTGTGCACTTCGAGGCTGTGAACTGAAAAAAATTTTGTACCTGGGACGAATTTTCATATCTAAAAAGATCGATCTTGAAGTCTCCTGCAATTATATGTTCAAAATCGCTAGTTAGAGAGTTTAAAAATAATTCCATATCATTTATGAACATCTCAAATGAATTTTTTCTATCGTTGGGTGTCGATAAAAATTATGGACAAGAATCTTCTTTTTTTTGTTCAAATGCAACTCAATTGAAAAAACTTCGAAAACCGATGAAGAAAACTCAAAAACTCCTATTCTAGAATGAAGGGTTTTAAAACAAAGAATCCTAGACCTGTATAAGAGGAGATACGACATTGTAAAGAAAAAAATCTATAATCAGAGAAGTCAAAAAAATTTATCATGGGACTAAGCCAAGTTTCCTGAATACAAATTAGTGAAATCAGTTATCATTAGCTTTGTTAATATTGTTAATTAATACGCATAAATCATCAAACTTTGAATTCAGAGATTGACAATTCTAACTCATTATAACAAAGCGGTCAAAAAATTTTAGTGAGTTACTGTTTTCAACGAAAAGAGAAGAACTTAAATGTAAAAACTCAGAGTAATCAATTGGTAAATTTAGAAAAAAGTCACCATTATTATAAGGAATTTTAGATTCATTCATTATCTTTCAAAATAAACTTGAGTTTTATTTCATTCAGTTTATCACGTTTTCTTTTTTCTTCAATCAAGGTCAAGCAAGATTTAGAATTGCAAATATGCATATATGATCTAAATTATATTGAGAACACCTAGAGCAGAATAAAGATTCAGTTTTCGAACATGAAGTAGATAAATGGGATAACCCACAAAATCTACAGCTGGGTTTACTCGAGCGACAATCTTTCGCAAAATGATCAAATTTGTTACAGTTATAGCAAATTTTAATAAAAGAACGTAACAACTCAAGACGAAATGCAAAATAGTTAATATAAATATATTTATTTGCGTATAAAGACTTTAAAACTGTAGGATTAAATTTAATAGCAACAGAGTAAGTATTATTTGACTTGCTTGGCAACTTGAACAAATTCATAATGTCCTCAGATTTAATGTTATTTTGGGCACAACTGTATTCTTTGAGATTTTCCACCTTTATGTCATTGTTTATATTTTTAATGCATAAGTACGGTGATTTTTGTTCAAATTTCAATTGATTTTCGCTAAGCACTGCCTTTAAGATGATCTAATTTATCGCGACAAGATGTTTATACTATCAAGGAGTTATGATTTGTTTTCTTGTAATTTTTAATGCAAAGCTTGTTTATAACCGGTTTTAACTTAGTATTGATACCTGATGATAAATCCTCATTTACATTACAAAAAACTTGGGAATTTTAACGGAAAGAGAAGGATTAAAATTACTTTGTTTTTTGCCACTAACTCCTTTTTCGACAGCCTTACTCTAAAGCAAATCTGAATGGCAAGACTTGTTTTTATCATTATTATTATTACTGTATAAATTAATTCGGGATAATTTGGAATCAATAAGATTCAATTTTTTTTTCCAACCTAATTAATTTTATTGTAGCTACCTAGAGACACAGATTGACTCTTATCCTTAATATGTTTATTCATACTATCAACCGTGTCATATATTTTATTTTATTTATCTGAAATATCATTAGAAATCAATTTACAGTCCGCTTTATCTAATAAAATAGAGAATTGTTTTACACAAATTTTCTTTCGAGGTTTTAAATGATAAAGCCTTAAGATTCTTAGCTAGTTTAATTATTTTAATGATTTCATCCATTATAAAGAAGTAATGAAACAAAACTAATTAAGTAATGAAACAAAGACAATAAAAACAACAATAATAAACTCTAAATTTAACACCAAAAATTCACTTACAAAAAAAACTTATAGCTTTGGAAGAGAAAAAAGAGATGCTAATAAGAAATACACTAAAACTTCACTTTCAAATCCGACATTAATTTTCACTTGGATGAGATACAAAAAAAAGTTTATGATTGGAGCCCACAACATTCAACAAGTCTAGTGAGCTACAATTGAATCATATTATCTGTTAAATTTTTATCCATTTTTAAGATGTATATGTAGTGGTATATAATCTCGTATGGTTGCCAATTTGATCAGGGCGAATGCCAATCGTTGTTGGCCCGCTGATTACGCTATCTCAATATGAGCGTAACGAATAGTCCAAAAAACAATTTTTATTTGAAACTACTCCGTGAACACTTCTCCCCAAAAAGGCTCAGATGATTACGGTTTGGATGTTTTGTTACACACTTATGGCTAAGAGTTGCTAAGCTAGCTTTGAATGTTCAGTTACAAGGCGGACCCAAGTTGTTGCCTCACTTGTCCAATAAGTTCGCCACTCGGCGCTTAAGCGAATTATTAGAACAAAAATTAATTGCAAAATGTGTGTACTTAATCAAATCTCTATATTTTATTGATAAAATCTATAGTTTTGTCTTAAAAAAAAAATAATATCTTTAATATAATACTATTTTCTGATCATTTTCCAACCTATTGTGAATCCTTAAAAAAAGTGTTTCTTCTTATCGGATTTTTAAAATGAAAGTTCGCTTATTAAAAACCTGCGTCTACATTGTATATTTTAGATTAGTATTATATATCTCTGCGTTAATTTTGGTATCCACATATCGATGTGTATTAAAAGATATCCGCATTTACATCAAAGGCCATTCCTACTTTTATGAAAGGAAGTTGTTAGAGTTCGATATCTCATAAACACGATGTCTTGCACACTCTTTCCATACAAAGAAATCCGTGAGTAAATTGCATGCTATTATATTGCAAATATGACGTTGGAATTTTTGGAAACTTGATATTTTAATATTGGCATGCTCTGTATCTCAAAGATATCAGAATGTTTTGATGATTCTAATAGATTGATCGACTAAAAGTATCATCTGAATCAGTGATATATCATATTTCTTCATCACTCATCATGCATTTATCTGAAAGTAGTATATATAGCTATCACGTGAGCTTGATAATTTATTAAATTTACCACAGTTCGATGAATAAATAGTTGAATTATTCCAGCGATAGGACATTTCTAACTCAAAAAATTCACAAACAGTTTTTGAAGAAAATAGACTGACAAACAAGATTGAAAATTGAATGAATAGAACAAGTTACGTCAGGTTTTTTTTGTTTGATAAAGCCGTTGTCCTTCATTATTTCTTTTCAGCACGTATTGAAACCAATGGTCACAAATGCCCTTTTAGATTTGGATATTCTATTGCTGAAACAAATGTATGAATAACAAATGCGCTTTCAGATTTGGATGATCTATTACTGAAACAACTGCATGACTAAGAAAAACCTTATGGCTATACTCTAACCAAGTCAACATTTTATACTATTTCTCTATAAACGATCTCTTTTGCAAATCTTTGGAAAACAAAATTCTTTGTTCAGCCGATTCAACAGTGACTTTTCAGCGCCCATCAGTTCATCTAGACTTTAGAGCGATACTCAGTCACATGCTTGTCACTATGACAGCATGCCTCTATTCACAGATTTATTGCACACATCATCACTACGTCATTACGTAACGTCAAAATATTGGAATTTCAACTCCTCCTCTCCCTTTGTAACTACAATAGATTTTATATTATATCATCGTTGGTCGCCCGACTATAACTATCTATAAATACCACATGATTCACAAACTTTTTCTTAAACCCTGGAATTGCGTTTAAACTATAATAAATCTGTTGACATTCTTAATTGAAATTCAAATATCATTTAAAAACCAATTTCTATCTTTATGGACAAATGGACCCCCTAATTCAATGTTCATTTAAGTGCAAAAACATTTCCAGGATAATTTTCCAATTAATCTTCCTTTTTGAACACCCTCTCCCTTCCACGTGTAATGTTTTTAAACCTTTTGATGAGGGGTCATTCAACTACTTTAAAAATAGAATCAAAATATTCAGCTACCGATTTTAGGAAAAGTTACAAAGTTTGAAAACATATGATTCAGCTAATTTTGTACAATATAAATTTTATTTGAGGGGGGTGAGGGGCTAAAAGTTTTATACTAAAAAAGAGATAACAATGACATATGGAGTTAAATTTTTTGAACTTCTTTTTTGACATAGATTAGTGAATGAAAAGCCAGGAATCTTATAAATCTTGCGTTACTAAGCGCATCAAAACAGAGACATCTGACGCCCCTAATACAATTGATTTTTTCATAAAATATGGGAATGGGATCGAAAAATAGATATCTTGTGCTTTATAGAGACATATGTGCAAATAGCATGTTATAAAAATAGATATAATCAAATGAAGAGCTCATTTAGATACATAGAAATCTCCACTAGAAATAATATAAAGAAAATTAGCTTTCACTTGAAGTTGAAACTACATCATATTTATTTAATTGAATTATCACATATGAATTCAAAGCAAGCTTCCAGACAGTTGTAAAAAGATATCTTTTCTGTACTGAGGAATGAGTTTTGTGAACTGTATTATATTCTCATATGTCCAGCAATGTGCAAACACCATTTGTCAAAAAAAAGAAGAGACCGTCATCAATTGTTATCAATAAATTATATAAAAAGATTTGTATTATTTAGTTGCCATATATACAATGACTTAAGCTTCTTCTCCAACGACAAGGCGATACAATTTGAAGAAGAAAAGCATCCAATATATATTAGGGCGTGTCATATATAGTCGGTAGAGCTGATATTTTGTTTTCAAAAAAAAACCAAACCATCAAAATTTTCCTTTAAATTCTTTGCTAAGCCAAATAGCGATGACATCTTAAAGATCGAAGCTTAAAAGTTCATGAAACAAAATTAAAAAAATTTCAGCCTTGTTTGCAAGCTTGAAAAATCTCACTTTTGTAAGCGTTTATAACTTCGCTGTGAAGATGAGATTAGCTTTTTGATATTTTCTCATTCAAATACTGGCTGTACTTGTACAAACTTTTAGACAAGCAAAGTTTCAAGTTGGTGCTTGGCATTTTTGGCTCTAACCTTTTAAACTCTTCTAACAACTGAAAAAAAATTTAAATCGTAAAATAAATTAACTAATAGAATCTGATTATCTTCTAGGAGAAATGGGTATAATTCTAAAACTTCTTTCAGAGACTTCTTTTCGACTACTATTTCGTTTCGGCGTTGAGGGAACGTGATATTCATTCTTAGAATGATACCTCTCTCATCTCTATTTTCAAAGTTCATCTTGTATTCTTTCTGAAGCCAGTTTATATGTTCTAATATGCTGACGGAATCTTTAGAAATTAGGAGTACTGGCAAAAAGTTTTCTAATGAGTATAATTTGATATCTTTCTCAAAACACTTTTCTTTGGCTTCTTTAGTCTTTCTTTTTTTTCTATCACCTCTTGAATGTGATTGTCACAAAACTTACGTTCATTCCCTCATTTAAACCTAATTTTTTCTTTCCAGTATATCTAAATTTGTAATTTAAATTTAAAATGTAGAAATAAAATCTTAAATACTTTAGCAGATGAAATTAGAAGACCAAACTCTTCCGCAATATAAGGAAACTCTCTAAAAAGCATTTCAACTAAACTCCCGTACATTTCACTAGTCGGAGGATATCTTAAATAAAAATATTTTGAATAAAATAGTCTTTAAAAGTTTTTACATTCCATCTTTAAAGCGAGAAAAGTGTGTGTATAAAGTATGCAATAACCGGCTAACATCTTTCTGGAGTAGTTTTTCTTTATTGTCTAATTTATTCAAAAGCCTTTTTTTAATATGATTTCTGTGAAAATTTAGCCTTTTTGGCCATGAAACTCTAAAATAAATTTCACCATGCATTTTAAAAGAGTACGAGAAAATTATTAAAAAAACTTACTTTTCATCACTGTTGCTGCAATTGCCTTTCTTCTGTTGTAAGTCTGATTCTTCCGAAAAAGATAACTGTAAAGTTTCATTTTTGAAAACCAAAATTTCATGAACCTTAACTTTCATAATTTTCTGTTCTTGGAGACAAGAAATATTGTCCTCATCCAAATCAACAAATTCTTCCATTTCGTAATCATAATATTTTAAGAAATATCCGTTTTTGGTCAAGTTATATATATCTTCATCTGATTAAAGTAAAAACTGGTAGACCACTGGCAAATTATATCTAATTTTTTTGGTAGATTCATTAAAAATTACGATTAAGCTTGAAAAATTGATTAAATTATAAAACAGTAGTACATATATAAAGTAACGTTGAAAAAATGTGTGTATAAAAATAAACCAAAATATTTTGAAATTTTTAAAAAATAATATTCTTTGTTATAACATATAAAAAAGAATAGTCTTTTGAATGGTATATTTCATACGGTTTTTAATCTATTAAATTTTTATAATCAACAATTATGAGTTTTCCGCTATTTTCTAAAATGTATGAATATAAATGCCTATTGAAATATTTAAAATTTCGCATAAAAACATGGGGCGTCCTTCTGAAATGAAACAGTTGAGAATTTTATTAAAAGAGATCCTTATTAGTGTCAAAGGTTAAAAGACAATTAGAAGTATGATATTTGATCCCAAAATGAACAAGTGATCCATAGAAAAATAGATTAACTTGACATTTTTAACTTTGTTTCCTATTGGATTGGATAAAATAATTTCATCGTAATACAAGAGTATTTCCAAACATGGACTAGTTTTCTCAAATAAGTCGTTTTTACGATAAAAATCACCATCGCAAAAGTCTCTCAAAAGCCCATCGTTCGATTTATGAGAGGATAAAACAAAATTGAGGATATCACTGAAGGATAATAAATTTTTTAAAACCTCTAAAAGTGGCACATATTGAAACCTACATTCTTTGCTAATAATTGAATACCCACTCAACGTAAACTCAATGGATGAGACGTATCTCAAATTAGATTTTACATATGAGTTTAACTCGTAACTTCAACAATTTCAAAGCCATATTTGAAGTGATGTTTTTTGGTGTATTATTATCAGCCAAGTTTTGAGATAAAAAATCATCATTTGTACTATATTGAGTAACTTGCTCGTTAGAACTTTCAACTGAACTTTGCAAATTGTTAAAATGTTTCCTTTTTACATGTTTAAGATACGAGTTAACGTTATGATAAGACATTGACAGTTTACACAAAAACATTCAAAGGAGAAATTAGATTCACTTTCATGAATCAATTTATAATGCTTTTTAACCGTGTATGTTTTCTTAAATTTAATGAACAAAATTTACAGTGAAAAACGGATCCCACATTAGTACTGAAAAATAACATTATAAAGTTTGATCAGAAAACTATAAAAAAAATGAGTACCTGGTCTGATTTTGAATTCGTAATTCGTGAGAATTGAAAACGCCAAAGACAGTAGTCGAAAGAGCGAAAGAGTTAGAAGAGTTCCAGAATCAATGGGCAAAACGAATGTTAGAATCTATACAGGAATACAACAAGAGGTGTTTCAATATAGCAGCAGAGAAACGAAACAGTTGATTGACGATTTAGTCATAACGATTTAGTTACGCACATTTGTTGTGTTTGAGAGATGCGACGCTCTATGTGAGAGTGAGATGTGTGAGATAAGGCACATTTGTCGAAATCCTGTGCGCACCCACAGAGAAAAAAGATTAGTAAACATAACTAAACAATTAGTAGATTTATGGAGAGTACTAATAACTATCTAGTTAGTAAAATTAACTATTTTAAAATACTTAACATGACTATTCATTTTAGTAAATTTCTTTGTCCGTATTTGAACTATTTGATAAGTTAAATTTACAAAATAAATAGTAAGATAAAATTTACCATTTAACTAGTAAAATTTTATTATTCTAAACGCTTCAATTTGGGCGGCAGCTAAATGCTTGACTAAAGCCTTTAAGGTTTTAAAAAATGTATATCGCAATTCTTAAAAAAATTTGAAAAGATTTTCAAAATATTTATTTTTAATGAAATCAATAAAAGCCAAATTTACAATTTAAAATTGATATTATTATCCCATTTCAATTGAAGTTCTAAACTTTTGTAAATAAGAATATTCACACGAGATGATTAAACACAAGATTCCATTTTTGATTTTGTAGAGTAAACTAAGTAATCTTTTGTTCATAATAAAATATTTTGAATATAAAGCATAGTGTTTTTTATCGAAATTGGATAAATCAAATTGAATGTGTACATACAAAAAATAAAAGCAAAAATATTACATATTAGATTAGTATAAAATCTATATAAAAGGAAAAATAATAATCTTTTTCATTCGAGAAGACCTTTTATCTTTGATTGTTATTTTTATAGGTTGAGCCTTGTTATTGACCATTTCATTCTCAAAACAGAAAATATTTTCAAAGTTTTCTTTTAATAGATGGCATAATCCAAATAGCGCCAGTAAAATTTTGAAATCTAAAAATTTGAGATTAAAATTTTAAAATGGATAAGTTAAAATAAATAAATTGAGGACACCTTTTTTGCGAGAAATGCTTGATTGTAAATTAAACTCTTCTATCAATTCTTGATAAAAAATGGCATTTTTTATTTGGGCTTATAATAGCTTGACTTTGTTTTATAAAATTTTCAAATAAAACATTCCTTATATCATCATCTGGCATACTTGGCAGTAGTCTTTTGAATCCTAACAAAATCTAAAAAAACCTATGATAACAGAAAGAAATTTTATATTTTCGAAATACTTGTTTTTCTTCTTGGCGAAAAGGATACTTAGTTAAAATTTCTTTCAAACTTTCTTTCTGAAAAGGTTTCATCTATTCGTACATTGACTGAAAAAGCATTCCTTTGAGATTTATAAAACCCTTTTTTGAGCCAATCAATATGCTCATAAATGATTTTTGTATCTACGCTTGCGATTGATATGTAAGGTAATTTTTTAAGCACCAGAAAAAGTAGCACTTTTGGACGTGCAACTCATGTCTTCTTTCTCCTTTTTATTATTTTTTCTCTTTCTACCAACAACTTCTGGAACATTTTTATCACGATATTTTCTCTCGTTTCTCCATTTATATATTATTTTATTTTTCCAATACACCTAATACAACAAAACTACTTTTGTCGGAGAAAGGGGAAGGCCTGACTCCTGAGACAAATATGGAAACTCTTCGAACAACAAGTCTACCATGTTATATACATTTCACTGCTTGAATATCTTAAAGAAGAATAAAAAAAAATATAAAATCACAGTTTGAAACAAATTAACCAAAAAATTTTAACGAACAAAAAATTACAGGCTTCACAATTTGAGGCAGTTAAACATTTTTATGGTTTGAGGTTATTTGTTTTGAAAGTTTACATGAGTTATTTAAACGTTGTCTACTTACAGTCCTTAGTAAATTGAGTGAAGTAGGTGTATAGCGTATGAAGCATATTGCTGATATCCTTATTATCCAACTTCTCTTGATTGTCAAGTTTGTTGTCTAAACCTTTCTGGGAAAACATATAACTTTACGCCAAACATCAGTTCTAGAGAGAATAATGCACAGATAAATAATGAAACTCGAAATAATAAAATATTACCTTATGGTTTTCATTTCTTTATAGGTAGTAGAATCGATAGATGAAGCAATTGAAAAACTATCTATCTTTTTTATTGTTATTGCCTTGTTCAGATAAAAAACTTTTTACTTTTATTTTAATGATTTTTTGTTGATATAGAACTCCAAGGTCTATATATTCTTCAACGTCAAAAATGAATGAAGCGGTTTCCATTAAATTATCAAAAGGAAGTTTTTTTGTTCTCTCATTATGAATTAAAACAAAACTTATAGAAAAGAAACATTTTAAAAACTTGAAAAATATAATCATAAATAAATGGAAGAAACAAAAACGTTTTAAAAATAAAACTATCTTACATAGAATTAAGCATAGCATCATATATCATATTATTAAAGAAAAAACCTTTCTAAGCACCAAACCTGTGTTGTTGTTTGCTTTATTTTCAAATTTTTCAACTCATATGAAAACGCATTGGAAAAGAAAAAGAATTTATTTCATCACTTAAAAATTTCATAGGGAAATATCTCTTCTCTACTAAATATAAAACTAAGTCTTGCAATAAATAACATAAAACGCCTTCAAAAATATTGTGACAAGTGTCTGAAGGTAATCCCTTGATAACATGAAAAAAATAAACGAAGTATTATTCGTTTTAAATGATATCCCCCGTTTTGCTCTAAGTATTTGATATCGAGTATCATTGGCTCTAATATTTTATTTAAGCAAAATTTTTTTACGAGACTAGATCTAAATAACATTACTAAGTGAATCGAATTTAATTGATGGAGGAACATTTCCCAACAGCAAATAAATACAGCTAACTTTTATTTTTTAAGCTTATTGATAATATAATGGGATTAGAAAGAGTAACATCATCAAAGTATAACATTAAGTGCAAAGAGGAAAAATCTCCGTTGAACAACAAATTGTTAGCAAAGTGATTACCATCACAAAAATCTTTCAATAAGCTATCATTTGATCCATGATTTTTCAAAACAAAATTAAAAATATCTTCATACAACATAAAACTTTTCAATGTTTCTAAAATAGGAATATATTGATATTTGCGATCTTTTTCATTTGAAAACTGTGTCAAATAATACTACAGGTGAAATATAATGTAAATTATGTTGTAAGTATGATAAGAGTGTGTGCTCAGTTTTAATCATGTTAAATGCAGTTTGAATTGAAGAACTTTCATTTTGTAATTAGAGAAAAGACTTTCATCTTTAAATGATGAAAAAAACTATTAAAGTTTCTTTGATTCAAATAACAAATATGACAACAGCTAGTTTAAAAGTTACAAGCAAGCATTAATTGTATAGTGTTATGGGAAGTTACCTATTGTGGGAGGACATTAGTAAAAACTAAGATTGAAGTTGAAAAATAAAAAACTATGTAAATTTTTTTACTTTTACATAATTTAAACCAAATGTGATAAATATAATTTTTTTTTTATTTTCTTATATTTTTTGATATCCTTTGACTGATTTGTGATTAACTAATTATTTTTTTTTTGGAACATGAAATTCAACTGTATTTGTATTTCAAATTAGTTTCTCACTTGAATGATCACTTTAGCGGTCATGTGGCCTTTTGAACATCAAGCAGCAGCAAACGATTAACGAACGGACCTAGTAATGAAATTGTTTTCATACTAACTAAATAGTAGACAATTGATTTACTAGTCTTAAGAGACTAATTTAATATATAAGGAGTTAAACTTCATCAATATTTAACAATTTGAACAAATGTCAGATTAATTTATATTATTTTATTGACAATAATTTGGAATATTAAGCATTGAAAATTGCACTATACCACTACTATAGTCAGAGGGGATGAACTTTTAGTATAGTTACGATGTATCTATTAGTTGGGCAAACAAGATTAAAAAAATTTCAAGGTATCTTCGGACAAAAAATATTACTCATTTAAATGATCTTAACCACTTATAAGCATGCTTAAATTTCACCAAAATTCAGGAAAGTTACCGATAAAAAAATAAATTTAAAAACACCACAAATTTCAAAATTTAAAAATCCACCATTTTAAAATCCGCCATTATTAACAAGTTTTGTGGCATAAATTGCCATTTTAGTAACAATAAGGACCTTATTTTTAAGTTTATTGGTGGAAAATCGTCAATTAACCTTTAAAATTATTAAATTATAAATGTTAAAAGATAAAAGTAGTCTTACACAAAGGTCGAACTCAATAATAGTCAAAAAAAAATCACGATGAAGTTTTGTGGCATAGATTATCTAGACCGCCTCTTTGATCAACTATAGCTCACATTTGGATTTATTTATTATAATAAATGAACGGGAAATTAATAAAAAAAAATAGATTTTAAATATTCTTTGAAAGACTTAGCCTTAATATATGAAAAGTCTACTCATAAGCCAAAAATTTTTTCTAAATAATATAAATAAAGGTTTAAAATTGAGAAAATTCAAAATTATTGGTGGAAGGGAGGAAGGTTTTTTCGCATTCTTTGAAATGTCATTGGCGCCCGTTGCCTCCCGCCCGCATATGCGCCCCTGCTGCATCCCAAATTATTGAGCTTACATCAACGTTGCAATTGCACTTTGTCCATGAAAACGCTTTAAGTTACCTTTACCTTTAAATTTAAATATAACTTGTGTAATATATGGAAAGAGCTAATAATCTATGTCATAACCTAATTTCTGCAAAAAGTTATCCATTTTCCATATTTTAGTCCACAAAAGCCATAATCAAAACCCTACCCAATGGAACAGTACTCATAGACATAAAGCCTTCTACGACACAAACAAAACATTTCCTTAAAATCAAACAAGGCCAAGATTGGTTCAATAAGTATTCTGATAAGTTCTCCTACTTCATTTCCCTATCATCATACTCTGTCTCTGAAGTGTATCCTTTCTTACTCAACAATAGTGTTGAGTTGAGGAAAAAAGTTAAAATGATTTGCGGAAAATGGGGTATTTTTCAACATATTTAATCTATTTACTTTTCCTTAGCCCTTTTGTAGTAGCATCATTTATGATAGAATAAAGAACACTTAAGTTTATATATAGTGGTTTATATTATAAACGAAAATTATTATTCTTACCTGAATCCTTATTCTATACTTATATGTGGTAATTCAATTATATCCGGTGATTTACAATATTGAGCCAATGAATGCGTTACTTATTAACAATAAAGTTGTTATTACCAAGTATATCTTTTTAAAGAAATGCTACCCGACAGAATATCTAAATCATCATCATCATAAGTATCTTAAAAACACTGAAAAAATAGTTGTAATATAGTCACTCTCAAAATAAATTTACTATCAAAAATGTTATCATTACAATCTAAATATAGAAAATATGCTTTTTTAGTATAGCAAAAAATTATTACTTCCCTGGCAGTGATTTTAACCTACTCCACTTTCTATGATTTTTTAATCTTTCTTTACTATTTTAAAAGTTAATTTACTACTTAATTTATTCATTATTATCAATCAAATAGTCATACCATTGATTAAGTTGACGTGTATTAAAAAACATGGTTTTAGATGCTCATTAATTTGACTTATGTGTTTTCTATATTATATATACAGAATCATAAAAAACAGAAAAAAAGTTTATTGATTAATAATAATAAATTGTGCTTCATCCTGTTTTACAAAAAATATGAAATTGATCATCTGTATAAAAAAAGTTGAATTTCTTTAAAATATTTAATAAAAGGGAACAAAATGATTTGGTTTCGCACAAGATTAGAAAGTATATTGCTAGAGGAAAAGGATCTAGTTAGTCTTTCAAAACGCACTGTTTTGAGTGTTTCACATAAGACATAAGAAACATCGTTTAAAACAGAGCAATGTTTTATCAAACTTAGCCAAATCCAAAAATCTTTTTGTTTTAGAAATAATACAGTCTTCTCTTCTCTATGTCAAACTCCTAAACGTTAAAGATTCAAAGATTTAGATTTATGAATAATTCAAAGAGACATAATCTAACTTCTACACTGTAAAAAGTGTGTTAGAAACTAAACGCAAAACTTTCTTGTAGTAAATAGGTCATAGATTTTGAGCACCTAAAAATCTAAACATGTTCTAAACACTTTTAAGAAGATTATTTCTAAACATCTAGGTTCTAAACACGTTTAACTATAAGGCGTTTAGTCATTATTGTAAAATTAGTTGAAATCATAATTAGAACAAGAAATATAAATTTTTATATTTATTAATTAAATACGATTTTTCTTTCTTTATACATTAAATAATGAATGAGGGTTTTGTCTAATCCCTCTTCAGTTTTAACCTAACTAAAGTATATACTTATCTGTAAAAATCGCTTCGATTAAGTTTCTCTGAGTTCAAAAAAATTTTCAATACAACTGCAGCAAACTTGTATAGCAGTGATACTATATATCTAGAAAGTAGGAGAACAAAATGACAAAAATGTGTTCGAAAAATGTCTTAAGAGGGCCACCCTAAACATTACGAGTGATGAAAGTGACTTATTAAAAATGACAAACCAAGCCTGTTAAAAACAAATAACCTGAAAAAACAAAAATAAATTGAAAAGCAATTTATTTAACAAAAAAAATGAAGCACAAAATATATTGTATATAAAAGTTTATCCGCTTTCTGAAAACTTTTTTTCAAACTTGACTAATTTAGAGCCTTTAAAAAATGGATAGCTGTCTTTGAAAATGCTGTTTTGAAAAAAACCCAGAATTTGAAAATTTTTCGGATAGTTTAGTTCAAAGACATAATAGGTTTTTAGTAAATATCAGCGCCTTTTTTATAATATGTCCTAAATAAAAAGAAACTCCGTCTCCAACGACATAAGTAGATCGCGTTCTATCATTTTTACATACAATAATTCTTGGAGAACTTCCAACTTCTGATGGGATATTGAGAAAATTTTCCTAAAATGAAAAATATTTTAATTTTACAATGTTAAAAACAGGTTTATGGTTACATTAATAACACTCAGAAGCTTTTCGTTTGATTTTTTCTTTGATGCAAAACAAGTATTTTCATTAAGAGTGATTAAAAGTTGTAGATTTCTCTCATTTTCATCAGTAGAATTCGAAATTTCCAAAATATTTTCTAGTTTTTCTATCGTAATTTCCCAGTTTTGATTAATTTTATCATCAGTTATTTCATTTTTGAGTAGAGAAAACTCCTTTTCAACCTATATTTGAGAGAGAAAAAAAGGGAAATTTATACTACCATTTTAACATTTTCTAGAAAGGGAAACTTCTCTATAATCGCTCTCAACCCAACTGGGAGGTTTTTATTTTTGTTCGTCTTTCGGATAAACTAACTTCCTGTGCTAAACATATTGCTGGAAAATCTTGGTCTTCCGCACTTTTTTTAACTTTTGGCATAAAAATTCATGCGCTTGTGATGAGGACATTTCTGTTTCACTCTGTTCTGAAAAACCAGTGAAAATACAAGTATAGAAAAATAGAACAAAAAAGTTCTTACCATAGTTTTTACTGAGGACAAAATTGAAGCTTCTTTTCTCTTTGTTTGTTGTTTCATAACTTTTGCGTTTATTTCATTTCCATTTTATATTGCGACCTTTCTGTGATATTTTTATTGAAATAAGCCTTGAAAACAAGATGAAAAGTGGAAAAATAGGACTTAAAATTAACCTAATTACCCATGGAGACCTCCCATAAGGGAATCCAATGCAGGGATAAGTAGAATATAGTTGTTTTCCTAAAGAGTTGTAGCTTTCTTTATTATCAAAATCTCCTATTGAAATAACGTGATACGCACCTTCTTCAACAAGTTTGTCAAATTCATTTATTATACTCCCACTTTTCAATAGAGAAGTGTTTTTTCCAAAAATTTTGGTAAATATATGGATTTACCATGTCCTTTATCTTTTGTCTGAAAAAGAAAAAAGTAAATAAACTGTAAAATAATGCGTAAACTCACATTTGAACAACTTGGCGAAATTTCAGTTGATGGGTGTTCATCAAAACCAGTGGGAGTTATCTGTTTGTTTTTACCTACTTTATTTATAATCATCATTAATTTTTTTGTGGGGCCAATCTTGTTTCCGAGCATTTGTAAAATGTCTTTTTCTTCCATACTAAAAAACACCATACCATCAATTTCATTTTCTAAAAATATACGCTTAATAACAATTTTTGGATTAAAAAAATGTCAACCTTCGAAAGCCAAAGTAATATAAGATGGAAATTCTAAAGCCCTCAGTTTTTCCGGGAGTTGTAAAACTGATAACATTTCATTGATTTCTTTAGCAATCTCGTTTAAGTTCTCTGTACTCATTGATCAAAACCTATTCAAAAAATTCTTTCTAAAAGGAATTAAAAAATTGAAATAATTAAATAAAATTTATTAATGGATGAAGTACTGTCAAATAAAAAATGTTTGTGGCCAACAAAAGTCAACATTCGTTAAAACTACATAAAAAATTTCTGATATACAAAACAACTTTGTGTCCATTTATAATCCTTATATTTTTCCGCTAGCAAAAGAAGACGAGTTCATAACTCATCTCAATTTGAAGATGTAGATCTTGCTGTTTGGGATTGGTTTCAGAAAGCTCGTAGTATGAACATTCCGATTTCAGGACCTATGATACAAGAACAAGCATTATTGTTTGCTTCACAACTAAAAAGAACCGACTTCAAAGCTTCATGCGGATGGTTAAGTAGATTTAAAAATAGCCATGGAATTTCTTAGGGAACTTTTGGATTTAGATAATATTGTATCTGAATGGAAATTAAAAGTTAATGAACTCATCAAAGGTTACAATGAACGCGGTATTTATAATATGGATGAAACAGGTTTGATGTTTCGATGCCTTCCTGAAAAAACTTTACGTATACGTGGAGAACTTTGCACGGGTGAAAAAAATCTAAAGAACGCTTAACAGTTTCAGTTTGTGTTAATCAAAGAGGTGATTTTGAAAAAACTGTAATAATTGGACATGCACAAAGACCGCGATGTTTTAAAAATTGAGATTTTAAAAAGTTACCATCTACATGTAACAAGCCTGGATGACATCGCACGTTGTTATGGAATGGATATCTAGTTTTAATACTAGAATGGAAAAACAAAATGAAAACTTATCCTTTTTTAGACAACGCTCCTTCACACATAAAAGATAAAAAATTTACAAATGTTAAACTTATATTTCTACCTGCGAACATAACTGCTGTTTTGCAACCACTAGATCAAGGCATCTTTCAGTTTATCAAGACTACATATAGAAAACAACTACTCAGACATGTTCTTTCAAAATTTGACTCTGGTTTGAGTGTATCCACTATAAGTAAGTCAGTTACTACACTTCAAGCATGTGACTGGGTAGTTGAGGCAATATCAAGATGCTCAGATTCAGTTACTACGTGTTTTGCTAAATGTGGATTTCAATCTTCGATTTTACAATACAATTTTGAAGAAAATGAAGACACATCTCTTGCTCAATTAATTGATGAAACGGCAAAAAAATTTGAAGTTGAAGAAGTAATGACGGCGAAAAATTATTAAATAATTGATGAAAAGCTTAGCAGGGTGGGAATCAAGAATTGTGAGTACTCTAATTAAGGATGTGAACGAAGAAATCACAGAAGATAATGAAGTGATAGAATCAAACAAAAAAATTTGTACATCAACAGAAGCATTAGAATTTGCAGAACGCATAAAAAACTATTGCCTAGACAAAAGTTTAACTGATGTTTGGTTGGAATTTGCGAAGGCTCAAACACTCTTACAAGAAAAGATTTTACTTAGAGCATAAAACAAAACAAACCAAGATTGATTTATATTTTCCCAAAAAGTAAAATATTTGCAGTAAGATTAACTTTTTAATCTTATTCAATTTTTATTTTAAATCTTAAAATAAATTTTTTTAATCTAAAAATTTTCAATATTCAGACCATCCCGCAAATAGGACCATAAAACATATGTCCGAAGGGTGGTCTTATTACAGGGACTCTACTGTACTTATAAAGTCTGATGGGTCATATACTCATATGACCCATAAACCATGTTAATAATAAAAAAAGTTTAAAATAAGAGAAATAAAATTGTATTCATTTTATTGGAGATTTTTTAAAACTTTTAGTCATCTAAACAGTCTAAGCAAACATCATTAGAGCATGTTCCACAGACAGGAGAGCAACATTTTTAACATTTAGATCGAGTTTTGTTTTTAGAAAACTTTTTGCAATATATGCGTTTTTTCCAGTTTGTTTAGCAGAATTTTGTCTCTTTGAAGATGTTCTTTCAGAATTGCTTTTATTTTGACACAAAGTCTCACCTAAAGAAATCAAAAATTTCCGTCTACTGGAAACTTAAAATTTCACTTCTTTGCTTATTAATATATAAGCATTCAGACATATTTTATCCAACAAATTAAAAAATACGGCTAACGGCCATCTTCGTGTTCTTGGCTTCGTTGAGTAGGCGTTTAGCATCTCATCAGCAGTGTCAACACCACCCTTTGTAGAGTTGTAAAATAAAATAACTCCGGGTTTCTTTTTTTCATTTACTGAAACTGTGTTTGTATCATGCATTGATGAAAGTAAATAAACCTTTTTGCTTTGTAACTCAGCATCATTATCCCATCTTAACTATATAAAAATTTTGAAGAAAAGATGCAAGTTTATCAAACTTTAGATAAAGATGAACTTCTTTTTTGTTTGCTCTGATTGTACCAACTATTGTTGTTTTTTTCTCTAAAAGTTTTTTGCCAAACTAAGACTCGTGAAAAAGTTGTCGGTGGTTAGATTCAAGCCCATGTTGAAATAGTTTTCCATTAGTTTTAACACTATGTGCTCTCCCAAACTTGTTTCTCTCTTTTCTTTACCTGTATATGGATGTGAATCTAGAATGTAGTATGTACGACTATCACAACAGAACTTGATGCCAAAACTCCTCGGCTTGTTTGGCATATATTGAGTGAAGATGCAACGACTTCTACACGCAAACAATTGTTCGTCAATGGTGACATTGATGAAAGGTGAAAAACACTTTTTGAAATTTGCAGTTACTAATTCCCAAACTTTACGAATGGGAGCAAATTTATCATATTTTTTTTTGCTTTTTTCGTGTTCAAATCTCAAATATTTCAAATTGCGCTCAAACTTTTCTCTTGACATAGTTTTTCGGAATATAGTTCTGCCAAGTTAGGTTTAGAGTTTCTTGTCCAAACAATTCAAGAAAAACATCAACATGTTCGTTGTTTCTGTTAGAAATAAACCTTGTTGCACCACCTTTATGGTGAATTATATTTTTTGAATATGTTCTTCCAGGTATCAAGGGACATTTTTTATACCATATAACGTCATCTTTACTTTTAAAACTTTCATTTGTGCCGTCTATATCTTTAGAAAAAATTTCATTTATTGTGTCTTCACTATCACAATCTGAAGAATAGTTATCAAACAAATTCAATTCTTTATCAGAATTTAAATTTTCTTCTTCATCTGAGTCTGAATCAAAATCTTCATGAGAAGACATTTTTGATCCACGCCATTTTAAATAGAATAAGAGAAAAAAAAAGAAAAACCTTAAAAATAAAAAAAATGGAAAAATTCATATATAAAAAATAAAAACTGATAAAAATGACTATATCCATAAAATTAAGTAAAACCTCCATAAAAAATAACTATTGAAATAGCATATTATATTATTTTTTCGTATTGGGTCAATTGACCCCTCCTCTTTGTTTCCTTTTGTTCTAATAAGTTTTAGTAAGATGAGTTGAGTTGCTAGAGATATGAAATTTTCTTTTTACTCTTAGCTCTGTTGAATATTGATTTAAAATAAAAATGTTTTTATTAAAATCGAATAGTTTGAAAGTTAATACGTGGACCAAACATTTTTATTTATATAATAAAATATATACATAGTTCGATAATAGCGGCTCACTTGTCTCTTCTCGATTAAAACACCCCACGGTACCTTTACTTAATTTTTTTAGTAATAGAATAATGAAACATGTTATAAAACTTTGGTTTTAAAGAGTATTATGGTAGATTAGATAAAAACGATTTTAACAAATGTAAAAACCCTCAAAAAGCATGCATTCTGTAGATTAAAAAATTCAAGGCTATTTAAAACAACTCCATAAATTTTATACCACAAATTTTTGAAAATGGCAGCACGCGAAACCTGTTCTTATAGTTTTTTTTGTTTAAAATAATTTGAGAAAAAAAATTTTAAGAAATTTTATAATTGTTGAAAAAAAATTCAAAGAATTATCACATTTAAGACTTCTGTTCCATTAACATAAAATAAATGAATCCTCTCCAGATGTCTCCATTTTTGTTCTAAAAACACTAAATCGATAGTCTTTGGATATATTTCTGTTTAAAGAAAATATATCATCCATCTTTTCTTTAATCCGTTAACAACCAGAATAATCAGACGATATCTAATGTAAAGCAGAAGATTTGTATTAAAGAGCTTTGATAAACGCAGTCGATTTTATTTTTGTAAAGTCGACTCTGGGCGTTAACGGGAAGTAGAACCGATAACGTGACAATAGAAAGTACAATTTTAAAGTCCAAAAATGAAAAGCGCCTAATCAATTGTAAATTTTATTAAAAAAATTTTAATTATATTTTTGATTTTGATCTTCGCTCGTTCCCCTTGAAATGCATCTCTTTTAGTTTCTCGAAGTTGCCATCTAAACTCTAAAGCAATGACTTTTTCATGTCAATGTTTGAAATATTGAGCATTTTATCTTCGACCAACTAATGCGGCTTTTTTTGATCAGTGAAGGACCCGGTTTCTCCTTTGCAATCTAAAAAATGAATTTATCAAAGTTAAATCCTTTTTCCTCAAATAAAAATGTATATTAAGGGAAGATTAAAACAATATTTCTTGAAACATTTGTTTTTTTTATTATCTTTTTTACCCAAATATGGAGTGCCTTTTAGAGGATAAAAATTTTTAGAATTGCAAATCCAGAAAACTTTCATCCCGTATTTATCAGGTTTAGATGGCAAGTTCTGTTTGAAAGAACATCTTGTTGGGAAAGAAATTAATTGCTCATCTATAGTCAAATTTATACCTGGAATGTACAACATTTGTAATTATATCTGAAAAGATCCCAAATTTCACGAATGGGTGGCAACATATCTTTTTCACATCTTGAATTTTCGTAGTCAAACCTGATAAAACGCAAAGAAAATTTAAGCCTCTCCAAGCTCATTCTAGCTCTAAATATGGGTGGTCTATAAACTTTGTTCCATATCATTTCATAATTTGTGTGACCTTGTTTTTAATGACCCCTATAAAGAATCAATCCAATAAAAGCTTTTAATTCTACTTCCTCACCGTAATTATAATTGATACTTTTGTTTATGTTTTTTACATGATCTATTCTAAGTTTAAATAAAAAACAATACGAGAAATAAACTCATCACTGAACAAAAGCGTAAAAATATTTTCTATCCCGTGAACAATTTTATTATGGGTAGGATAACTTTGTTTATTTTTGACTTTATAATATTACATCTTTTAACCTTCGAGAAACCATTGGATATGAAGACCAAATAGTTCCATCTTTGCAGATGAAATCTTTACTTTTTGAGCACTCACTGCTAAAGCTCTCTTCCAAATTTCCTTCAGATTCATTTTCGTTTATAGAAAAATTATCTACGTCTGAGCTCTAACTATAATCATTTGTGTAGAGATAATTTTGATTTTTCCACCAACACAAGTATTAGGCAAGAAAAACAAGCTGGAAAAGACAAAAAATAGAAAGTAATGAAGTCTATAAAATACACTGCAACGGTCTTTGAAAGAGATTTTTAGGCGATTGATAAGCGATTCAAAATTTAGAGATGAAAGAATAATAGCTTTAAAGAAATTCGACAAATGTTATTTATGAGTGATAGCATCATTCATATTACACGCTTGTTTTATTATATATAAACGTATACTAAAGTACAAGTGTTCATCAGACACACTTCGACGTTTATAAAGAGAAAAACTGTTTGATTGGATAAATCACAAATAACTGAAAACAATTAATCATTGATTTAGAATAAGAAAATCAACGCTATTATAAATAAGGACATTGTATAATTTTTATGGCTGAATTTTTTCTGTATGAGTTTTACGGACTCAATGGATAAGGGTATATACTATATAGCGATAAAAAAGCTGGAAATTAAACTACAAAGTGGACAAGAAAACATTTAACTAAACTTATTAAGTTTCAAAATTAATTACTAAATGAAAAATAAAAGAAAAATTAGGTGGATCAAATCGAGAATAAAATGGAAACAAAGAATTTTCTAGAAAAAGAATAAATTCCATTTTAATTTAAAGAAAAAGAATAATTTCAAAACCAAACAAGTATTCTTATAAGAAATTAGTAGTTTTTCGATAAATTATAGCCATTTCATACTTCTAGTTTATGTATTTTTTGTAGTTTATGGTCAAATTCATTCTTCTATGATATTTAATTTTCAATTATTTCAAATATTCTAAGATAAAAATAATAATGGATACATAAACAAATATATTGAGGAAATATATTTTTTGGAATATATATTTATTGGGAAATGGAATGGTTACCAAAACGTAGAGTCATAGTCAGAGGCGTAGCTAACACTTTTGCCGCCCGGGCGGTTGTAAAATCTGCCGCCCTTTATGACGTTGAGTTTCAAAAGCCTCCAAAAATTCAAGTCCGTACGCTAACGGTCAGGCGAAGACTTGATTGTAGTTAGGGTCTTCAAAGTAGACGGCTGGGGTCAGAAATAATTTTAAAGGAATCATTGAGAGAGCTCATCTTGTTAACAATTTTAACTAACAATAAAAGTAAAAAATGAGATGTAATTACAAAATAAACTGCGGTTTCTATACATCTCATAGCTAAAAGAAATTTCAATCCTCAAAAATGAAATAAGAAACAAAATATAAAAAAATGATGTAACATAAATTTATTTCATTTAAATGCAGAAAAATTAGGAGAAACAAAGTGCAATAACTTCATAATTTAACTTTTCTGGCTTTTCTCTCAGCAAAATCTTTTATCACATCCTCAAAATCTATTTCTTAGGCATATTCACGCTCAATGGAGAGTATCGCTAAGTCAGTTAGTCTCGTTTGGCTCATAGATGCTCTAAGGTAGTTCTTTATTAACTTTAATTTTGAAAATGATCTTTCGCAGCTTTCAACACTAATTGCAGGAGTTAGAAACACACGTAGACTATATTCGGTAACGATTCGCAGAGATTGTGGCTTTGAATAAACTGAAGAATTTCCAAAACACAACCTACGTTTTCAGTCCCAGCAGCCGCCACAAAATGCTGAAGACTTTTTCTCTCAACGAAGAACTCTTCCTTCTCTATATCTTCATCAACATCATCTAACTGGCAGATATATTCATCATTCAACAAATTTGATGGTGTAAGGAAGTCATACTTTTGTGAGAGACCATGAACTTGTCCAAACCTAAAGGATATTTCTTCAATAAGCTTGTCTAGCACAGAAAACATTTCTCTTCTTAGCCCAGCCTCATATTGAATTACTGCATCGCTAGATCCTTCACCATCCAAACGTTTCTTTTTACGAATTCTACGTTCCATGCTTATTCCCATTTCAGAACAATTTTCTTTAGAGTATTGCATTGCTTCTTCCACAGTTTTCTCCCTATTTTGAAGAAGAGCTATTCTTAAGGCAGAGAGTTTGAGCGCACATTGCTCTAAACTCAGTCCTTTTGTTTGGAGGTACTTTTGAGCATCATTAAGTTCAGGAAGAACAATTTTCCAAAGGGTGAGAAAAGATAGAAAAGGAAAAGATAGCATTGAATGAAGAATCAATCCTGCATCTGAACTAGTAATTGGGTTTTCTGTATCTTCGGTTAGTTGTTCTAGAGCTCGAATAATTTGCGATAATTTTTTCTGTAGAACGTTCACAGCATCTGATCTACTACTCCATCTCGTTTCGACAACACGTTTGATAGTTTCACCAGTTCTGGCCATCAAAATATCCCATCGATGATTTGACGCCGAAAAGAATGAGAACAAACGATCTAATGTTCCAAAAAAGGTAACAGAATCAACAGCCACTGAAGCAGCATGCACACTTGCCAAATTAAGTGAGTGATTGGTGCAGGTTATAAATACCGCTTTTGGGTTGATTGCCCTAATGCGTGTCTGAACACCAGATCGATGACCTGCCATCACAGCAACATTATCAAAGGCTTGCCCACGACAGTCTTGAATTTGAATGTCGTCTTCTCTTAACTTATCCAAAATAGTCTCTGTAATTAATTCAGCATTTTTTCCTTTAGTCTTAATAAAGCAAAGAATTCGTTTCCCTCCATTTTGACATAGCGTATGACCTGACTCATTTGATCCTTGTGAGAAACATCGGGAGTATTGTCAAAAATAATGCAGAAGTATTTACTCTTCTTCACCTGCTCAATGATTTTTTTTCTGACTTGATTTCCCAAGATTGCAACAAATTCATTCTGAATTGTTGGTGAAAGGTAGGATATTTCCAACTTTTTCCCAAGTTTTACTCTCGTCAAATGTTCACATAGTACTGGATCGAACTTTGACATCAAATGAACAAGTTCTAAAAAATTCCCTTTATTTTCAGCAGCAGACCAGTCAAAATCTTCTCGATGGCCACGTAAAGGCAAATTTTGTTTAGCAAGAAACTGAATTATGTTAAGGTATCTCGTCAGGATTTGCCGCCACTTCATCACTTTTTTCTCAGCCACCTCTTGTTCTGCACTATCAACTAGACTGCCTTTCGCAAGACGTATCTCCAATTCTTTCCATTGAATCAAGGCCTGAGCATGCACGAAGCTGGATTCATGTTCATGTATCTTTGGATTCAACTTCCACCAATTTTTAAAACCTTCACTTGAATCGAATTTTGAGTTTCCAAATGAGAAGAGTCTGCAACAAAAGCAAAACAGAGCTCCCTTTGAAGGAGAATACATCATCCATGTTCTAAGGATTTTTCCCCATTAGGTAGATTTCGAAAAAACCAATACTTTGACAATTTTCTAGTTTCCCCTTTTGTTTTCGAGCCTTGTCTTACAACTTCTTTAAATTCACAGTCCATATGCTGTACAGCTTTTGATCCCCGTTTTACAATCATATCCCGAATGCCATATTCAATCTTGGAAGGCCAGCCCAATATCTTCTAAATCAGTTTTGTCATTTGACTTTTCAAGAGCTTGTGGATCACTTTGATCATCTTCAACATCATCACCATTGACATCCTCAATTTCAACATCAGTTTTTACAAAAGCATCTATAATTTTTACAGTATTTTCATTTCCCTCTGTTGCAGGCCGTGAGATGTACTTCAGCAAAGCACCCTGATTCCTAATTGCTTCTTCTTCTCTCTTTTTCCTTATCTTTCGGAATGCAGCAACACTCTCTTTCGTTCGCTTCATCTGTCTAAAGTGGGCAAATAATACATATAAAATTTTAAAATATCCATAGAAATTTCCCAATATATAGTAAAGAATAAACTCAAATTCTCAAAAAAGCTTATATTACAAAAATATTATTATAACAATGTTTCTTTTCTACTTATTAATGTATATTAGAACTAAGCTTGAATGACAATTTTTCCTCTAATAATAAATTTTTTCCATTTTTTTTATTAATAGAAGATAAATCGTTGTAAGCCAAAAAAAGAGCTCAGATTTGATTGCAACTTTTATACTAAAATTTGGACCCCTTAACCCTATCAGTGACGGGGGGAGTGCCTTTTTGACCCCCTCCACTAAAATTAAAACAGTCACAAAAAACTGGAATCGATTAAATTGAACAGAAAATTTAAACTAAAAATTAAATGGAATATTTTAACAAATGACCTTAGGACAAAATGCCGCCCGGGGCGGACCGCCCCTGGCGCCCCCCACTAGCTACGCCTCTGGTCATAGTCCTCTCGTTTCAGTTTTGAATCTGCAAGGTGGAATCGTGCACTATGCCCACTTATATATAATAATATTCTTCCTTTTTAAGCAATACCGACCACCAAACATTCAAATAACCATAACTTGAAAAATATAATATAAGAAAATTCATCAAGTGATAATTTTAACACCTTTCAATATATTTTTCTTTCAAAAAAATTTAATGGAGAGAGTTGTATTAAATGATGATGCTTCTTTTCGCAAGCTCTCTATTTACATATGTTGATGGTAATAGTACTATAAATTGGTAAAACTTAATTTAGCCACTTTTGGTTGACTTTTATAGTTGTGAAATTACCTCCTTTTTTCAGTAAATGGAATTCGCGGCGCACTGCTGGGCCTTGAAGATATCCAGGTACGCCATAAAAGGTAACCATGCGAACTCTAAGATAACAAGGGGTGCACGCACCCCAAAGCGGTGCGAGACAGAATAACAGGGGGTGTGAGAAACGACAAAATAATGGACAACATATGTAGTATGTACTTCTTTATATTTTATTTTAAAATTTATATGACCGATTTTTCCATATCAATCTCAATGGTGTGCCCCAAAGTTTTGGTTATTTCATAGGTGCGCCCTAGGGTAAAAAAAAGTTTGAGAAGCACTGACTTAGATAGAAAAATTACATTTTTATTCATTTTTGAAGAATATAATAATGATATAAGGTGTAAACATCAGTTTTACTATCTTAATATTAAATATTATAGCTAGATTACTACTTATTTTTTTCAGTGATGAATTCTTTCGCAATAAAGGCATATTTATTTACATAAAATATAGGACTTCCAATATCCTTACAATGGAATCATAATGGCTATTATTACCCCACTCAAATCGCTCAATTCGGGCTGACTCACTTTAATAAGCTTATTTCGATGGTGAAGCCTTCTGATGAAGTAGATTTAACAGAGAACGCAAATCGTGCTTTGAAAGAAGGTAAGATCAACGCATAATTATACTTTTCAATATAATGAAAACATGTACAAAACTATTTTTCATTCTTTCTAACTCATTGTGACAGGCAAACTCACAAATTCTGATATTGTGACTAACTAAATCTGATGAAACAAATGAGTTTGCCGTTCCTAAAATAGCTTACTGCTATACATAGATGAAAAAAATAAACGTACGCTCAGTGGCGTAACTAGGTGGAGGCGGTCCGCCCCGGGCGGTACATTTTTATGGGCGGCATATTTTGAAATCACTGATATATTGCAATCAATATGATGTTAAGATCTTTATAACAGTTTGTGTTATAAGAGATTTTCATTTGAAAAACATGCATACACAACAAATCTGAGACCTGAAAAAAGTTTTTGACGAAGTTATTGAAGAGTTTGCTAACAAAAAAGCTAGAAAAGTTCATCTATAAAAAGTTAAAAAATTTATGATCCACCCGAGCCGCAATTCTCATGGTTACGCCACTGCGTACGCTGAACATTTGAACCTTTCAGTCGAGTATAACGCATTCCTTTATTTTACAAAGCAGAACAATGTGAAATTTTATACAATTATAGCTCAATTAGATGAAAAAGATAGAAACTTTAAACAAAAATATTTTGAAATACATGAATTTTTATGACAACTTGAAAAAACTCTGATTGTTTTTAGTCTCATTCAGTTATTTATTTTTGTTTTTTTTAAATTTATCTACGATAATATAAAACTAGAATCAGATATAAAACAAATCTGAAATGTTTTTGAAGAGAGCTTTGCTCTAATGAGAACGGAATTTCTATCTGGATTGCGAAAATCGAATTGATTGTAAAATAGTTCATTAGGTCAATTTCAACACTAAAAGTCCATTTTTTTAAACTTATTCGGTAAATTGTTCTTCGCCTTCATGATAAGATAATTTTTCCAAAAATAATAACCTCAAACCTACATAGTATTACAAAAGGGTTTTTTTAAACCTTCTTGACATAATAACAATTTAGTATTATTACAAGAAGGCATATCAAATGTATTAATTTTTTCCATTTTCATTTAAAATTTCTCTAATTTGTCATTATGAGTTTTTGTCTTCTCAAAATTAAGCTACGTTATTTTGACTAACTAATCTCCCCATTAGCTTATGAGACGAATCAATGTAATTTTTTCTTTAGCTTTATATTGTAATTATAAAGTTTATGGTTCAATCGGATTTCATTTGAGTAAATTATTAAAATACCATTAAACAATAGGTCAAAAATTAATCAATTTTTAATTGTTATTTTAAATTAAAAGTTTATCATTCTTTATAAGTTTTCTCATAATAACTAAACTCAACATTATTTTATATTTTAATTAAAGTTTTATTACCTTTTTAATTTTATTTCATACTTTTAGAGCTAAATTCTAATTTTTTCTTTATAGGAAAAGATACCTTCGTGATAGAGCCAACGTCATCAAATAAAATACAAAAGAAAAGGTTATGGCATATAAATCTCGCATTTCCGAAGTCAACAATGAATACTTCTAAAGATTCAACTCCATACTCAAAATCATTAACCTTTGTCTTTGAGTTTATCGGTTTGATTTTCCTTCTTCCAATATCTTAAAATTTAAATTTCCTTGTATTGAAATGTATTTTATTAGTGCCTGGTCAAAACCTTCGAAATCTAAAACGTCCCAAAACAAATTTTTCAAAAAATGAAATTTTATTTGATTTACTCGATTTTTGTTCCTATCAAACAAATGTTATTTCTCAACTCTGTTTATTTCAAAACAATAGAAAATGCTCATTACTTCTTTTAAAATTTTCTTTTGCGGCTTTTAGGATGAGTTCTTTATTATTAGATTTCCCTTATTTTCAATTGTCGTGTGTATTTTTTAAGAATCAAGAAGTTTAAAAATACTTATAGTATCAAGATATGAGACTCTAGAAATGTCGAGACAGAAATTTTAGTGCTATTTAAGAGGTTATAGCAGTCATTGAGGATTATGTTTAATGAAAACATTATCTGTGCATGTAAATAAAGTCGCATTGTAGATGAGGCGTATCTTAGTGGGGTTACTGTATTTAACTAATTTTTAGATCAATTCATCCAAATGACCTATCTTTTGAATTGTGATGAAGAATATGACAGAATAGTTCATATAAATGAGCTTCATGCAAAGTTTTGCGTTTATCCCGACACTCTCCACCACAATTATGTCTATTTTCAGCGTAATTTGCTGTACGACTTTGTACACATGCTCCGTAACTCTTCCAAACCCTTAAAAAAAGACCAAACTCATTTACCGATGGAATCTTGCTCACTGAAGGAGGTGTACTTTAAAAACTTTGGACAACTCTCATTTCTCATCTTCAATACTTCGAACCACTACAAACAAGTTCAAGCCGCAGCTACATGGCTCCTCTTACACCAAAATTCAGCTCACTTTGGAGGCTTTCCCATCACAGTTACAAGGAGTTTTGCGTAATGCTTTTCACATTCCTAAAGCATATCTGTACTCTTTTGCTATGCCTACGAACTTTTTTTAACCCTCTAAAGCTCTAGTTTTTCAAAACTAATACTCTGTTTATCTTTTCAAGGAGGTGAGCTAATGGCCTATATATATGTGGTTATGTGAATTATTCATAAATACAAATTCCAACTGTTGTGAAAAATGCATCGAAAGTCCAAAATTTTTTTCTTTTTTGATTCTGTTTGGAAAAAAATTTTTCGAAAATAATTTTATTTTAGGTTTGGGAAAGGGGGGGAGGGGGAAAAAGAGAAAGAAGGGGGGGGGAAAGAAAGTTCTTGAAATCTTGGGATGTGAAAGTAGCACCCCGATTAGAGCTAATGAATGAGGGAAGTTCAAAAATAGAAAATAACGTAATTAGGCACTTCATAGATGTTGAGGTATTGCAGTCTTGACAAGGGAAGGCGAATGGAAATCTACTGTATTCATCGATAACGGTAAATAAGTAATGACAACCTGATGAAGAAGGAACTGGACCTTTAAAATCAATCGAGAGACGCTGAAAGAGAACGGTTGCTTGAATCAACTTTCTATGAGGAACAAAAAAATGAGGTTTTACTTTAGCACAGGTGAGACACTTGGAATTGATACGACGCACTTCATCGATCGAAAATGGCATGTTACGTGATCTTACAAAGTGCCAAAAGCGTTGAACGGGTTTCAGTTCTTCCAAAGAAGCCGTGGCATAACATGTACGAGATAAAACATCCGTTACTGTATTCTCAGTTCCAGGACGGTACTTTATGCTGTAAGAAAATGGCAAAAGTTCTGTTTTTTACCTCATTATTTTATCATTTTTGATCTTTCCATGATTTGCAGGCTTGAACATAAAAGAAACCGCTTGTTGATCGGTAACAATTGTAAATGGCTTCTTTCCATTTGCGAACACACTCGATTATAACATATACTTCTTTTTCAATTATATGGAGACGTTTCTCTGACACATTTAATGCTCGAGAGAAAAAAGCGACAGGTCTGTCCGAATGTAAAAGTGTGCCCCTATTGCTTTTTCAGAAGCATTAGTTTCTATAACAAAAGGTAAGTCGTCCTCAATACCTTTCATGGAAGATTTGAATGCTCTGTTTCAAGTCGTAAAACGTCTTAACTGCTGAAGAGTTCATAGGAAAAGACATGTTTTCAATAAGAGGTCGAATCCAGAATATCTCGGCAGCCATTTGAGTAATAAACAAACAACCCAAGACACCTTTGCAAGCTTTTAGAATCAAAAGGAGGAGCCATTTGCAGAAGAGGTTTCATACGTTCAGGATCTGGCTGCAAAGTTTCATTGCAAATTTTGTACTCAAGTACAGAAATACAAGAAACACAGAAGGTAGATTTGTCATGGTTTATCTTAAGATTACTTCTTGAAGCAGCTTCTAGAAAAAGTTGCAAGTTATCATCGTGCTCTTTCTTAGTTATTCCACATATTGTTATTTCATCTAGATAAGCAAAGGTTGCACACAGTTTATTCTCTGATATAAACGAAGTCATGAAGCGTTGAAAAGCAGACACTCCATTTGTAACACCCATAGGAATACGCTTGAACTGATACAAATTATTACCCGTTTGAAAGGCAGTCTAGGGGCGTTCTTCTTCACAAATTTCAATTTGATAGTAAGCTCTAGATCAGGTGTCGGGAACCCATGACTCGCGAGCCAGACATGGCTCTTTTGATGACTGCATCTGGCTCTCAAATAAATCAGGTGGCCTTCAGGATAAGGGGGGTGTTGTGGTAATGCATATCCTTCTTTCCAATTCTTCAATCTCTTTTTTTTTTCATCATTATTAATAATCACGATAAAAAAAAAAAAAATGGAGGTGGAGGTGTTTTTTTTTATTAAAAAATAAAAATAAAATAATAATATTTTATTTAAAAATATATTAATTTTTTTATATTATAATATTTTTGTTTTTTTTTTTTTTATTTTTATTTAAAATTTATAAAAAAAAATATTGGGGGTTAAAATATAAAAATTTTTAAATGTTTTTTTTTTGGTTTTTTTTTTCGACGCCCCCCCCCCCCCCGCTCTAGATAGATCGATAACGCTAAAAAAAATTATATTTAGCAATCTGCTAATGAGGCATTCAATCTTCGGCAAGGGATAGGCGTTGAGAAGAGTGAAACGATTAATGGTCTTTGAAAAATCGACTACTAGTCGTTTCTTACTATTGGGAGCTGAAGTAATCACAACTTGGGCACACCATGGGGAATGACTAACTTCGATAACATCTTCTGAACTTCTTCTTCGATGAACCGGACATCTTCTGGTGAATAAGATCTTAGCCTTGTTGCAATGGAGGTACATTCAGTAGTTAAATTTTGAAACAATTTCACAGGATTACATTTAATTTTAGAGAGTGTACACTGTACATACATTAAGAACATCTTGCGATCCTCCGAAAGATATGTTGACACTTCCATGAAGTTTCAAAAGGGGTATACCAAGTATGAAATCAGAACTAGGGAGCAAAGTAAAATCAACATTTTTATACAAACGTCCGTTCATCATGAAATTTAGTTGGCAACTCTTGGATAACCTAATATGGAAAAAGTAGAGATAGCCATGGAAATAACGGGATTCTTCTTGTGCGTAACTTTGAGCTTATTTGCAACACATTCACTAATAAAATTATCCGAGCTTCCTGTGTCTATAAGAGCAGTGAAGGACTTACTATCAACTTTGATAATATTGGTAATCGGGAAAGAACTTTGGCATTGGCTAACGTGAGCAAAAGTCAAAGCAGAAGTAGAAGAATGAATATTGGAGGTAGCAGACCAACATACTTTCGCAAAATGACCAATTTTTCCAAATTTTAAACATATCTTATCTTTTTCTGGACAATAACGGCGGTTATCTTTTGGAGGGCGTCTTCCACTCCAGTTGAAGCACCTGTCATTCAAAAGAAACTTCTTTGGAAGAGTAGCAGAAAGGTTCGAAGAGTTAGAATCAACCAAAATGTCATCAGGAATGTTAGAATCAGTATGTAAAGTGTCAACATGTGAAGTAATATTGTCAGCAGCTGCTGACGAAACTATAGGCTTCAGCGCGGATGTGAGCCAACTTCAAATACCTGGCGCACTGCGAGACATCCTTAAGAGACAAATCGCCACTTTCAAGAAGTCTGGCGCGTATCGAGGGAGAGCGTAGTCCGCGAATGAAAGAATCGCGATAGACTCATCTCTGTATGTAGCAGCACTTAAGCAACAATCCGCAGCAAACCGGTTTAAGACTTGGAGGTACTGAGATCCACAGTTTCATTTTCCTGCTGCAGTCGAGTCGAAAGTAAGTGTCTAGCATCAACAATACTAGGAGGTTTTTCGTAAACCGCTTTCAAAAGCTCAATTGCATTTTCAAAACTTGAGCACCTTTAAATGACGTCTGCAGCAAATGAACCAAGGTACAAATAAAGTACTTCTAGCTTGTTAAGAGTCAGGGAATCAATAGCAGGCACATATTAGTTGAAGTTTCTGTACCAAAGTTTCCATAGCTTAGAAGCTTGGGGATCTGCAGAAGATATCTCAAACTTTTCTAAACGTATAACTTTGTCCATTGGAAAGGTATTAGTTGTTGAATAAATTGTTGTAAAACGGTAAAGAAACAAGAAGGAAAAGAACCTAAGAAGGCTTTATTAATCAAAATACACCTTCAATAGTGAATAAACTCAAAGAAATAAATACCTATGCATATATATATATATATAATATATACATATACGTTACACAAACAGAGAACAGTCAAAAGAACAGAACAATAAGCTTAACATTTGACAAATGGAACATGAAGATACGTAATTTGGATACAGTAGCCCAGAGAACAAGAAATGAGGTAAGGTGAAGAAGAAACGTAATTTGAATATGATCCCAATATAAAAGATCACAACACTTTTCTTATTGAATTCGCTAAGTACATAATTTAAATGTACTTTCAAACACTATAAAAATTATCTAGAATGGCAAATGAGTTGCTAATTTTTCATAACTTTAAAGGAACGAACTTTAGTTTATATTGGTGAAAGTTAACTCTGTTTCCTAAAGCAGCACTTTTAAACACAAGAAGATAGAAATCTATTAAGCTGAGATAAAAAATTGCTTTTCATAAAATATAATGTTTGCTTTGATTTCACTTCCATTGGTTTCCCTTAAACAAAAAGTGTCTATAACTTTTACATTAACACCAATCTTACATATTTTCAATAAGAATCTTTTACATATAAGTTGCATGCTTTCAACTAAGTTTGACATTTTGGCTGACACCATTCGAATTCTATATATTTAAACTTTTATCGCATAACCGTTGACCGTCTTCTGGGGGAGTGAAGAAAAAGAGATTTTGCTTAAAATAAATCAGTTTTCATTTTTCACTTTTCTATTTCTAATTATATAATTAATAATAATGGAAGAACTAGACTTTCGAATAAAGCTAACAATCATTTAACGCTTTCATGTGTGTGTTCTTTTTTTCTTTAACATTGGGTTCACAAATTTTGTTTAATAATAATATCTCATTTCTTTCCATATTTTTTTGTAAAATCATTTATCCGATAATACTTAGTCTAAAAAGTTAAGCAAATCAGTAAATAATCATGATAATTAGTTTGCTCAAAAGTTTTACATCAAAATATTAACAGTATAATATGGCGGTGTCGCTGTTTATGAATAAAAATTTGAAGAATATAACTTTCCACTCTCTGCAACAACAATTTTATCTCACTCATTAGTTTTCCCTTTGGTTCAAAATTTTATAAAAAATATGTTGTGTTTTACATAAATCTCTAGATATCATGTGTCACGTCAGTTTAATTTTTTGACAGTCAAGAACTGCAAAATATTGGATCCTTATTTGAATAAAAATTCTTTTTCATCATGTAACATAGGTTTCACCTTGTCATGGCAGGATAACTGTTCATTGTTGAACTCATTTTTTATTCATCTAAAATAAATGACATAATATAAATACTCATTTTGTTTTTTGAGATTCCTGACATTTTGGTTGTTGCTGTTGTCTGCTGCACCCAGATTATTTTATCTCAAAATATTTTTAGTGCATTTTCTTCGTCTCTAGTAAGAATTTATTTTGCTTATTTTAGATTTAACATTTCCTTAATCTCAAGTGTATGGTATTCAGCGATGTCGCAAGGGCAGTCTATTTCCCTCTTCGTTCGAGTATTCAATCTTACTCGAGATGACGAGTATTTACTCGCTGCAATACAAGCTGCTAAAATTTACAATGTCTCTGTTCAAGAAAACGGCATTCGAGATTTTTTCATGGATAAATTTCCCTTCTATCAAGAGTATCCTACAGTTCCAAGCACATTTGTTTTAAATGGTTTCATTTTTTCTTTGATCGGTAATGATACAACTTTTTTCTATCATTTTCGTTTCTCCATCTAATCACATCTATTAAATATATGTTCTGTATGGTAATAAAGATGACAGCAAAAAGGTCCTTGGAAATAAAGCCTCAAAAGCCTCATATATAGTGATCTGCACGTGGCCCGATTAGTTCATCGTGAAGCCTACGCCAAGTAAAATGTTAGGGCACTCTGTAAGAATGTCAAATTAAGGTTTAAACATTTTTGTTGAAGGGGAATTAGCTGTATTATAATTTTATAATTCAATTTTTAGTAGTTTAAAATTCAAATATTCAAAACATTAAAAAATATACCCAGTTAAATTTTCTGCCCCTTGCTATGAGTAAATATCACAATATTAGAAGATTTATATTTGCATTGCAATAAAGATAGGAATTATCGAATATTTGTGGATTTGGAAGAATTAAATTTGAACAACTATATGTTTAACTAAAATCATTGTTATTTGCAGTAGATAGAGTTTTGAAACATTTTTAAGCCAAATAATGATATAAATGTCGAATCTTTTTAAAATTCGACCCATATGTTGTGAAGTTGATGCAAAAAGTTATCTTATTTACTCTTTATTACAAACTTATGTCTTTTAATATATTTGTGTTTTCTCAAAATATAGCATATTGTATTTACGTTTACGATTCTTGCCTCTTGGGTGTGAACGTAAAAACAAGTTTATATAAGTAAGTTTATATATAAAGTTACAGAGGTAAAAGAAAAAAATATATATTTGTGCACAAATTATAAAGTTTCTTTTGAGTTTCTGATCCCACAGGAAGATGGTCTTAATTAGGAAAAAACAAAAGAATAAATGCTTGTAACACGAACTTGTCTAACATCATACTTAGTATTTAATATATACCCGTTTGCTACTTTGTCATGCTCAATTTAGAATTAATGATTGTATGGAAATGTATAGTTCATTGAATTTAATTTCCTGTAATTAATCTTGGTATTTCAATAGGACATTTTGGTACCTTTTTGGCAATTTCCTATCTATGCTATTATTTTCATACTTATAATAAATATTTATGTAAAAATACATTTTAATTTAAAAACTTTCATTTAAGTATATTCTCTCTCTCAATTCTAAGTTTGATGTTTTCATATAATCAAACGTCAAAGTAATAAGTCTGGTAAATTCCCATTCCTTGTCTTTTTTCTTATATATTGCCTGTCAAAATTTTTAAGATATATAATTACGCTTTTTTTTATATCCAATATAACAATTGGTAGGCCAACCAGTTAAATTTATTTCGAAAAAACAATACGTTGATGAAATGAATTAAGTAGAGTTGAAAAATAAACGTGTTTTCAAAACCGATTTTATTTTGAAAGTAATTATTAAAAACCGGCTTTGAAGATTTTATCATAATTTGAAAACTGTTTGGACTATGTTTATAATTAAAATTAAACGATATACAAATAATTTCAATTAAAAAAGTTATTATAAACGAATAAAAAACATAAAATTATCATTTTTGCTTAACTGTTTTTTCTGGTTTTGAAAAAACTTCTTAAAAAACTCAAAAAAAATTAGCGATTTTTCGGATAAATTGACACCTAATTTTGATATAAAAAACCAGCAGTGGAAAAAGATCGTTCACTTTAAACACGTGTTGACTTGATTGAGCACAAACCATGATATAATCTCTGCAGTCCGATACTTTTTTAACTAGTTGCCTCATATATTTTAAATTTATTACTCACGTTTTTTGAGATTGAATTTTCTTTCTGTGAAGATTCCATTTTTTCACCTCTTCATAAAATTCTTCAAGTATTTGATCTTCTGTAGAACGTTTTAGTGACTTTTTTTATAACTGCAGGTTCAAGAACTTCACTTTGACAACTTGTTTCATTATGAAAAAGTTGGTTATACAATCCAATAGAGAAATTTTTTACTGCTTGTTTTGATAAAAAGCAAAGCAAGGAATTATCATATATATCTTTTTTATATTCTTCAAAGTTGTCAAGTATTTCATTGAAGATAACAATTCTATGTTTATTTTAGAAAAATACCTTCACATAGTCTTTCTTTCAAATTACAAGAAACAACATTCAAAACTGTTTCTAAAGGTTGCAAAGAAACAATAAGTTTTTCCAAAATGTTCCATTCTTGCTCATAAACAATCTTAGAAGGAGCAACAATACGAGAGCATTGTTGGCAGAACTTTTTAAAAACTCTTCACAAAATCTTGTAGTTTATCATTTTTCAAAGGTGATTTGCGAAAATTTTTACACATTGATCATACTTTAGATATTACTCCAAAAGAGCTAGCTAGATTTTAAACAAAAATTGTTACAGTTTCTAGGTTTTTCTATGAGCTCAGTATTTTCGGTATCGTTAAAAACTTCCTTATTTTCTGATTCCATATCAGACACACTTTCGGAATATTTGTTTTCAAAGGCTACGTTATTTTTTGAGTACAAAACATCACATACAGAAGGATGAATGATATGGGCAATACATACTTGGTGATAACATTCAACTTCTTTTCCATGCTTCAGCATTATTGCTCCCCCATCTGTAGTACAAGCTACAATGTCTTTTTTTATACACAAATTCAATTCTTCTAATTTCTTCGAAATAATTTCTTCAATTTTAGAAGAATACAAAGAATCAAATATTCTAATCATACCAAGACATCAAGAACTTTTGTTGTCCCTAATAGTAAGTGTCAAATACCTTTTATTTTGTAGAGATGTAAATTCGTCAAGACACATAGAAAAACGAACACCATCTTTAACTTGTTTTTTAAGATAAAAAGAAAGATCAGACTTTATTTTATCATAAAATCTTAAAACCATTGTATGTGATCTAGGATATGGCATATCGTATGTATTGCTAGCTAAGCTTTTTTGTATAAATTCACTATTTGCAATGCAATGAAAACTCAATCCATCAATGCTAGCCAACAAAGATATTTCTTCTTCAATTAATTTTTTAACTAAAAATCGTATAATATTTTGATTAACAGTTTTCGAAGATTCTCCTTGCTCGATATTTATCAAATGAACTTTATTAATGTGTCTTTTCATACTTGTTATTCCTCCATAGCATTTTAGAGTTTTTTTGCAAGTATTACAAACTTAAATATCTTTGTCATGTTTTGTAAAATAATTACAAATTTTGGATTTAGAAGAAGGCATTTTAAAAATAAAACTAAAAAAACTTAAATTTCAGAAATTATTTAAAAGTAAAATTAATATAAATAATTTGATAAAAATTATATATGTAAAAAATATAAAATTAACTTATTTTATTTGTAAATAAAAATTTAAAATATTGATTTAAAAACCGGTTTTTAGCCACGGTTTTCGATTTTCATCACTAGAATTAAGCCATTTTTTATTCAGTAAAATCTTTACAAAATAAACAATAAATTTTAAATCAAATATATTATTATTTATCTTGAACAAATGCATTGTTCTTGTAGATACGAACAATGGAATATAGCTAGTTCATATTTGCTGGAAATCATAAGTTCATTATACCAATCTTTTCACCTTTTTATAAAAAGATTTTTACAATAACTTTAAAATAAATTTAGGTTTCTAATTGTGTCAACTAAAAGGCTTAGATTTTAGTAATTACAATGATGAAAAACCTTAATTCACTTAGCTAACCTATATATCCTAGTTCAGGGGACGGTAACCTTTTTGACTAAAAGAGCCCAAAAAAGACATATTTTAAAATCTAATCCTGTGAGCGCCATATATATTTTTAAATACTGATTACAACTAAATGGAAAAAGAAGAGCAACAATTTTATAGTATAATAAGACTCTGAATTTATTTTAAACAACATTGTTTTATCGAAGTTATTTATTAATAAGCAAAGTCTGCATCATCATCAGTTTTATTTGTATCATCGTGATTCGTAATGATGACGAAATTAAGATAGTATAGAATTGGCAAGAAGGATATGCATTATCGCAATACCTCCCTTTATCCTGAATGCCACCTGATTTATCTGAGAGCCAGATGCAGTCATCAAAAGAACAATGTCTGGCTCGCGAGCCATAGGTTCTTAGAAAGGTTTTTAGAAAAATAGTAGGATAGGGAAATCTTGTTAAGTTTTTGTTTTTATACTACTCATTTCATATACTTCTTTTTTCTTAGGTCTATACGATTTAAAACACACTTTGAAAAAAGGGCATCCAGAATTTAAATTGATATCCCAGCTTTACGAAGATGGACTTTCCTCATTTTTATCCATGGTACCTTTTTATGACTCAGGTAAACTTAATAATGCTATTTCTTTTATTCTAATTTTTGTCAGATGTAACCATAACCAGTAGTAACAAGTCATTTTCATGTTCTCTGATATTTATTGTTATTGACACATTTTAATCTTTGTTCACAAGTTATACGGCATGATTTTTTTATCCTGCAACTAAAAATGTCTTTTTAACTGAGAGAACACTTTTTCATTCACACGTTTTCACAGGGCTAGGGCAGGAAACTTAGTTGCACTTTCGCTGCAGCAACGATGTGATACCAGAGAACTGGCATCGAAACGACGGTATTTATACTACGAACCCCAATTATGACTAACAGCTACTTAACCCTTTTGTGACCAGAAAAACAAGACGATATTTATTAAAAAGCAGAAGATTCATATACAAAACTATTTGAAAAATTAGACGAAGGTAAAATTGTTTATGTATCATATACCATACACTGGTCATGAAAGGGTAGGTTCAAATTCTGCTTCCAAAGGCAGGCGTTCTCACGGTAATAGGAAAAAAGGCGTTTTCTACATCATACTCCTTTTCAACAAAAGGTAATTACAATCGCATCGTGCTGTCTACGCAAAGCTTTCTTCTACTTTCATTGCCTATTCGTAGTTGCATATACAAATGAAAACACATGTAGAATGTAGCAGCTTAGGAATTTCGGGATTAGCTTCCTTCTCTCAGTTGATATTATTTCTTCATTGTGGAAGTTCAGAAAATTGGGGATTCGCTTCCTTCTCTCAGTTGATATCATTTCTTAGAAGCTAAGGAAATTCACGATTGTTTTCCTTCTATTTTATTTCTTCAATATTTGTTACATCTATTTTTACTGAAATGGTGCAAATTATTATTGGAGGTTTTACATACTATAAAAAAGAAGGAAGTAAGCTTCTTTTATTTTATGAGTTGTTTCTTTTAATTTGAAAAATGTTATAGCCAAAACAACAAAATCATTTTATTGTACTCTACAAACAAGTAAAAAGTGTGAAGTTAAGAAAAAGGTGAAATATATTTTCTCAATATGTCTTTGTTTGAAATATATTCATAGGTTAAATTGTAACATATTAAATATATGATATATGAAAGATAGTAATGGGAATTTTTCAGTTTTAAAAAAGAAAATTGAACCCAATCATGAAACAAATGAAATAATGATAATATCAATGAAATAGTGATATATATTTTGAATAGTGATGATATCAATACAGTAAATATTGATAATTTAAATAAATTAGCGAAACCAGACAGCATCAAAAGATTGATAAGAATGAATAGAGCAGGGATCCGCAAACTTTTTTACCCTTCGACCCCCTCATAGAACATTTGTCTTCACATCGAACCCCACCCCACATAAAAATGTTTCATAAAAGCATTAATCAATGTCAACAATTAAGAGAGAAATAGAAACCAAAAATATTTCATATATCCTACACTATACAATGTGCTAAACTATGTTTTAAAAGAAAAAGGAGATTTATTTAAAAAAAAGCATAAAACAATTTGATATGTTTTTCTATCTTATCGACCCCAAAAGATCGGTTATGGACCTCCAGGGGTCGATATCGATCACTTTGCCGACCCCTGGAATAGAGGAAGAAAAAAACAACCCAAAGATGTAGATTTTGATATACCTCAAGATTTAGTAAAATTAGATTGTGGAGAAGATTTTCTAAGATTAGATTTAATGCTGAGATCTAATAAAAGACTTCTTTGTATTTTCTGCAACATTACGGTAAGTAATTCTTAATTTTATATATTACTAATTTTTAAAATAAATGCTCTTAGGTACTGTTTAATGGTCTCAACCATAAACGAAATTCTTGTAGATGGAACTTTTAAATAGTGTCCTTCAGGCTTCACTCAAATTTTCACCGTTCACATTTTTCACTCAGGAGTGCAAATACCTATTTTATATAGCCTGTGCCAGATAAAAAAGAATGTTCTTATCTGTAAGATTTTATTTAAATTAAGTTAGCTTTTTAGAAAAAAAATCAATATTTAAAAGAAACTGGATTGAAAAAATTAAATAAATAAATGGTGATTTTGAAATATCAAAAGTAAATTCTTTACACGATTAGTTCTTTTAAATTTCATGTTTCAAATAGGTTTTTCCCACTAGTGAATACCGTGGATGTTTTTTTCACTATGCATCAGCAATATATAAAAATGTGGTAAATTTTGGATTCAAGTCCAAATATTGCAAAAATGAAACTTTTCGTCAATTTTATCTCTTATTTTTCTTCCTTTCGATCAAGTAAAAATTCATGATTTTAAGTATGCATTTGTATTGAATATCATAAATATATGTATTTAGGTTGAAATTGTTTATAAAAGAATAAAAATTATGACAAAAGATATATTTTTGTTAGAAGATTTTTATCATTATTTTGAAAAAACCTGGTTGAAATGTTTTTATCCCAAGATTTTGAATGTGTTCGATAGAAAAGTTCGGACTAATAATAATAATAATCATTGCGAGGGCTGGCATAATGAGTATTTTAATTTTTTATTGAACATTATAATGTTTGGGAGGTTTTAGAATTTTTCAAAAAGGAGGAAACTAAAACTAGAATGAAATCAATCAAATTGAATGTGGGAAGAATAAAAGTGTTTCGAAAGAAAAAAGAAGGAGAATTTTTAATAAAAGTCAAGGAAGAGTTTATAGAAAAAAAGATGTTCTTTCATTTTTGAAAAATGTTTCTGTTCTACTGATGAAAGTCAAAAGCCTTCACATAGAAGGAAATGAATGTGAAAAGATGGATTTTTCAAAAATCAATAATAATAATAATCAAATTTTATTTTGTTTAGCTGCCTTATTTGCAAAAAAAAATTTTATTAAATATTTTTTGGTTTAACAGCTTGATTTTTGCAAAATGATATACTTAATTGGTTGGAATTTGCCAGCTCTAATTGACAACTAAACCGTCAATCATTGTTATGAAAATTTGTTCATGACGTTGCACTCGGTCAATGGATGGAAGAGCAGAGCATTGCACATATTGCATATAGTATCCAACTACAAATAGGCAATGAAAGTAGTAGTAAGCTTTGCGTAGACACCATACTGCGATTGTAATGATCTTTTGCTGGCTGCATAACGGTATGCTGTAGAAAACGCCTCATTTTTTTCCACACGCCTTTTTTCCTAGAATCTTCAAAATTATCGTTAGAGATAGAATTGCATTGTATTAAAAGCTACTTTTTCTACTAAAGGCAAGTGAAGTAAACTTTTTACTACTCTTGCTATTTAGAAAAGATTTAAGATAACTTAATGAAATTTTTAATTAATTAATTAACCGTTTTTGGCGTGTCATCACAGCCTTGAATTCAATATCACTTTTATGTGAACTTGAAAATTTCTTTTTTTATATTCTAAATGAAAATATCATTTAGTTTATAATATCGAAAGATCAATACATATTTCTAATTCAAATGAGATACGATTGCATTTCGAATTTCTTAGGTCGACAGATAACATTGAATGAAACTAGCTCAGAATATCCCTTTTCTTCCATTCGTTATTACTTGAAAGACAAGTGTTTGGATTCCTATTTTATGTCTTTTTGGTCTACGCAATCTGTGCATTTTTACAGTTTTTAGATTTATTTTTGTCATTAGATGTGTTATCTTCTTATTTTTTAGGACACGGGACATTTTACGATCTTCATCATTTAACTTCTGGAGAAGAACCAAATCGATCTCGAATGCAATACCACATGCTGCATGTACAACAGTTGATTTTTATGGACATGATAACAAATTTTAAGCATCTTTTTATCAAACGAACCTATATTCGATGGATCTCCTATGCAAAAGGACTTTTTTCTCACATGAACTAAATCCAATTCTACGTTGCTTGTCAGCTCATAGAATCTTAGAGATATTTTTGATATTAAGATAAATGTTGAATCCATATTTACTTATAACTCTTTTTAGAGCTGTCTTAAGTTATATATTTAATTTTTAATATTTACCCTATATTTTCAAGCTTCTTCCAAAAAGGACAACAAATTTTTCTGAATTCCTACTCCTCTCTTGTCTATTCTTAATCAAGCTTAATGTTAACCTTAACCCAGGGGAGCACATCCGGGGGGAGGGGGCGAAAATGACCTTTGTTCCCCCCCTCCCCCAATAATTTTCTATAAGTAAGAGTTGCTGCTTGTTCATAAAACATGTATGATGATCGCATTATAGAATGTAATGATCATTCGAATACATGATAATGTAAGATAAGAGAATAAAAGAAGGAATGTAGACTTTCGAATCAAACATCATGTCAAACTGCTCTGAAATACCTATCAAACATATTTTACAGACGATGCGTGAGAGCTATATAATAATAATCCATTGCTTCAATATGCACACAATAAGTAAGCAATGTTTATCATAGTGTCTCCTCTTTATAGTATTTTTGAGCAAACACATGTTGATGATCCACTAGATTTTCTCATCTGTCACAGTGATTCTATTTCTCTTTCTGTCTCCTCTGTTTTTCTCTTCCTCTTTCTCTGCTAAAACTCAATCATTCTCTCAAGCTCTCATTCGCTCTCTTCTTTCATTCAAGCCCTCTTCTCTTGTTAAGCTCTCCTCTCATTCAGCTCTCTTCTCTCCAGTGAGCTAGCTAGGTTGGCATGAGGGGCCGTGCTCACCCTCCTATGTACCTCATGGTGCCCCCATGCATTTTATTCGATATCAGTTTTCGAAAATTTCTCCAATGAAAGGATCAAGAAAGTATAAATAATGTTGCTCACGTTTTTTGTTTTTAAATTGTGCTCTCCCTATCCCCCCCCCCCCCCCCCCCCCGCCTATCAACTTTTTTCTGGCTACACCACTGCTTCTGTCTAATTTGCATTTGGATTTTAGAGTTAAATTAAAATCATTTTCAATCGTTACAATTTTTTATCCACGAATATGTTAGACTCGCGCTAAGAATTTTTTTCAACAAAAGTCAGTTAATCTTTATCACTACGTTTGTTACATTTTGTAACATTTGAAAACTTTAATTTTTTCAAGTCAAGAAATTTTTTTCAATAGTTATTTGGGAATGAATACTTTGACTAGCTATTTAGTTTAAAAGCAAGAATACTCTATTTGCTTAATATTTGAGCAGAGATATTTTTTATAATGTTCGATTGTTAAATTTTATAAGTAGTACATAATTAATTAAATCATTTTTTAAAGAAAATTTGTTGATTAATTTAATAAAAATATAATGTCGAAATAAAATATTTCAGTTGCTAAAAATGTACTTAATCTATTTATAACAGCTGCCAGAATTTTATTTGTGGACAAAAATATTCAAAAAAAAACGCAATGATTTTCTTTTCTCATATACTTTGATTTATGTTAGTTTAAATAATTTTCTAATGATTTTGTGTTTTTAGACTTAAATAATTTTATAAAAAGTTATTAAATTACCATTTTTGTATACTATGATTCTTTATAATATGTAAAAAAACACAAGTGCTACCAAATCACCTTATATGCGTTAGCTACTTAAACGTTCGCTTTTGCTGCTTATAAAAACTTGAAAATATCAAATAAACTCTCATTCTTATGCCTTTTAAAATAGTGAAAATTGCTTTATTAGTTTATTTTGTTTCCTTTCTTTCTTTGTTAATTATGTAGCAAATTTTTCAATTTTGAGTAAAAGGTAAGGTACAGCGAGTGTATTTTCATTGACAAGGCACTGATGTACCGCTTATGTCAAACTATGAACAAATTCGTATCGATGAGGAATCGAATCCAGAGGCTTCTGTGCTATGTCCATCATCTCAACCAACCTGTCATGCCACCCATCGAGTATGCGGTATGGGATACGTCAAATTAGTTTTCAAAAAACTTAAGTTATGCTGTAAAATTTTTTAGTTTTTGTTGAAGCTCTATAACTTTTTCTGATAGACTTTTTTTCCTTAAAATTTATTATAAAAGGCAAATCATTGCAAAATGTTAAGTTATTTTACTTTTTGAAGACGATCATCCATAACGTCCACGCCTCCCATATATTTATTATAATTTTTATCAAGATTGGGTTTAGCAATTTATTTTTTTCTTTTCTTTGGAAATCCATCTTTGAGTTTATAACAAAGGATAAACTTTTTCAAAATTTGAAGCGATTATCACAACATAGTTATCTTTCCATCGACAAATTAAATTTCATCATTGCAGTTAAAATCCAAACTTCCTTTTTCACTTTTTTCATTTCTTTTACTGACTTTAAGGAATATTTTTGAATTCGTTTATCACGCATTGTTCCGGTAGAGCGTATTTCTGCATTGGTCAAGTATTCAAGTGTCTTTTGGCAAGTAAAAAATTATCAAAGTAAATCATGTGATTTTGTGGATTATAATTTAAATAAGCAAAATTTTGACATTATCTGTACTTAACCTTATAACTTAGGATCTATATTATATAATACCCTGAAAATTTATAATTATATACAGTTTGGAACGCATAACACTTTATATATTTAATTTTTTCAATAATCATGGCTACTTTTTAGAAAATGTCAATCAAAATTTTGATTGATCAAAAATATATCTAATAAAATATACCTTCAAATTTTACATAAAATATATGTTTTTATACTAAATCGGTCATGCTGTTTTCATTTCTGGACTCATTTTTTACGTTTAGGATTTGAAAATACCTATAAGTGTTAATTAAATTTGCGGTTTACTTCTAAAAATTGTCTCCAAATATATTCATTTAAATTTTACAATGAAATATATGTTTTTATACCAAATCAACCATGCTGTTTTCATTTCTGAACTCATTTTTTCACATTTAGAGGTTTTAAAATATCTATCAATGTCAATCAAATTTGCGGTTTACTTCTAAAAGCTATCTCCAAAAATATTCTTTGAATTTTACATGAAATATATGTTTTTATACCAAATCAATCATGCTGTTTTCATTTTTGAACTCATTTTTTACATTTAGGATGTGAAAACACTTATAAGTGTTAATCAAATTTGCGGTTTACTTCTAAAAATTGTCTTCAAAAACATTCATTCAAATTTTACAATTAAATATATGTTTTTATACCAAATCAACCATGCTAGTTTCATTTATGGACTCAATTTTTGCAGTTTGAATTTGAAAATACATATAAGTATCAATTAAATTTGCGTTTAGTTCTAAAATTAGTTTTTATAGCAAATAGATCATGATGATTTATTTCTGAACACAGTTTTCGCATTTAGAGATTTTACTGCTAGTGTCAATCAAATTTGCGGTTTATGTCTGAAAACTATATCCCAAAATATTCTCTCTAATTTTACATGAAATATATGTTTTTATACCAATTCGACCATGATAATTTTTATTTCTGAAATCATTTTTTGCATTTAGAGGTTTTAAATGTCTGGAAGTTATAATCAAATGTTCGATTTACGTCTAATGTCTACAGAAATATTTTTGAAATTTAAATAAAATATCTGTTTTTATGCCAAATGGAAGATGCTGGTTTCATTTTTGGACTCAGGTTTGGCATTTATGGTTTTAAAATATATGAAAGCTTCAATCAGATTTGTGGTTTACTTCTAGATACTGTCTTCAAAAAAATAAAATATCTGTTTTATACCAAATCGACTATGCTTATTTTATTTCTGTACTGGATTTTGGATAATACGGTTAAAAAATATCTCGAAGTGGCAATTGAAGCAAAAAACACAATTTTTATGATGATAAAAGCGCAAGATTTAGTTATCTAACGTACTTGATAAGCGTAGTTCTTATCCAGTTTCTTAGTTAACTTAAAAGGAAAGCTGAATTCGAATTAAGTCTTATAAAGGATTTTGAGTATCTTTTACCAAATACGTACATTTCGATTTATGGAAGCATTTAAAATATAGATGGCGTTAAATCAAAATTTTTAAAAGTAGAGAAAGTTTGTAAATATAAGTTTTCTAATGAATTTAGATTCTCTATATCACATGAAAATTAATATAAAGTCAAGTTGAATTTTATTTAATAATAACAAAACAATCTAGTTCATTGTTTACAATTTTTCGAATTCACTTTACTCAATTTTTATTTATTTGGAGTAAGTGCAGAAAGACATGTTATGAATATATTTATTGATATTGAGAATGAAATAGAAGATACAACTTTAAAGAATAAAGCTAAATCAAATCCTTATGCAATTATCCTGTAACCTAACACACCTTAAGTAATTATCTTGTAGCCTCTCACCCTCATTAATGCAAAGACAATTAGAGAATATATATATACACAATCACTACTTCTCAATAAACTGTCTTTTCTTTATATATAATCATGGTAGCAGAGAGCGGTTTCTCCTAATAAAGTGTTAGTCTTCTTCCAATGTCTTCAAGCTGAAAAGCACTACCAACTCTTAAAGAACCTTATGATCAGTGGAAAAACAACTAAAGATCTGGCAAAACCTAACAGATTTGGATAAGAAAAAGCAAGGCAATGCTCTTCTTTTATCACTTCCCGATCCCTCAGCATCCCGAGATGCAGCACTTGAATTGGATATTGATATTATTATCAACAGTGAAAGTGTGAAATTGGTCTCACGCATCTTCACTAATGCAATCGTGTGATCTGACACCTTATGCAATTATCCTGTAGCCTAACACACCTTAAGTAATTATTATCTTGTAGCCTTGCACCCTCTAATGCAAGGACAATCACCGCGTATCCTAAAGACAATTTGAGAATATATATATACGCAAACACAAGAATAAGAATCACTACTTCTCAATAAACTGCCTTTACTTTATATATAGTCAATTTAAAGAAAAATTTGAAATAAAAAAAACAGATATTGATTCTTGTTTATACAAAAAAAATAACTTTTTTAGAAAAATCTGTAAATAAAAATTGAGCACTGCTTTATTTTTAATAATCAAATAATTTAAGTCCCTCAAATGGATGATATAGTGAGGTTTTACTGAATTTGAAAACTAGACATGTATTAGCCGAAAATGTTATCAAAAGATTGCAGCTATCGATTTGAAAGTCATGAAATTTGAAGGGATATAATTGAGTCAATTTTATAGAATATAAATTTTAGTTGAGGGGATAAAATTGTCCCCGTCATTCAATAATAATCAAAAGAATTAAAGGCATATACCGTGAGTGATGTTTTCAACTTTTTTTTCTACTTTTAAACAGTGGCGGTACAAGCTCGCTTGCAAAATTTTTTAAAAAGGTAAAAAGTGGCTGGAATAACAATCGACGTTGCACCATCAATGACGGAAGAAAAATGGACTCGTGGTACTTGTTCAAAGATAATAATTAGAAGAGGATGTAAAGAAGGCCATTGCTCTGCATTGCATTATTCATCAACAGACCCTTTGCAACAAGTGTTTGAAGTTTGACAATGTAATGTCTATTGTTGTAAATATCAACCATATCAGATCTAGAGGTTTAAAGCACCGACAATTTTGCACTTATTTGAAAGAAATAGTATCAGAATATAAGGATGTACTCTAATTTACTGAGGTACGTGGGCTCAGTCGAGGAACCACTCAGAAGAGATTTTTTGAGTTGAGAGCCGAAGTAAAAGCCTTCATGGAGAATGATGGAAAGCTGTTTCTGTGCTGAATGATCCAAAATGGCTCATGGACTTAGCTTTCTTGTTGACATTACTCTGGAATGAATGAATTAAACAAAACGTTACAAGGCCAAGGACAACTTGTCAGTTCTGCCTATGGCAATGTAAGAGCATTTTCTACAAAACTTGTGTTATGGAAAACCCAACTCTCTGAGAAAAACATTCATTTGCCAGCATGCAAAGCACTCATGGATACAGGCATGACATTCAGTGGTGAGAAGTATGTTGATGCCATTGTGAATCTTCAGGAAGAATTTGATCACAGGTTTGGCGACTTTAAAACACTCAAAATCACTTTTCAATTTTTTTCTGATCCTTTTAATGTGTAAGACGCTCTCCCTGATCTTCAAATGGAGCTTATAGACCTGCAGTGCAATTCTGAGCTCAACACCAAGTTCAGGGAAGTGAACGGGAAAGCAGACATCCTAGGACAATTTTTGAGAGAATTGCCTCCTACCTTCCCTGAGCTTTCAAAGATATTTAAGCGGAACATGTGCCTTTTTAGCATCACATATGTGTGAAAAACTCTTCTCGACCTTAAACTTCACCAAGTCAAATTATAGGTCTACACTGACTGATGAGCATCTCCAACCTCAATTGAGGGCCTCATTTGCTTCCTCTCTCAAGCCAGATTTATGTATGTAAAATGTTATTAATAAAGATTTAGAATATTGTACACTTGTGCTTTTTTTTAATAAACGAAACGAATGTGATGCGGCCCGGCCTCCCCCTGATTTTTCCTCTAGTGGCCCCCACGTAATTTGAGTCAGAAAAATGATTAAACAACACAAATTTATCTGTTTGAGTTGTAAAATTAAAAGATGAAATTCATAAAATATTAGTTAAATAATTAAAAGAGGCAGGCTGAAACTTCAAAAATTGCCCAGTTTCTGAAGTTCTAGTAAAATCTAGGAGGTAAAATTTCAATCCATTTGATTTAGAAGTCTATGCCGGCATTTTTTATTTGATCATAGCAATATGGTGAAAAGATATTTTCCAAATGGCAGGGATTGGAGGAATAAAAAAATTTTATTGACAAAAAATAGAATGAGCCTGAGGAGCCAAGATTACTAACTAGGCTTAAACATAGAAAGAGCTTGAGGACGATGCTCACATTTTTATTAGAAAATACTTAATGAGAAAGTATAAAAATATAGCAAAGAAAGCTTTTTATCGACAATTTTTTAAGGATGAAGTTCACAAACGACGAAGCCTTCTATAAGATGAAGATTTAGCAAGTGAAGCAACCAGTAGTAAATATTTTTCAGCACAGGCTGAGTAAAAATGCGGACAATCTGTTGGTTGTCCACAGCTATATAGATGCTAGCACTGGTTGAATCTTTATAATTGTGAATTTTCATAATACATACGACGATTTGAACCAGGGTTATGGAGTTTCCGGTTCGACTAAAAAAAGCCGCACTATTTGCTTACAAAAATCAAACTTATTTTTTCTTTAAAAATATTGTGTGGTCTAGATGTGGGCTAACAAAATGCAGACGTAAAGAAATTAGTAACGCTAATAACCATGAAGCAACATTACTTCATAATTAAAACGAAGATTTAATTAAAAAGGTAAATTGGATTTTTCATGAAAAATGTTTTTCATTATAATTCAAGTTTTCAATTTGGCCTTGTATATTTCTTTGGACATAGACTAAAAAAGCAGTAATAACATTTATGTTGGAAGATTTTAGATTTTTGGGATGACTAGAGTTGCAATCTTCATCATATTCTAAACTTGAAGTTTTCTGTTTAACCGCAGTACTTGTGCACTTTAGATGTTATTAGGTTAGAAAGAGATGAGGCGTGTAGTTATAAAAATTACTTTTGGCTTTTTGATACAATATATAAAATTTGTTGAAATCACCTTTAGGAAAGAGGCCACTTAGTCTTTGTGGTAGACATTTTTAGACAGGACGGTTCATAACTAGAGATGTATCGGATGTGAAATTTTTTAGATCCGCGGATGCGGATATCTCACTTGACATCCGAGAGGATGCGGATCAATAAATTTATATTAATGCGGATGCGGACATTATACTTTTTAATATAACAAGCCTTTGTTTAACTTTATTTGTTTACAACTTGGCAAACTAAAAAATTTATTTACAATAATTAAATTTTATCATAGGTAACTTCTGAAATTGAAGATGATGTGTAGCTGTTTTTTTGTTATTTCCTCATATGGATCCAAGACGTCAACTATTTTTTCCATTAAAAGCCACTCAAAGTTGTTTATCTGCTTAACTTTAACATTTGTAGCACTATAAACACATAACGAATCTTTTACTTCGAGTAATATTTTCAACATGTAAAATGTGCTATTCCACCTAGTAGGTGTGTCATTCAAGATTGAAACTTTTGGAAAGTTTAAACGATCTTGAATTTTTTTTAATTCATCCTGTGCCATAATAGAATGATGAAAATGAGAGCCTATATCACGACTTTTTTTTAATAGGTTTTCTATTTCAACATGGGATGTTAAACCATACTTAACAACTTGTTGAATTTTATGAATAGCACAGTCTAAACTTCTCAAATTACAAAGATTTAGTGCTTTTTTAATGTTACTTCCACCATCATGCAATACACAATGAACATGTTTGTTTTCTATCTTCCAACTTTCAAGCGTTTTAAGAAATACTTGAGAAATATATTCGCCAGTATGACGTTCTTCAAGCGGATGTGCGGCTAAAACAAAATTCACTTTCTCTAAACCTTGTATTGTATGAGCTGTTATGCTCAAGAGTGAAACACTATCAGACCAAATATCTGTTGTAAAAGATATTTTAGTTTCTTTTCCTTCAAATATAATTTTTTCCACGTTTTTTTTCACAGATTCATAAATTTTATCGCAAATTTTTTTGTGTGAAATGAATTATGATTTATGAGCTGCTGCTTAGTGCTTATTATGCTGCACTATTATATCTAACATCATGTTATCTATGACTTGAAAAACGTGCTCTTCTGTTTGTATTGTTGCTCTTTCATTTTCTCTTTAGATTGCAATGCCGTATATGAGGAGGCATATTGCAATTTTTATTCTCTAAATTTTTTTCCTATCAATTCTACCTCTTTGCAGTGTTACATAATTAACTAGACTGTGAAGCAGTACGCTACACTAACACATTACACTAAATTGGATATATCGCTTGCGACTCATCTAACGCAATGACATCTCTCAAATAAATCCGAGTAACTTAATACTTTGTTATCTATAAATTTGCATCTAATATGCTGTACTATTTGACTTAGGTAATGTAAAACAGGTATTAGAATCTTATTGCAGATGCGGATTTCAACATCAAAAGAATCCGCGGATGAGGAGCGGATGTTTGTTTTTTTGCGGATGATCCGCTTATGAGGATGCGGATATCCGATACATCTCTATTCATAACAAAAGAAATGTAATTTTGTGGAGACTCAAATTTTATTATCGGTCCCAAATATAGGATGTCAAAACATTTTTTCAGTGAAGTGTAGTTGGCAAAGAGTGACAAAAGAACAGCAGTATTGAGTCTACATGGAGTCACTCTAACAAATTAGTTAACAGCGAAGGATGAGATATAATAAAAACAACTTCGCCTAGCCAATTTAATGTGTTCATACCATTTAATTCTTAAATAAAAAGAGCATTATACTCAACAGAATGCACAGTATAAGGTCACGTAATTTTGCTTTCGAATGATGTTTACGGATAAAAATATTATCTCAATATGCAGTCATTCCAGGTAAGACACGACTATAGTGGTTTTGTAACAACTTAACCCGTTAACGCGCACTTTATAAAAATAAAATCGTCTGCGTTTATCAAAACTCTTTGTGCTTTAGATTAGATATGGACTGATTATTCTGATCATATTAGTTATAACAGACTAAGGATTTTTCAAGCACTTTACGTTAAAAAATAATGATTTATAAGATTACCTTATTTTACCCATTTGATTGTGCAAATCGAATTTCTCTTTAAATAATGAGAAAATACCGTATTATGATAAATTTAATGTATTATTTTTCAATATTTTAGATTAACAAAATAGAAAATGTTTATTAAAACTCAACAAACCAGTAGCAATATTTCACAGATACAAAATAACACTTAAACAGTATCAACTTAATACTAAAATGCAAAAAGAATTAAAAATGCCATCATCAAACAAAATAAACCCATGGCTTCAGAAAGAGCAAATCCTAGAATAGCATAAGAAAACAGTTGCTGCTTCAACGAAGGATTTCTGGCATATGCAATAACTAAGCTTCCAAAAAGTGATCCAATACCGGCACCTAAAAATATTTCCGATAATATATCACTTTAAAACATTTTTATCAAGACCTGATCCTGCAACTCCAACTGTTGCTGCACCAGCACCAATAAACTTAGCGGCAGAATCGATATCTCGATTTGCAGTTGTTGTATGAAAAGGAGAAATAGTTGATCTAAAATTCTACGATAAAGACTATTAACTTCAGAGTTTAAATTATATAAAATTTACTATGCTTTGTGATTCATAATTATAACGGCTAAACAGAGTAGAACAGGCTCTTGAATTTTTAGACAAAACTTTGGCAACATTAGACTATTAATGATGAAAAATATTAAAAAGAAAAAGCGAAATAATAGCCTTACAATTAAAATTGGAGAAGCTGAAAGCATAGACATCACGAAAGAATATAGGAATCCAAAAAATGTTTAACAACAAATAAGGAAGTAGCAAATGTGATTGATAAAAAATCAAAATAAAAAAATAAAAAATTACAATTAATGTATTTTTGGATATATTTTAAAAATCTCAATGAATAACATAGTTTTTGTTTTTTTTATAATATTATCTGATGATTTATTCCTTTAAACATTTACTCCAACACTTTATTTATAGTATAGATGAAATTTATCTAATAATAATATAAGCGGTGAGGCTAAAATAAGCCGCAGAGTAAGCCGCGGATTTTTAAGGAGTAAATTAGTAAAATTCATTAGTAAAAATAAAGCAAAATTGTTATGAATGAAAATAAATAATAAGATCCCTCCTTCTTTACAAAAATCTCAAAATTGCCTCAATAGGAAATAAGTAATTTAATCAGGGGCGTAGACCTTTATGGATTATTGCATTCTATTTTTTACAGTTTTATATAAAAAATTGAAGTATCTACATGATAATAACTTAAAAAGTTGTATCATGAATTATAAAATTATATAAAAATAAAAGTTTGATAAACAGTTGGATAGAATCTTAGACTCCAAATGTCTCCCGTCTTTTCTTGTTTCTGCCTGCAAACTCCTAAGCAAAAGCTGGAAGAGATATATTATCAAACAAAACTGATGGCTGTTACAGACAGCTACCGCGTTGAGACTTTTCCCACTCATGGTTTCTTAGCCATGTTTTTAGTCTTCTTAAAGTAGAGAAGCTACGTTCGTATTCGTTTGATGTTACTGGGCATACAACAAGCAACTTTATGAGCATAGCTATTTGAGGAAAAACTTTGCGGACTTCTGATGTCATGTTCTTCTACCCATCTCTTGCTTGCTATAAGTTATTTGCTTTAGTTATTTGTTGAATCATGGCTAGCTGTACTTCTAGCGCATCTTTTTGTTGTTCTGGATAACCTTTAATTCGTTTTTCATCCATAATTTTACACGTTTAGCATATCTTCAACAACTTCATTGGATGGAAAACCATGCTTTCTGTGCGTTTTTTCACCCAAAAAAACAAATAAAACTAGCTTTTAAAATAATATATTGTTTTTTTATAACACACCCAAACAAATGAAAACAAATTTAAATATTCAAAGAATAAGTTAAATATATAATAGATAATATATATTAATAGATATAAATATATAAACTCCCCAACACCCGCTGTGAATCGTTTTAGTGTGTTTTTTTATTGGAACAGATAGCGAGTCCAAACAAAGCTCATTCGCTTTCAAAACTGCTCTTTCTTACAATTCATGAAATTTTTCGTCTGTTCCCCAAGCATATATCTGTTCAGTCGTTATTCTAACTGCTTCCGGCATACCTGTTAAAAAAGATTTTTCTTTTCAATTAATTGGTTTGATCACAATTTCTAGACTAAGTTAGGTTTGCCTTTTAAAAAGCGATCAAGAAGATAATTAGCCTTTACAACAGTGGATCTAAAATTGCCTGACGAAGCCATTTCTCTCAAACTTTGAAGAACACTTTCATAATTGTTTTAACTAACAAAATTGCACGCAACTTACAGAGTCAACTAGTTGGGCAGAAAGGACAAATTGTGAAGAGCTTCATCGGCCGCTCATTAGAAAAGCTATCCTGTTTAATAGCTTTGAAGAGACACTGAATAAGATAATTTATTTAGCCATTGAAAGATTATAAAATAATTAATAAAATGGAAATAAAAATATGTAGTAAAAAGTTTATAATTACCCTAAACTTCCCAAATCTCTTGAATAAAACACCCAGCTTATGAACCCATTAGATGGCATCTCGAATAACAGAGTTAACTGCATTTTACACAATCAGATTAGATACATGTGATACGCAATATTTAAACCAAGAGGGCGTTGTTCTTTAACTTTTGCTTGACATTCTTTGCATTTTCTTAACATATTGGCTGCCCTATCATACGTCTGAGCTCTTAAATTAGCATTTAACTCTGGTAAACAAGCGATACCATCAAAAATCACATTTGAATTCACTTCCCGTGATGTACATATTAGCTCATAAATTCAAACAAATTTTTCATAAACATCAATCTTTTTGTTAACATGCCGAAAGCAAACAACTTCTTGCTCCACTCCAGTAAAATCTTGCCCATCTTTTACAACTTCTGTTGTAATGGTTCTTACAATGTCATTACTGAATATTTGTAATAAATCTTCTTGGACTTGTGGAGATGTAAAATTAATTGATCTTCTTAGATATCCTTTAGGTTCATCATTATTTTTTTGAAAGTGGTTCAATAATTGATATACGTTTCCCTCTTCCCAGTGTGCACTCAAAATGCACCATGACGCAAAATGAAACCTCAAGCATTTGAAAGTTAAGGCACTCCAAGCTATTTTAAGTTGTTGAAGTCGTTTAACATCCCTTTTGATATTTATTTTTTCTTGAGGTTTTAAAGAACTCGATGCTATTTCAGCTCTGTGACTTTCTTTAGCGATGACTTTCTAAATGATGCCTTTTTCCAATTATTAAAGCCAATTAAAAAAAAAGCTGGTTCTTTAAAGAGACATTGTTTTTTGCTTGGGCACAGTAGAAACTAAGGATCATTTTAAAGAAGGTTCGTAATGAATCCAAGGATATTTTTGATACCATTTTTCTTGAAAAAAACATTTTCTGGCTTTGAGTTTCTTTCGCCGGGAAAAGAATAAGCAGGCAGATGATTTGGACTCTTCCAGTTGTCAAAACATGCATCAACATTCAGATTAAGCTTATTTAAAGTATTCCCTTGTCCAGCAATAAATGTAATAAGTTCATCATTAATTTTGGATTTAGATATCTGATTCTTTTCATTTTCATTTTTTTCATGATAATTAAAGTATGAAGTAATTTTTTATGTTTTAATTTTTTATTTTAGGCTATCAAGTTGAAACTAATTTTTGTATACTTAGAGAATAAAATTAGTATCAAAGAACTATTTTAAATAATTTTTTTCAATTTTATGTTTAGATTGGTAATTATAATACTATTTTTGTAACAATAATCTAGACTCTTCACAAGAGTGTATAATCTACACTTTTCACCTCACCAAGCTTTCTTATTTCTACTTTAGATCCTAAACCCACTACCCATCCTTACAAATTCACAAGTTAGCAATTGATGCAAGCATATAGTTTGAAAGTGCTTAGTTTTGCCCTACCTACCTACCTAGCTACCTACACCTGTTGCATCAAATCCATCGCTAAACTTCTAATTACGACCCGCTCCAACTTTATCTCAATTTCATTAAGAATATTTATGAATAGCTCAAAAACCGCATACAAATCTTACTAGGCTTTTGCACTCTTCAAAGGCTCTTCTCTTTTCCCATTTTACTCAAAAACGTCTGCTATTGATGACTCTCTTCCAATATATAGTGGTGAATGCTATGCCCTTCTACATGCTTGCGATTACATAGGCAAAAATAAGTTTTCCTTTAGACATTAAAACACACTACACTTTTTACAGACTCACAAAACATGAGCAAAGACCTAAGACTCAAGCACAACATCCTATTCTTAACATACACCCTTGTTTCTAAACTCACCTATTTATCAAATTACTTTGAAATAAACCTCTACTGGTGCCTCACTTAAACATTCTAGAAAATACTTATGTAGATAAGCTAGCTAAAAAAAGTACCTCCAATATAACCCGGTTACCTCATTTCCCCTAGAAACCTATACCCCTCTACCGGTAGGACTTTTTACCCCAATACACACATATATGTGTGTATGTTCTTTATTTACAAATAAGAAGTTGAAATTATAAATAAATGCTTAAAATAAAAAGATACAGAGATATTTACGATTGAATGAGGGCTCGCAATTGAGTAATGTTATATATTTTTCTGTCTCACATTACCTTGCCACGCCACATATATTAGTAATTAATTTAAATTAAAAAATTATTTTGTGTTATCAAACTTACTATTATTAAATAAAAAATCTGAGCCTCGATGATTTTTAGGGTCTACCTCTCAGCTTATCGTTGAATTTCAGGGGTTCAATCCCAAAGGCTCCCGACTCTTAAAAACAAAATTCATCTAAAGCATAATGCGAGCATATAGTCTTACAGGAGAAAGAGCTTTGATATCCAACCAACAAAATAAAAAATCAAGTTATTATTTTAATGTTTTAAATTATTTTTTAATTTCAAATTAATAATTTTTATTAGTTTTATGCTGAGAATAATTCTTCTATGTATATTTAACTTATTCTATGAATATTTAAATTTGTTTCTATCTGTTTGGGAGTATTTGGGTATATTTGGGTAAAAAGCCTCACCCGTTTGTAGAAATTAGATGGTGGGCTATTGAGAGTTTTGACGGATATTGAAAGAAATGAAATTCTTCCATGGTTGTAGTGGCAGCAAGAAAGTAGAAAATGGCGAGGTGTTTCTTGTTGATTGCAGTTAAATCTACATAGATTGCTTGATTATTTTTTGATGCGGTAGAGATAGGAGTTGCAGGAGTAGTCTCCGGATAGCAATCTGATTAGCGGTCATGGTGTGGAAGAATTTCATTTTTGACCAAATGTCCAGAATTTGGTTTGGATTGTTTATATGTTGGAAGAAAATGAATGGTTAGGATTGGATGAGTTCTTGTCTAAGGTAGTGAGTAGATCTAAGTAGAGGGAATCGCCCACCTTCTCATTTCTAAGAACTACTTTCATATCCGCACCTCCTCGATGCCCTAAACTCTCCCATTATTTTCATAGGGTCAAACTTGCAATCTTCGAACCCACAGACTTCTCATGCCACATAAACTCAAATTAAAAAAAATATATATACAAAAATAACTACACTATTTTCGTTTATTTAAGACCTATATTCTTTAACACCCACTTCTACCTTTGCTCAATCAATCATCCTTTACCACCTCAAAAATCCAGCTTATTACACTTGAAACTCCCTCAACAACTAACCAATTTATCCGAAGTTCCTCATTCCTAATCAATTCACAAGCCAAATCAATACAATTCTCTAGAACTTCAACTTTATACATTTTCCAGAATTTCGCAAGCATATTTCCAATAGTGCTTAGATATTTCTTCACACCTACTACCTACATACTTGGTAATATTTAATATCTGTATATGTCATCCCCTTATCTCAGAATGTGGAGAGGAGAGGGGGGTAGAGAGGGGGGGGGGGGGGAGGGATGTATACCCAGTAATGTGATTCAGCCAGTTCGCACCGATTCATTAGAACCGTCTCATGGAATTTTATGATTTCAGCGAACCGACTAGTCGCCATCAGTAGTCTTCTGCCTCTCATCCGAAAAGAACCGGAATAGTTGGGATGGTACCTTTCGTTAGTGATTTAGTGCATAATTTATTTATACAAATGGTAACCAGGTTTGTTGCCATGTGTATCGTGCTCGTTTTCACTGTACATTTATGTTATTAACAGGGTTATGACCAACGTATCTTATATAATACATAGATTTTCACTATCATTTACGTTCAAGGTATCATATATGATACGCTTGATAAAAAGACAGATTTGAATTAAACAAAATTTTTATTATCTTTAAAATTTGATGTTTATTCATAGCTAAAAACAATAAAGTATCGAATAACCTAAAATATATATTTTTATTGCTAAGATTTAGTTATTTATTGATCAGTTTATTTGTTGACAAATTTGACTTGATATTGGATAATTTGAATCCCACTACTATGTATACCCCTCATCCCCCGGTGACTACCCCTCTGAAATTAATTGTTAATGTTTGATAACTAATGTCAAGAATGTTAATTTGACACATATATTCTAATTTTATTGATTTAACAATTTTAACCTAGTTCAATAATATTATAAAAACAATTCTCAATTAGGAAATTTTTAGTTCTACGCAAAGAAATTATATTAAAATAACTATATTTAATTACTTCGAAAGTAATATATTAGAAAATAGAAATGAACTATTTAACAGTTATGATCATGAATCTTTTTTTTCAAAAATATACTAAACTAAATTTTTTAAAAGAATGAGTCATTTAACAAAATTTTAAAAATCTTAAAAAAAGTGTTTTGGTTTTGATAAAGATTTGGATAAAAAATTAAATTAATAATAAGAAAATAATATAGTTTTATAATTTTTTTTAATTATTTTAATTTTTTTTAATTATAATTTAATTTTTTTTAACCTTTTTTTTTCTAAGTAATAATTAAACGAAATTGTTCCTTCAAAAATGTATTTTATCAATTATATACATAGAATGAATAAAACATAATTTTATTTTCTAATTATAAGCCACTTATTTGAAATTTAATTTTGTTAAGTTTTTTTTTATCTAATTTAAGATGCCAAAACGAAGAATTGAAGACGATGAAGAAGTTGAAGAATATAATGTTGAAAAGATTCTGGACAAAAGAATTCGCAGTTCGCGTATTGAATATCTTATAAAATGGGAGGGTTATCCTGAGTAACTTTTAATCTATTTAGTTTTATAACACATTTTATAATTTTAACAGATGTCTTATTATTGTTTAATCCTGTGTTAATTTCTTCCATCTTCTTTTGTGCTCATTAGTTGAGGCGGAGTTTAAATTTCGAACATTTAAATCCTTGAATTTTGAAGGCTACATCAAAACTTAATATAAGAGAAATTGTGAAAAGTCTAAAAAAGCGAGTCCTTATTTTTAAAAAATTCAGAGGTAGATAATATCGATTTACCAATCAATCGGCAATAGTTATCGCTTAATCGGCTTATTTTTTATATCAATATTGGTTAATTTTTTGAGCCTTTCTTTTATAATTTTAATTTGAATAAATTTTTTTTACTCATTCTATCAGAATAATGTCAAAAGCTTTTTATATTAATATTTAATCCTTTAACCCTCTGAGGACCACAATTTTGAAGACTAATCGTCTCCTTTCTTTTTCAATGGATTCTTATATGAAAAGTCCAGGCTCTGGTAATAAAAAATTGGGAGGAGTTAAATAGTGGAAACTCGTTAGCCAAGAATCTTTTGCGAAGTTGTACCAAGTTCAGCGGGCATGCAATCTTGCCCGCAACTCAGTAAAATAAATAACTTAGATCTAATTTATTTGATATTTTTTATGTGCAGTAAATGATTTATTTGTTTTTATTTTGTATTTATAATTGTCTTTACATTTTGTTGGTTTTGGCCATGAAACGTATTGTGAGCGTCAAAATAATTTTCAAAAGGTTAAGAAAATAATCGTAAATAGACTAAGATTTTTAACCGTATGCTTATGGTGGTTAACTTTATTTAACAATAAACATCTTAGCACATATTTTGCCTGTAATATCAAATCCATATTATGGCCCACATTTAGAAAAGATTTTTGCTATTATATAATAACACATTTAGATTAAATGTTACTACAAAAACATCTAAGAATAAAAAACTCTTTATAAAGCAATTCGCCCTTAATAAATTCTACCATGAAATGTATGAGATTTAATTGTAGTAAACCGTATCAAAAAACAATTTTTACACAAATGTCTCCTCATTTATTTATATCAAAATCAAACACTAAATGAAGTTGTCGCCCTTTTTATATATCGAATCATAAACAAATATAAACGACGGCATAAATTTGATTATCCTTTCAAAAAGTTATGAAGGTTTGTTTCATGCCTTCATACTTTTATGATTTTGGGTCTAAAAATTCTGAGACGTCGTCTCCCCTGCCCAACCTCTTGAGCTGTTAGAAGATTAGAATTATAAATTTCAACAATCCTCTTCTTGTGGGAATATATGAATTTTTAAAGATGGTGGTAATGTAGAATCGAAAATGTAAAAATTATGAAATATGAAACTGTTGAAATTTTGAATGTAATAGGAGAGTTAGTTTGAAATCACTAATCATGTTCAAGCAAAAACTGAAAGCTAATCTCTGGTTAGCCAAATGAGGAGTTAAAATTCTGTAGTGTTCTGGCTTTCCTTTATCTTTTAAGTGCATTTTTACTTAAGAGCTTTAGAGTAATAGTGTTGATATGTTACTGGAGCATCATTCCATACACTGCATAACTCGTTAAAAATGCAAAGAAAACGCTTTCAATGAGGTCTTATTGATTTGAATGTAAATTTAAAAGGCCTTGATGTTTAACCCATTTTCAAGCGCAAGCGTTTTTGCAAGAGAAAAAGGGTATTTGTCTTATGTGATCCTTCTTTGGATCTCAAAGAGTTAAAGGTTTCAGTTAGGTTTTATATATAACTCTTGAACCAATTTGTGAATCATCAGAATTAAATTGTGCCTCTTGTGTAACTTCACAAATGAGAACATAAAGAAGGCGCTGAAAGTTTAGAGGCTGTACTGACAGATGTTAAAGTACTTCAGGAAAATGAAATGTAAAACAAGCTGATATAGTTGGCTGGATCCTTTCAAAAGAATTGCAAGCTTTAAAACCAATCATTCCACAATGTAGTCGAAACCTTTTGATATTGCCTCAGTTTGTGGCTTGGAATAATAAATCTGCATTTCCTAACTTATTTTTTATTGTTCGTATATTTTTGATGGGCGCCTTGACTTCTGCATCAGCAGAACGAGGCTTTTCATCTACAATCCAACAAAAACGCCTACATATATTATCAAATGAATGCGAAACCAGTAGACGTTTAATTTACAGACAAAAAAAAACAAGAAAGATAAGTTTTAAAATTTAACTTGAAAATGTGTTCAAATGCAATAGATTGTAAATATTAGGTGCTCAAAAACATTAACTTTTAATTTTTTTTTAAATTTTTAATAAATAAAATTATATGCCTTTAAACTTTGTGTCTTTTCTTATAATCGCTAGATGCATATTTTGATACTATTTTCACTGTAGTTGAATGACCTTCTCGTGTTAAAAACTGTCAATCAAAATCAAAATTTTTTAACATTTTTATATTATATTGTCTATAACTTTGTAATCTAGTGTTTACATTTGATACACTCTTGAAAATTTTTAATCATATACATAAACAGTTTTTTCCCATGTATTTTTTCTCACAATTGTTATTTATTGAGAAGTTAGGGAGGTGAAGGCACATTGAAATGAGAACCCGTGATCATAAGAAAAATGAAATAGTAACTCGTTCAATAAAATGCTTTTATGTTGTCAATATAGTAGTTTTTTAAAGAGCTATATACTTTTAAGAAAAAGGTATGTACCTTGTCTACACGGAAGATGTACCGTTTTCCAATGAACTCGTTAATATTTCAATCTTCAATTCACTGAAAAAGTTATCTGGAAATTTTCAAAGTTAGAATTACCATAACTTTGACAGGTACCAAAACAAAGGGAGGGATAGACTAAAGAACAAGAATCAAACGAAGGAGAGCTAAAAGTACTCGGTTTAGTTAGCCTAGCACTCAGTAATTTTTTTCACCAGGCCATTTTATAATTTTTGTAAAAATTTTATTGCTAAATTTATTATTTATCATTAAATATATTATATAAATAACCCATCTTTATGAAAATTTTATGGAAAAAATGCCGTCATGAAATAAAGAAAGGTCGATTTTCTAAATGGGACCAAAATTGTTCAAAAATTAATAAAAAAAATATCTGAACACAAATTAACTACAGAACCGCAATTTAAATCTACAGTGACAAAAATATTTTGAGAATGTTCGATTTGCTGTGTATCGTTAAAATAATGAGAAAAAATCTTTGGCGTTAAGTCACCTGTGGAAGCTAGTTTACTTACAGGTGAAATATTTTGGGTGAATTAATCATCAAAAATTTTTTATTTAATAATTTTTATTAAATAAATTAAGACAATATTAAACCAAAATAATGGGGAATTATAAAATATTCTAAGTTTATATATTTGACGTTGATTGGCAGGTTTGGTTGATTTTCGTGAAATGCCATCATCAGATTCACTATCACTTATTTAGTGGGTTCATGAGGGAATATGAAAATATTCTATATTTTGGAAAAAACGAGTCGGAAAAATAAAAATAGCTTGTCACTAGGGTAAGTAAATTCTTGCTGATCTTACCATCTGTGAGTATATGCATAATGATTTGTATTTAATTCTCACTTCTCTTCTAGGCTTTTGACTTCTGCGCCCTGCTAAATTTTATGCAAATGTGACTCATCTGTTAAATCATACACACAAACTATATCAAGGACGCACATCTAGGAGGAGGGGGGGTCGAGAGGAATTCTCCCAATTTGATATCCTTATTTCAACTATTTAAAAGACCTGCTTCTCTTGTAAGTAGATTTTCGACATGACTTAGTGTGAATTTTTAAATGTTAATTTTATATTTTCTTAATTGAATTTAAGAGAGGAAAACACGTGGGAACCCGAAGAAAATTTAGATTGCGATGAAATCATTGAAGAATTCGAAAGGGAGAGAAACAACTGCATCTCAAAGGGCGAATATATTTCGCCATCTTCCACTCAAATGTTTGCTAAGAAGAAAAAGAAGGAGGGCGAGCAGTTGCGCGGGTTCGATCGTGGTTTCCAGCCCGAAAAAATCATTGGAGCGACTGATGCTGACGGCCAGCTCTCATTCCTCATCAAATGGTGCCGTCGTTTTTCTTTCACCTTTTTCTCATTAAAAATCTCTTACCGGTGAATGATTGAGAGAGGGCGATGCCGAAATCCCATCACATTTTGAGCATATCAGTGTATGATAGCTGGTGCAAGTTTGGCGCAATTTTGTGAAATAAGCCCTGTACTTCAGATCTGTAAGATGATATGGGTAATTATTCCCTGCGTTGTGCGAGTATAATGGGGAAATTTATCGAATGATCTTTGCATTCGTATAATATCGAATATTTATGAAAAAGTTCTAGTAATTCGTTTTACATCTATTACTTAATTTCCGACTGCCAACAAAATATGCGCTACTTTTTTTACTTTATGAAATTAAAATATTCTTGTTAAAAATGTTGCTTACCTTTGAGGCCTTTCAAATACTGGCATTTTTTGATAATAATATGATATCATTTTCTTTTGCATGTACTTTTCCTTTCCACTTTTAAAAAAGTTTTTTTTTATTTTTTTTTAAGAAAAAGGATGTATTTTTTTAAATCAAAAATAAAAAAAACAATTCTTTTTTGAAAAGAGTTTGAGGTTTTTGGATAAAGAAGGGAAAAAAAGAAATCTTTTTCTTTCTATGGGGGGAAAAAACCCCCCTAATTAATTAATGATTTTTTAAAAAAAATGGTTTTTTGAAATAAATACCTTTCCCTTTTATTATTTTTTTTTTTTTTTTTATATAAAAAATAAAAAATTTAAAAAAAATTTTTAATATAAAAAATATTTTATAGATATAGTATATTTTTTTTTTTTTTTGTTTTTTTTTTTGTTTTTTTTTTTAAAAAAAAACAAAAAAAAAAAAAAAAAAATGTCTTTGTTATTATTTCACTTACAGTCTTATCTATGGTAATATAGTTAAACAATCATGTTTATTTCCTGTTTTTGTTTTAAAAATCATTTGCGTTTTTTCATCTATGATGATTAAACAATGAAGCAAAATTTTATTACATTGTTCTTGTTTTTGTTTTTAATTTGATTCACATCATAAAAATAAACAAATAATTTAAAATTTTGTTTATATCTTTAATTTTTATTCTCGTTAAAAGATTTATACAATTTAATGGTATAAATATAGAAGAAAAATTTCGAAATAATATTTTTATTTCTTTTTTAATCAAAAATTCTTTATTTTCAAATGTCCAAAATTCATTTGTTAAGATTACAAATTTTTATTGCAATGATTGTATATTATAAATTATCCTAAAAATCAATAGGCTTTCTTGCTTACTACAACATAGCTCTAAATACGCCAATATTTTCTTTAGGTTCAAAATGACGCCAAATTTTCAAAACATTTGTTTTGTGAGATGTATCCGAGGGATATAAAGCTTTCTCCTATTTTTTGTTGTCATCGTGTACTAAGTTGAAAATTTGACTTAATGAAGAAGAAAAAATATTACCTGAAACACAAAAAATTGCATAGCAATGCAAAATTCATCAACGTGATACCTGATATTCATGTTACTCTGCTAAGAAAACTATGTGCCTATTGTATTTTCACAAAAGCTGAATTTTCAAGATGAAGGTTACTTGAGGAACGAGAATAAAGTTAGTTGCGCATACGATTGTATTGAAGAAGGAAAATTTGAATAAAGTAAAAAACTGAGTATATTTAATTTCAAATTTTGTCTTTATAAATTGTTTTGATATTTGTAATATTTTCTTTTTTTGTCTTATAGGAGAGATAGCAATGAAGCGGAATTAGTTCCGGCCAAAGAAGCAAATATAAAATGTCCTCAAATTGTGATTAAATTTTACGAAGAGCGCCTGACATGGCATAATCACTCTGAAACGCAGACCAAAACAGGAGCTAGTCCCGGCGACAACGCTGAAT